>ML675625.1:26383589-26539613 GCA_007922155.1 Mesoclemmys tuberculata
CCCCCCCCCCCCCCCCCCCCGGGGGGGGCTGGGAGTGGGGGGGACAGAATGGTCATGCTGGGGGGGGCAGGACGGGTTCTGGGGGGCTGGGAGTGGGGGGGCAGGACAGTCTCTGGGTCCTGGGGGAGCTGTGGGTGGGGACCCCCAGGACGGTCTCTGGCTCCCAAGGGGGGCTGGGGGCAGGACGGTTTCTGGCGCTCGGCGGGTTGGGGGGACCCCAGGGCAGTGTCTGGCTCTGTGGGGTGCTGGGGAGACCCCGGTTTGGTGTCTGATGCTCTTGTCTGCATCTGGGCCACCAGCGCCCAGAGCGACGTCCTTGCTCTAAGCCTGAGCCGTCCCTAAGGCTGAGCCACGCCTGGGGCAGCCGCCTGGCTAGTGTCTCCCTCTTTTCTTCCAGAGCCGCCCCCAGAAATGGCTGCAAAGGTCCTGAACGCCCTGGCCCAAAACGTAACTGATAAATGTGGGACGACAGTAAGTTACCCTCATGACACTTTCACTGGGCTGCTCTGAGGAGCAGGGGCGGGGAGCTGGTGCCAGGACACTGTGGTGCTGGGGGCTTTAGAAGCACTGTGCAGTGTCTCTCCCCATGCCCCTTGTGATGGGGGCTGGGAGGTGGATGGCTGCCATTTGAATGTTAGTTCATGTTCGACTTGCCCTAATCAGACAAGCTAGCGAATTGTCCTGAAGGGAACACTGCCCAAGAGGTGCTCAGCCCCTGGCACAGTGGAAAGGTTCCCAGACTCCCTTGAGGAATACGGTGGGGAAGTCAGGATTGTGGTAAAGACAGCTCATAAACCTCCCATGATACCTTAAGCAATAACATCTCATTTGTGTCTTCTGCTGCGTATAGGATTACAGCAAGTGGCAGAGGGTAGAAGCAAAAAAGAAGAAACCTGTGGCACACAAGCCAGCTTTGCCACCTATCACATCACCAAGTGAGGACAAGAAAAGCAAAGGGAGCTCCTCTGGCTACCAGAAAAACAAGCGGTCAGGTTGGCAAAGATTCTATTTCTGTACCTGTACCATATGGCATGTCACTTCTCGCCAGTGCCCATTATGCAGCCCTAACAATGCTTCCTGCCAGAGGGCTTGGGCACAAAGAAGCTGAGAGTTTTCCCCAAAGCCAGTACAGCTTTGCCATTCTCTGCAGTGACTCCTGCTGGGAAAGGCTAAAGATGCCGGGACTGGAGACCTGTGAGCTCGTTCACATTCAGTGCTCCTATACCATTTCTTGAAGTTACTTTCCCTGGGTCTGCAGTAATCATAAATTCCCTGTGGCCTGCATTCCTTAAATGTCCCTTAGCGGCACATGGCGAGTGTAGGTGGTTCATGTCCTATTTTAAAACTGGACAGTATACTAAGTGCAGAGCATTTTCTGTTTTACCAGTTCTATTCAGTCCCAGTTCATCCTTGCCTTCGAAGACAGCACTCTCTCTGAAAACAAGATTTACTCAGCCGAAAACCTCAGCAAAGGAGACTGATTTAACTAAAAGCTTGGAGAACATCAAAATTATTAAGGTATGTGAAGCAAATGTCAAGTGTTGTGATTTATAGGGAGCAGACCATATGGCTATTCAGGGCTGTCCCAGTAGAGAAAAAAAACTAGAGGCTTGATTATCTCATTTACGCTCATGCAAGGTGGATGTCAAATGCTGCCTTTCAGATTTGGAGGCATGCACCAATTTGACACTTCCTGTTGTGCTCGTGCAGATGATTCCACAAGGTGCTGAGTAAAGGAGAATCAGGCCCAAGGTGCTGGGAGGAGCTAGAGGAAGAATGTAGAGATAGAGCAGCTGGCCAGTGAAGAAGGTGGGTGCAGAGACGTGTTGGAGAAATTGGTGTGACTCAACAAAAAGATTGCAAAAAGATGGGTATGGTGCCAAGGTAAAGGGAGGTCGATGTCACTATTTATTAGTGAACAGGAATGTTATTGGGATGGGAGGTGGAGCAGATTTGTAAATCGTTCGTTCATATATTCGTTCAGAAACTGACCAACTCAAAGAGAAAGTCCCTAGATGAGCTGAAGCATCACAGCACCACCCTTGTGGAGACCAACAGGAGGCTGACTCAGGACATTCAGCAGACAGATGCCAGTACTGCCAAGCAAGCCAGAGACCTGCTGCAGCAGTATGAGATGTTTGGGGTGAGGTTTAGCTGTGGCCAGTCCAGTCAGATCAGCAGAATCCCAACACAATCCTTCTAATCCCACTGGAGCAGGTTCCAGGTCTTGTGTGGTAATTACACAGCCCGAGCTGTGATTCGAACATCACTAGTGGTAAGGGGGAACAGTCCTGTGCCCTGAAGTGTTCTGTTTTACACGGTTTATGTATCACTGGGCTCTGCCCCACAGCAGCCAGAAATGCTCCAGCTTCCTGCAACGTGCTGCCTCCTCTTAAGCTTCCCTTCCAGTGCTGCCAAACCCAAAGGCAGTGCTGCTGCAAGATTTTCTAATGAGGAAGCAATAGTGCAGCAAGTGACAAGTGTCCCCCTCCCCTAGTAGCTTCAACGTGTCCCCTCCATGAATTGCATAACCTCGACTGGCTCCTGAGGTGGAAAGCACAAAGACACGCCCAAGAGCAGCTCTCCTGTGCTTGCAGCTGTGCTGCCAGAGCACCATGCAGTTTCCTCCATCATGCTATTAGTGGGATCAATAAATACCATGGTTAGAGGTGCGTTCAGAAGCCTGCAGATAGATACTTCATAGTCTGTCAGCAGCGTAGATCAGTCAGTGACTAAATTTCAATCTCTCCAGACAGTCATCTCGACCCTTCGGGACTCCAGTCAGAACCAGGTTGGCGTAGCAAGAGCAGAGCTCCAGGAAACAGAAAAAATGGTGGAAAAGAATCTGAGGAGTAAGCATGGATAGTTCACATTAAGCTAATACAAAATATAGTACATACATCCCATTATCCTCTACTCCTCATTTCATTAGATTGAAAATGCCAGATTGTTGTTGCAAACTTCAAATAATTAGATTTCTTAAAGATAAACAGTTAGTTTTGGTTCATGGGGACTGTCCCAGTTTCAGGGTAACTGCACCTGTATTCCTCCACCTCCTGGAGTTCCCAGCCAGGTCTCAGGACTCCAGCTATTGCTTGTCTCTGGGTAGGGGCCCTTGTCCCACTCCCTTCTAGCCAGAGTTTGAAGGCTGCACAGCTCCCTGTCTTGCTCTGTGATATCCCCCAGCAAACTAGTCTGCCCTACGGCCTGCACCTATGTGTTGCTTTCTCTGCAAGGGCTATGACCAGTGTATTGCCAGCAGTTACAAGTTAACACACAGCTCCTCATAAGCAAGCACTTTTATTCTTAAAGTAAAAGCATTTACAGAGTAAACATAAGAAAAACAGTAAATACGCACATTAAACATACCAGGAGTCACCCATTAGTCTTAGGGCAGGCACCGTAGGAGGCCAAATTCTTTCCAAACATTCCAAAGGGCTGGTACCCCTTTGGAAAGAAGGTCCCAGCCATTTCTGAAGCAGAAGGAAGGCTCTGAGTCAGTTTAAACTCAGTCTTTTCATGCCAAAAGCTCTTTCTTTGTCTTTTAGTCTCTGGAAAACCCAGTTTGAACCAGGATGCGCAAGCCTCCCCAGGGGTGGTACCTGTCTGAAGGTGCTGACAACCTGAGTGATTCACCTAAATCATCCCCCCACTCCATTCTGAGTTCCTAGCAGAGCTAAAAGCAACCCTTCCCTACTGTAGCTGCACACAATCCCTGGCCCACGGTGATACACAAATCAGTCATACACTTAATACAATGGTCCCCAAAGACACTGCATGCAGCTGCAATATCTGTCACAGGGACATTCCCTCTTGGTCAACAACAGTAAAAACCCTCCAAGGGCAGAAACCAGCCTCTAACTGATGGGGGTTAGGAAGAAATTTTCCTTATGGGCAAGTTATTCCATAATTGCCTGCTTCAAAGATTCTTGCACCTTCTTTGAAAACATCTGGTACTGGCCACTATCAGAGATGGGCCAGTGGACCGGATGGACCACGGAGCTGATTCAGTCTGGCAGTTGCTGTGTTTCTAATCGTGGCCACTAGACTAACATAATATTTAACCATTGTAAAGAGAAGGCCCTCTTTCAGGAGAACAAAAGTTTCATTGGCTCCACTGAACAGAAGACTCAGCAGAGAGGGAGTTTGGGAGCCTCCATAGTTTAATTTTCTGCCTTGGCCTTTTTATCAGAACTGAACCAACAGGTGAATCACATGAACACCAAGGTGCAAGTGCTCCAGGAAGAGCTCAATGTTCTGCGAACGTACATGGACAAGGAGTACCCAGTGAAAGCTGTCCAGATAGCCTTTTTGCATCGCAGCATCCGAAACCTGAAGGAAGAACAGCAGGTAAAGAGACCTCTCCTATCCTACGTTATCCCTGTGTGGAAAGAGAAGGGATGGGGATCAAAGCAATCAGATGTTCACTTGCTTAATAATCCTGTTGTTTCTCTGCCACCCATTCGTGTAATTCTCAGGATGAAATGGATGATATAGAAGATCTGGCAAAAACAGTAATGCAGCAACTGGAAAAGAAGGTGCAAGAAGAGAAGGAGCAGATATTGCAGACTGTTGCAGAGGTTAGTGGATTGCTTCTGTCTTTGCATGCTTGAAGGTCAGTGAGAAAGATGATGATGTTACCTGCCAGCTAGACTGGGAGCTGCTGTATTGGTCTTAGGGGTTCCAGACTTGGCCCATCAGTAACACCGTAGTGCAAAAGATATGCAGGGGTGTAACAGTGCACTATGGCCTCCAGCTTAGTCGATATCTGGAGCTTTTCTTCAGAGTAGAAGGGAGCTGTAGGTGCAGAGCTGGAATCGCATTGGGGGTGCAATTGTAGCCTGGCATGTTGCACTATTTTCAGAATCATGCATGTGTATTTGCACACACAATTAGAGTGAATGAATTAAATTGAAAGATGTTTAGCTAGTCAGTTTTGTGCACAGTTACTGAGCTTGCACATACATTTCCAGTAATTGCATGAGCACATTAAGTACACAGATACACACAGCACTGGAAATATGAGGCCTTATTCTCCCTTCATAAGATATGAAGAGCTTCTATTGTATAATTGCTGTTTGTGTCGTAAAACATTAATTAAGGAATCCTCACCATAGGCATATTTCCATTTTACAGCTGTATCTATAAGCAAGGGTGAAGTGACTTGCTCAAGGCCATTCAGCAAGTCTGTGTTGCGAGTTGGAATTAGAACACCAATATTACTGACTCTTCGTCCTGTATTCAGTACAATGCGAGTTCATTGAGTATTGAGGAGATGCTGACTGCCAGCCCTCGTCCCACCATGCATTATTCCTTAAAGGAGGAGTTCACTGTTATTCTAGATGTGAAAAATACTACTAGATCATCTCTAGGGTCTGCAAGTGGCAGGATTTCATACTTGTCATTGCAGAAATAAATTATACCCAGTTAGCTCTAAAGTACATGGTTTTGAACAACCAAACGCCGAGGGACGGCATCCCTGTTCCCTCCCATTGAAGCTGTGAACCCATTCTTCTAAGCCTTTAGTTTAAAGAGAGCCTCAAACAACACACTTGTTTATGATTGTTGCAGCTCTATCCCACTATTTTCTGCTTCTCTTCTGGTCCAGATGCATATTGGAATTTACTCTCTAGTCTTGCTTTGGCTGGTTTGTTTTCCCCATCTTTGCAGGACAAGGCATTTCCCTATCAGGATGGGCTGAAGCAGATGGCTGTCAACAATCAGATACTCAGGAATGAAATCCAAATGCAAAAGAAGGTGAGCAGGTTTGGGAGGAAGTAGCATGGAGCAGCAGGGGCCTAGTGAGTATTAATCCCTTTGTTGCTGGTCCTCCAGTACAATGGCTGTACCATTCAGATTCCAGTGGAACCAATGGACTATTAGGACACACCTAGGATGTTGAGGAGCACAGCAGGTATTCCTGACACACTGGAGAGTGTACTGTGGGGAATGCTCCAGTCCTAGCTTTGTGGGGATGAACCAGATTCCCTGTCAAGTTTTCTCTAGCTCCTCTGCTGTTCATAATTCTTCAGTACCTTTGTGCTGTCGTCTTCTATGTGTTTTTAAAGAAAAGTCTCACAGGTTTAATTCTTTCAGATCATTCACAAGCTGCTGGAAGAAATCACAGAGTTGCGAAAGAGCATTGTGACTCTTCGCTGGAGTGTGAGAGACCCTCGAGAGGTGATCTTCGCTGATGTTCTGCTCCGCAGGCCCAAGTAGGTCCTTGCACCAGTGTCCTAAGCAGTAGAGTTTATTGAACAACATGCCACAGGCCCTTCTGACACCAGCTTCATCTTGACTATTCATGGGTCACCCCCTGCTTGGTGCATTGGGGATTTAATCTCCACTCAGAATGCCTTTGCATCATGTATTAAGAAACTCAAGCCAGCTATTTGTACAGTCAAAGGTAAACTGTGCACCTCACCATAAAATGTAAACCTAATTATAATATTGGAGCCAATTAGGGAAGGAAAGTGCATGGCCTAATGGTCTGAGCACAGGAGTAGGAGGTAGGAACGAGGAAAGGGTTCCCCTGGCTCTGATACTGATTTACTGTCAACTTTGGGTAAATTACTTCCCTTCTTTGTGCCTCAGTTTCCCCACTAGGGAATTGTGAGGATTAGTAAAGCTTTACAAGCCTCCTGCAATGCACAATAAGTAAGTACTCTATTGGTCTCATTTTGCAGTTGAGAAAATTAAGCCCTAGAGAGGCCAGCGGGCCTTCCTAAAAGACTCATTGCACTCGGTGTATTTGTAGCCCTGTTGATCCCAAAAGACTCCGGATGACCAGTGCATCCTCTGACAGAGTCTTTTTTCAGACAACCTCAGTAAATCCCCTTGCCCCCAAACACTGGATGAAAAAGATATGTTGGCCATTTTCCTGCTTTGTTAAAGATGTTTCAAAGGCAGGTGATAAGCTGCAAAAAGTCAAATTTCATTTCTCCTCTTGGCTCCCTTCCTAGCCCCAGTTCACTGGTGGCTGATTGCTTTCAGCATTGAGTTTTTGGATAACCCCTCCTCCCTGTTTAAAGACTATCTGCTGTGTTGATACTGGAGCTAGGATTGTGAAGCCAAATGAAAACTCCCACTAGTGTATCAATGTGCAGCATGCCCTGCCAGCTCTCTCACAGAAATCTTGGCCTCTAACTTCCAGGAACAATCTAAAAGGTTTGGCTAAGGTTGTGGATTCAAAACATAAAACAGAGAGATGCACTAACCCGCCCTGAAACTACTCCCACAAATACCTACCTGAGTGGAGTTGATCAAAAGAGCAATTGTCATAACACCTCAGATTCTAGCTGACCGCACACCAAATGCACAAAGATCCACAATATCTAAAGGAAACTTTATGCTAGTTTAAAATAGAAACTTGATTAGTAATGTGCCCAATGACATTACAATGGGCCATCAGTCTTGATCAGTTATTGACTTTTCGGCTGTAAGCCTGGGCCAGATTTGGCTCAAAGAGGTTAAGGGCTTGAATGTCAGCCAATCTAAACTTGTAGGTGTATCTGCAAAATGCATGTGTAATTGTGTGCTGTTTGTCTGTGCATTTACAGCAGTTCTGTGTACAAAGTGAGTGTATATACAAACTGCAAATCAGGTAATTTTACAGGCAAATACACAGATTATTCACATGAACTGTATGAAAACCAGATCCTCCATGATTTCCATGAGCCCAGGCCATGAGTCTGTTACAGAGCTAATAACAGGGCCCAGATCGCCTAATTCAAGTCCCATGTTTTAACCCCAAGACCATCCTTTAGCTAGGTCTAACTGCAGAAGTGTGGAGGTCTGATGTGAAGCAGAAGGAAAGCCTGCAACATTGGGAAATGGTGGGCAGAGTTGAACAGCCGTGTGATATATTAGTGTAACTTCCTTATTTCAGATAAAAGAAGGATAAAGAGGGGCGTTAATTAGTCCTGACGGATGGTAAAGCTGGGGTGACTGCAAGTGGCTGGGAAATAGGTTTAAAAATAGAAGAAAGAACCAAGTGGGAAAGTTTCTGCAGCATCATAAGTCAGGCATTTGTTGATTACACAGCCCTAACAGGCTGGGAATCTTTGCCAGAGCCATCACCACAATCTCCTCCACAAACATCCTTCAGACATTTCCCACTGACCTCCTTTACACTTTTCACATGACTTCATTATGGGCTGGTTTTCCTAGATTATCCCTTTGGTTTCCAGCCACTGAAGGAACAAAGTTGTGTTCAGCCCAGAAAACTGCTGTGAGAGTTGAGGAATGAGTGCAGCACAGAGCTTCAGTCTCTCCCCCCACTAGCAACAGCAGAGCAGGAACTCATCCTCATCATAGGCAGTGTTGGATTTTTAGTAACAGGGCTGTAGTTTCACAGGTCACGAGATCTGGGATGCCAAGACTCTAGAGAGCGTTCCTCCCTTTCCAGACTCATTTTTGTTTCTAATTGCTGCATGGCCAAAGCAGCAAAACCCATTACTTCCTTCCTCGCCCCCTCCATTCCCTGCCTTTGCTTTGCCAAAATACAGCTGAGCATGTCCGCCTTTTATGCAGAATCAGTATTGCAGCCTAGTCAGCAAGGAAGATGAGAGACGACTTGTGGCTAAAGACTTGGGGAGCTAATCCTGGCTGTGCCATGGACTCACTGTATGACATTGGGCAAGTCATGTGGGGCCTGATTTCTCAGTGTGTGTAGTCCATGGGCATTGTAGCTGTTCAGGCCTTCTGGAAATCAGGCTACTTACCTCACTGTGCTTCAGTTACCCCATCTGCCCCTCCAAGTGCCACGGAGAGTAATTCCCTGAGCATCCTCCAGCCGTTTCAGACGCCTGGATTGAAGATGCTGTGGAACTACAATTAATGAGGACATTGATACACAAACTGGTGTAATGCAGCCCCAGCCTACCGCATTTCTCCCATTCTCTCCTGGAGAGAGGATGTAGCTCACAAGGCCCTCCCTGTTTTTGGGGGGTAGAAGAAGAGAAGCAGCTAAATACATTGTTTGGTTTTCATAAACCTACAGCCTGCATCTGATTCTGTTTCTCTGTTGGGTGAAAAAGTGTGCCTAGCCCCTTTGGCATAGGGCTTGGTTATCCTGTACATGCTGTCTAAGAACCAGTTATGCAACAGGGCTCAGGCTTTGATTTACAGGGTGTGATCTTCCCATAGGAAGAGCGGAGATGGCCAATCTGGTTAACTGCCAGAATGGGCTCCAAGGGTGAGTCAGAGCTACCGTAGAATGCTGCTTAGGCAGCACTGCTGTGGGTTGGGTAGTCGGTTTGGGCTCTGGCTTATGCTGAACTTGTGACATGCACAAGAAGCTGACATGGCTTTAAGGGGCTGCTGTTCTAGGAGCAAGCCTGGGGCTCTGGTCCTACCCCTCCCATAACGAAGGGTTTATGAGTGTAGGACAAGGGATGTCTAGGCCTTTGAGCTACTGTTCTGGCTGTACAGTGTGTCAGAGAAATTGCATGCATTTCTAGCCTTGATTGTACCGGGATAGACTCCAATAGACTCACGAGTCTGAATGAGGCAGAGTTCGTTTCCTTGGCTATGGCTTGACTTTCTTCTCATTGCTCTCTCCTCTCTCTGCTCAGATGCCTGCCAGATACAGAGATTGTTCTTAATATCCCCTCGGAGGAGGAGTTTTCCATTTAGTCTCGGCAGCTTTGGACTGGAGGTGGAAAGGTGGGGATGGGCGAGGCCTTGCCCACAGAGCTATGTCAGCACAGAACATAGCTGGACCAAGAACAGGATGAGGAGCTGCATAACAAATCACCTCTTCTTCATGGACAAGCTGTCCAAACCCATCTCAGTTCTCTGCTCTGTGTTGCTTATGTTTTGTCAGGCCCCAGTGAAACGTGTTACATCACAGAACAAAATGCAAGAATCATTGTGTCCTCGTCACACCAGACCCAAACTGGTGTTTTGCTGTGTAAAACCCAGGAAACTGCCCTCTTGCTAGGAGTATGATGCAAAATTCTGTTAAAGCAGCCAGCTCTCATCCAAGACACTGGATCGTTGACGAGATCTCACCCTTGTCAGCAGCCCCTCCCCAGTCTCACATTCTTACAGTGCTACCAAGTGTGATTGGTGTGGGCCAACTACCAACACAACTGCAAACAGTTACGCTCAGATTAATTCTTGGGGTCTCTCTGCTGAAGCCAGGGGAATTCTGTCATAAATGAATTTGGCTTTTTTATCCTTACCAGTAAAACCACTTTGTGAAAGATATTTTTTGTCAATATTTTGGTTTCTGATGAGCTGAAGCCCAGACCCAGGATGAGGGCTTCAGTAATGGAACAGTGAGGAGCTGCCACTAAGTGCCTGCCAACATCTGCCTGTCAAAATGATTACATCCCCTTCAGCCACAGTAGATGTAAATTCAGTGGGACAGAATGGTGACACCGGATCAGGATCTTCCACTTACAGTGTTTGTACAAATGCTTGCAGGCCATAGCAGCAGGCATCACATGCCCTCTGACAGCATCCCATCCCATCCCAGCGGTGTATTGTTTACTGTTGAATGGTTCTGACAGTATTCAGCCTGGGAAGCTGGCCAGTGGAGGGATAACTGTAGTGTGTTTAACCTGCAACTTTCAATCTAAATTTTGAAATAAAAATTAAGTGGATCTTAATTGGTAACCCAAGTTCCATCCTGTCAGAATAAATGGCCGGCGACCAATACTTTCTATTATGTGTCATAAATAACAGCACTTTTCACTTCAGTAATATCTGTCACACAGGGATCTCCGAGTGCTTTACAGACACTAGTAAATGTAACCTTGCAGCCTTGATGACACAGAGCCAAACTAGCTGACTAGGAACTTGTCCAGCCCCATCCCTGTAGGACCTGAGCCCACCTCCTTTCCCATAATGGTCATGTTTCGCACACCCCTCTAAAAGGTTTACTCTTTGCAGGTGTGGGGGTGAGTAGGATTTTACAAGTGATGCTTCATGTGTTATGTGGCTGGCAGAGGAAGAGTGTGAAGTAGGATCACTGATCACAGTCGCGCACCGGGGGAAATCGCAGTAGCTTCTGGAGTTATTCAGTCTGCCACCAGATGGAGACTGGCACCAGCTCAGCAGGTAGCGAATCTTGATTTATCTTGTAAGAATTTGAGGGAGGGGGTGGTCAGCTGATTAACAGAAAGTGATGAGCACTGGAGAGCAGCCTTGCTCTCTGAAGGAAGGTCTCCTGTTACATGGGCCATGTCACCCATGAAAGGTGATGGGTTTTTGAGCTCAGGAGGAGAATCTCCTCCAAGACTGGCTTAGGCTATGGTTTAGGCTACTTGTTGCTGCTCCGTTTCCCCCACACCTGGTGAACATTCCCATGAAAGGAATCCAAAAGTCCAGCAGTGGGGAACCCGGGTGCAGATGGCAGCTGGAACCAGGAGTTGGCCGCCCAGCCCAGCCCAACCCAACCAGCCCCTAGTGCAGCCAAAGTGGGACCTTTACACACACACTCATCCCTAGGGGCCTGGCCAGCTCCACTGACAAGGAAGAGCCAGTGGCGAGGGCTGCACATAGTGCTGGTCAGCCAGGAATCACCTGTCTGTTAACAGAGCAGTGTTTAGGCTGAGCATGTGAATTGACTAAGACCAGAAATGAAAGAATGAAGGTGCCTAGAGTGGTAGCAGTCAAGCTGCCAGGAGGGCTGCTGGTGCGATAAAGCAGCTATTTGTAGTGTTCTGTCAAATCTACAGGGGACCACTCTCAGACCCATGGTACCCAGCAGTGTCATTGACCCCTTCCTCTCACTCCGCATTTGGCCCACCAGACCTGGGGGTCAGGGACCAAGGAGCACCAAGAGCACTGACACATGCTTTGCTTCCAAGGATCCTCCTCTCGGGCCACCTCAGCCACTGACTCTCTCTTTGCCTCCTACTGCGATGCAGAAGTTACCCCAGTCCCAGGGGTGGTATTAATTGCCAGGGAGCAGCAGGGTCTAGAAGCGGTGTAGGACGATGCTGTGGATGGAGGTGCAGTGGGAGATCCAGTCATGGGACGGTGCAGTCTAGGATGAGAAGGTCCATTTGGAGCCCAGCTGCCAGTGCAGAAAGAATGTGACAATGAGGCCGAAGGGACAAGTGGCTGAGGCGGGGGCTGTGGATGCTGGAGTGGAGGTTGGCCGCCAAGGGGTCAGGCTGGGGGGATCCCTGGGAGTAGGATTCAATCCCTGCTGGAGAAGTTGATCTCCCAGGGGCTGGACTGGGGTGAGGGGTGCAGACCCCTGGACACTGGGCTCAGAGGGGGACCGCGACCCCTGCAATCTAGGGCAGGGCGGGGCGGGACCCTGGGGGCAGTAGGCTTGGGAAGGGGCGTTTTGGGGTGACTGGAAGGGGCTGGATCACGGGCTGCGGGAGGGGATCCCCGCGGGCTGCGCGCCCGCCCCGGCCGGCAGCGGACGCGCGGGCTGGGCCCGGCCAGGGGGTGGGTCCCGGCCCCGGCCCGGCCGGAGGGGGCTCCACCCCCCAGGGTTTAAAGCCCTGCGCTCGGCGGCCGCGCCGCTCCGCGATGAGGCAGGGGAGCAGCCGGCAGCTGGGCTCGGGCGGCCGGATCCGGGGGGCGCTGGGCCGGCGCCGAGGTGAGCCGGGCCGGGCCGGGCCGGGCCGGGCCAAGTTCTGCGAAGAAACTTTCCGCTGCGGGGCCGGGGGCGGGAGCCGGGGCCGCTCGGTGCGGCCGGGCGCTGCTGGGGGGGCGCGCAGCGGCACGGGCTGGGGGGCGGGGAAGTGCCGGGTCCCCCGCTGTCCTCGCCCCCTCCCGCCGGTCAGCTTCGGCCAGACCCCCGGCCCCGGCCCCCCAAGGCCGGGCGGGGAGCTGGAGCCCGGGCGCCCCCCGTTCCCCGCCCCTCGGCTGCCCGGACGCGGGGGGCCGGTCCTGGAGCCGCTTGGGTGCCCGGGGGCGGGGGGCGAGGCTGGGGTCTGCGGGGCCCGTGCAGCGAGCCCGCTAATCCGGCCCGCATCCTGGGGCCACGGTCCTCGGGGAAGCCTCCAACCCCCGGCCACAGACGCGGACAGCGGGACGCGCGCAGGAAACCGGCGCCCCTGGCCCTGGCCGGCGGGAGGACGCTGTCTGTCGGGATCTCCTCCCAGACCCTGCCCCGCTGCAGCCCTGTGCGTGGGTCCCCGGCAACCCGACCTGGCCTAGGCTGGCACAGTGGTGTGCCCGCGGCCTCCTGAATTTTTAACCATGTTGTGGAGGTTGGCAAGGCTGTCCCCATGGCATCGGCCGCTTGGGTTTCTGGTGCCAGGCAGAAACTCCTAGGGTGGGGAAATCAGGATGGAAAAGTGCATAGGACACCCCCTCTAACAGCAGGGCCAGGGCAACCCAGTGGTGGATGAAGTTCAGCGTTGATGATAAATGCCAAGGAACGCACAGTGGAAAACAGAATCCCTAAATTAGCTGTTACCCCTCAAGACAGAGATCTTGGGGTCACTGGCTAGTTCTCTGAAAACATCCACTCAATGTGCAGCAGCTGTCAGAAAAACTAACAGAATATTGAGAATCATTAGGAAAGGGATAGCTAATGAGACAGAAAATATTGTATAGCTGTTTTAAATCCATGGTACTCCCACTTCTTGAATCCTGTGTGCAGATCTGGTGGCCGCACCTCAGAAAAGATATATTGGAATTGGAAAAGGCACAGAAAAGAGCATTTAAATTATTAGGGGTATAGAACAGCTTCCATATGAGGAGAAATTAATAATAAGTGTAGACATACCCCAGGACTTTTCAGCTTGGAAAAGAGATGTCTAAGGGGGAACGTGATAGAGGTCTATTAAATCATGACTAGTGTGGAAAAAGTAAATAAGGAAGTGTTATTTACTCCTTCTCATAACACAAAAACTAGGGGTCACCACATGAAATTAATAGGCATCATGTTTAAAACAAGCAAAAGGAAGTATTTCTTCACACAATGCACAGTCAACCTGTGGAACTCCTTGCCAGAGGATGCTGTGAAGGCCAAGACTATAATGGGGTTCCAAAAAGAAATGGATAAGTTCATGAAGCATATTAGCCAGGATGGGCAGGGATTGCTGTTTGCGAGGCTGGGAATGGGTAACAGGATGGATCGCTTGATGATTGCCTGCTCTGTTCTGAAGCACCTGGTACTGGCCACTGTTGGAAGAAGGATACTAGGTGAGATGGACCATTCATCTGACCCGGTATGGCCACTCATGTTCTTTAATGGGCTCGTGCTGAGCTGGCAGTTCTGGGCACCACCTAAACACAATCCATTCGCAGCAGGTGAGATAGGAGGGGGAAATGTTTCCAACCCCTCTTCCCCCTCTCCTACATAGAACAGCCCACTTGGCCTTCTGCCTTCCCTTTACTCCTTTTATCTGGCCTAAATACAAACGTCCCAAGCTGCTGGGACCCCTCCTGTGCTGCAGATGCGGTCCAAAACCCAGCTGGGGAAAACGGTGCTTGGGGGAGCAGAGCTTCCTAGATCAGACCCCCTGACACTTTCCCCTTTCTTGCTCTGTGGCTGTAGCAGCAAAAGGGCTCACACCCAGAATCCAGTGGGTCTTGGCTCCAGTCTTGTTTTCCCAATTTAAAAGTTGTTTGACTGAGACAATGCAGGGCGGGTGGAGAGTCACGTTAGGAGATGGGGATGATTTATGTCTCTTTCTTCTGGGCTCTCGTCCAGTTAGGAGACAACAGAAGTGGAAATTAAAAAAAAACAAAACCTCTATAACTAGAACATAGCCAGACTCTTGGGGCACCAGGGGGTGGGCGGGTAATGGAGAATCCCAGCTGGAGCACGAGAAGAAAAATATGTGGTGGCCTCCAACTCCCCAGCAGAGCAACTTGCCTCCCGCCTTCCCTCCACAACCAGCCACTAACGTTGCCTTTCCTGTCTTGCAGAACATGACTCTCAACACCCAGCAAGGGGGCAAGAGCCCCGTGCGGAGACGGGCGAGCACCCCGGTCCCCCTCTCCCACCAGTCCCGGCCAGCAATGCGTGGGCCTAGGCCTAACCCTGTTGAGTCCCATCACCCTCAGCTTGGCTTCTCCTCATCCTTCGACCGTGGAGACAAAGCGCCTGTGCCGCGCAGCAGCTGGTCGTCTGACTCGGCCGACTCCGATAGCTCCTGGGAATCCTTGTACCGGGTGGTGCTCCTGGGCGACCCTGGTGTGGGCAAGACTAGCTTGGTGAACCTTTTTGCTGGGATCCAAGAGAAGGACCTGCCGGAACAGCAGGGAGGTAGGGTTCCCGGCCCGGGGGAATGCTGTAGGAGTGTCAAACCGGCTGCCCAAGGCTGTAGAATGAGACCCTCCCGAGGGCCACACGGTGTGGAGATGGGGTCACAGAGGGAAGGAGCCCTGTGTAAACCGAAATCAAGGGGTACAGTGGAGAGGCTACAGGGGTGTACACGGCCCTGACTGCTCAGGAGCAGGGGAAGAGCCACTTCCTAGCCGTGAGGAGCGCTCAGCCAAACCCTGGGGACCGCACTCCCCACCCCTGTGCCCGGTTACTCGTCTCTGTGGCTGGGCAGGGGGAAGTGAGCAGGGCACCAGGGACTCCATTCTGATGTGCTCACTGTATGTAACACACCCCTCTGACACTTAGCGCTGGGTTTCAGTGGGTTTGAGGTGGAAACATTGGGTCTCAGCCACCTGGGGCCCATTCATTCCGCTGGGCCAGCTGCCTGCTGGAGCCTCGGTGCCTTTCAGCCCACAACTAAGCTGGCAAGAAGGGGTGTAGGTGAGCCCCAAGCCCGGGAAGCGCTGTGCGATATCACAGTAGCAGTCGTGCTCTCACCAGGGCATCGTCTGGGATGTCACCGCTTTCCCACAGCCTCTTCCATGTTGGTGTCTCGGTTGTAGCTTCAATTCCTTGCCTATGAGTTCAATTGTTTTTGCCCTGCCCTGCCCTCTCCTCCCGCACCTGGGCAGACAGCAGACTCTCCCTCTGGGGCCTCAACAGCACCGGGCCGGGGCAGGAGGCATCGCTGGGCACTAGCAGAAGACCCCCTGTCCCAGGCACGGAGTCTGGCTGACCTGGATGTGTCTGGCTTGTTTCAGAGGACACGTACGAGCGCACCCTGTCAGTGGATGGGGAGGAGACCACGCTGCTGGTGATAGACGCCTGGGAACCAGAGAAGCGGGTAGGGGCATGTGCGTGGGGCGTGGGGATCTCGGGGACTGTCCGGGGTGACGGAGGGTGTCACCTTTTCCATTAAGTGCGATGTATTGCTAGACTCTGGAGTGAGCCATGGTAGGGTCCGTTGCTGTTGTAAACACCGTAATGCAGCTGCCTTGCTGGCTGTTTCCACACCCACCAGCTCAGGAGACAGGGCCGCAGGGACGGGCCCTCTTGCGAGAGCCTGCATCTCCCAGGCCCCTGTTTAGCTTTCTGTGGAGTTGTTCTTGCCGTTGGGTGACCTCCCCAGCAGACTGTCCGGTCAGCACTGTCCATGATGCACTCGTGGCTCCCGTCGCTGTACAGAGGGATGGAAGGTATCAGAGACGCCCATAGTTAAAATCAGCGGCTGGAGCAGTCAGCTGTTCATCGGGGAAGTCACTCTCACCCCTTTACTAGCTGCTGCCCTGCTCACAACACCCCTGTGAGGTGCTGTTATCCCCATTATACAGATATGGGACCTGAGGCACAGAGAAGACAAGTGATTTGCCCATGGTCACACAGGAAGTCTGTGGCCGAGCAGGGAATTGAAGCCAGGCCTTAACCCCTAGATCATCCTTTAGCTCCTTCCCTTCCAGGCCCCCATTCCCTTTTAAATTGACTCCCCTCCACTTGCTGGCTGTTTGCAGTTGGAAAGGGGATCATATTCTGCTGTCTCTTTTCAGCCTGAGGCCCTGAGCCCTCTGGCTGGGGTTTGGGGCTGTATGAATCCCCTGCTGCTGCATTATTGGTCGTGGTGTGGTTTGCAAAGGGGTCGTTGGCAGGGTGGGATTCCCAGAGGGTGACACAGCCAGGGGCTGTGTTGTGAACCCTTTAAAGCCCTCTTCCTGCTCGGGAGGAGGGGGTGTCCCCCAGGAGCCCCTCAGTATTTGCGGGCACTGATACAGATGCATTGCTGGGCAGCCTGGGCACCTGGGAGCGGAGCCTGGGGCTGTAATTTGCGGCTGACCGATTGAGGAGGAGACCATGTCAAACACCCCCACCCCCAACTCCCCAAGCCAGAAGCTTTTAATCTGCCAATGATTGACTGAGCCACATGTCTGCTCAGTGACCTGAGGCTGCAGGAGTCTGCGCTGCTCTCTGATGGGGACAGGCTGACAGCAGCGGGTGCCACTCCCCACCTGCACCGGGGCTGGGATGCTGAATGGCTTCCCCCTCCATGCCCTTTCCACAGCCTGGAGATTTGCAGCCCCATCCCCTTCCAAATGCTCCAGACGCGCCCACGTGGGCAGGGGGCAGGCTGGGGGAAGGAATTTCCCTCAGTCTCATACTTAAGTAAACCTTGAGCTTGCCACCCATTCCCCACTGAGCTGGTGGGGCCGTTACTCTGCCATTCCCGGGCCCATGACCCTGCCTACTGATCTGCCTTGTCTCCCCCACGCTTGGCTCCAGCCCCCAGCTGGTGCGTTGGGTGCAGGGCGCCCAGCAGACAGCGTTGCTGCTGAGAACGGGCAATTCTAATGCAGACCCTGGGGCGCACTGTCTTGTCTCAGCAACCCCTGCAGCTGGCATCCTTGGTAACCATCAAGGATGGAGGACCCCGAGTGAGGCCCCAACAGTTTGGGTTCGAGCCCAGTGCGCAATTAGCCCAATTAGACACCGAGACGGAGAAATCCTTGTAAAAGCTGTTTATTTCAGGATCCAAAATGGTGCAGGGAGACTGTCTCAAATCCTGCACACCAAGCAGCAAGCATCAACTTTATTTATACCTTCTTTATTTCAACGAGGAGTTCTTTCCCACCCCTCCCTTTTCCCTCCTTCAAGCAGTTTCAGCGTTAAGTCCCTGGGATGGCCATGAGAGAGAACAATGGGCGCTTTAAGCATACGGTTAATGTTGCAAGCAGCCCCCTGTAGCATGCACAGTATATCATACTGATAAGCAAGCCATCAGCTTACAGCAGCAAGAAAATGTCCCAAAGTAACCCAAACGGAGAGGAGAAGAAGGGGGGGCTGGCTGGAGGCAGGAGCCTAGCACAGGAAAACTTCATCGGCACTCTGGCCTTCCATTTACCCGAATTACCTAGTGTACATGCCCCAACCCCACAGTGCCCCAAACCACAACAAAGGCCACCTGGAAGATGGCCACCCCCTTTCCTGGCAATACCCCTGCAGTAAGGGGAATGTTTGTTTGCACAGTGGCAAGGCTAGAGAGGAATGGAGCATCCCTGGCTCTTACCATGCGTAGACACCAGGCCACTGAGAGGCTTCACTGAGACCTGTTGCACATCTCCGCCAGGAGCCCCTCACCGCTAGCTGGCACAGAGTGTGGGAGCTGGCAGCCAATATCTGAGAACCTGTTGGCTGGATGGGGAAACGCAGGAGCGTGGGTGCGGTGCAGACCGGGAGGGAGGGTGGATCTCAGTGAAGCTAATGAACCGTTGTAGAGAGCAGGGTCCTGCCGTGAAATTCTCCCGCCTCCCCTCCGGCATAGCTACCGACGCTCCTGCAGAGTGAGCGTAGACAGCTGCCGGGTCAGAACGGCTGTGCTGGCACAAGTGCGGACGCGAGATTAAGGAAGGCCACAAACTGGCCGGGGAGGGGAGGGGTTAGAAGGTACAAGTTAAAAGAGCCCAACTCTCTACTTCACCTGATTTTCCCCCCAGCTCTCCCGCACACACGTTACCACTGCGCTGGGAAGCACATGGGCTCTGAGTACAGGCGGCATGATGTAGCCAGCTGGCCAAGGCTGGCCCACTGTCTGAGAGTGTGTGGGGACGATGACTGTGTGCTTCGATGCCTCGGTAACGCCGTCTTTCCCTGTCCAGCCCCAGGAGGAGGAGAACTGGTTCCACAATTACTGCCTGCAGGTGGGGAACGCCTACGTCATTGTCTACTCCATCACTGACCGGGTGAGTTTCGAGAGCGCCTCTGAGCTGAGAATCCAGCTGCGCCGGACCCGGCAGGCAGAGAACATCCCCATCATACTGGTGGGGAACAAGACGGACCTGGTGCGGCGCCGGGAGGTCTCTGTGGAAGGTGAGTGAGCAGGGCCTGGCATGGAAACTGTTCCCAGCAGGCTGGCTCGGGGCTGGGAGCTAGCCGGGAGAGGGAAGCTTCTTGCCTGGCTTCTCCCGCAGCTCCTCAGGCCTAGCTAAGGCACCTGGGTGGCCAGCAGGAGACTGATCTGGTGCCCGCTTGCCTGTGGAGCATCCAGCTGGGACTGCTGCGCTCTGTCCGTCCGTCTAAACCTCTGTCCAGCCACTAAACCACCTCCACCTGCCCTCTTTCTTTTAGCAGCCTATCCCATCACCTCTGTGGCTCTGCCCCTCCAATATTTTGCAGCCGTTACCGGCTGCCTCCCCTCTCACGGGCCTACTGGTCCTCAAGCAGGTCTGCTCCCCCTGTCGCCGCCTCTCTCTGCCTGCAGAGCGCTTTTAGTCCTGGCGGCCAACTCAGGCGGGGCTGGAACCATTCTCTTTCCAGAGGGCCGAGCCTGCGCCGTGGTCTTCGACTGCAAGTTCATCGAGACGTCTGCCACCCTCCAGCACAACGTGACCGAGCTCTTTGAGGGGGTGGTGCGCCAAATCCGCCTGCGCCGGGACAGCAAGGAGGCCAACGAGAGGCGCATGTCCATCTACAAGCGCAAGGAGAGCCTCACCAAGAAGGCCCGGCGCTTCCTAGACAGGCTGGTTGCCAGGAAGAACAAGAAGGTGGCTCTGAAGGTTCGCTCCAAGTCCTGCCATGACCTGTCTGTGCTCTAAGACCCGGCACTATACAGGCCGTCTCCTGATGCTTAAGGGATGTGGCGTCTTATTCCTCCCGGGAGGCTTTGGATCATGCACATAGGGGTTTGTGAGCTGCCTTCTCTGTTGGTGGCCTGAGGACAGGACCTTTCAGGGGAGAGACAAGACTCATCTGGGGCAATAACCCAGCAGACGGAGCCGTCCTAACCAGAGCCTCAGGGCCAAGTTGACACCCGCAACCAGAAAACGTCCATGGGGAAGGACTCCTTGCATCGACTCACCTTTCTGCTCCCTGATGGCATCTCCAGCCCACCCTGCTGCTCGCCTGCCACCCTGCAAGAGGAGGTGGATGAGGACGAGCCAGGGCAGCTCTTCGGATGTGAGCAGGCTCCATGAAATGTTGCCTGTGGAAGGGAGAGGGAGGAAACTGCCCCGGGGAGGGGTCCAGCGGAGAATGGGGGGTATTCACCTGTGCCTAGAGATAATGCAAGGCTGACACCATGTGGCAGGGACAGGACAACCCCCTGCTCCTTCTGGGGTCCACAGAGCCATCATCAAGGGCAGAAACTGCCTCTGAACACTGCTGGGAGCTGGGCATGAAAGGCACTCGAAATCCCTTAGACAAGGAGAACCGGAGCTGGCTGCAATGGCATGGCAGGCGGGGGCTGGAGGTGCCTTGCTGCCACCTCTGGGCGTATTAACGGCGGGGGGGCAGGGAGAAGAGAGCAGTGGAGAAGGATATTCCTTGGGTAGGAGTCTGGGGAGGCCTGGCCCTGCTTGTCTCCTGGCCTGGGGGGGGCTGTCCAGGCTGAGTTCCTTAGCGCCCTGCACTGTCCCTGGGCCCAGGCGGCAGGTGAGGCAGGGCGTTGGTACCACAGCTCTCCTGTACAGTGGTTTTGCAGTCGAGGTTTTTCTGTTGTCGACTTTGTATGACCATGACGACGACCCCCCTAGACTGGCAGAATAAACCAAATCCGGACAGACGTCTGTCACCAGTCACTGCGCAGCGTTTCTTCGCTTGGATTTCCTTTCGTCCTCCAGGGAGCTGGGCCCATGGCGTGTTTACACCTGCTTCAGGTTCCGAGATGGGCAGAGCCCAAACCAGAACCCGTCTGACGACTGGGATTCAGAGCAGACTCTGAAAGGCACGTTTAATGGGGCAGACGGGCTGGATCCATTTGGCTGCCATGGAAACTCCCTCTGCTTCCAAAAGCACCTGGTATGGGTAGATCTTCAGGAGACGCCCATTCTGAACTGGCAGCCCAGAAGCACACGGCATGGGAGCGGGGATCCAGCTAGAGGGGTTAGATCACTCATGTTTACGGGCAGGTAGGAAACCCAAGGAATATCTTTGAGGAGTTTGGGCTGGATTCTCCAGTCTGCCGACTTCACTCTGTGCTATTTACAAGGCGCAAGTGACCTGAGACCAGCTGGAGATCCCCCCGCCCCCGGCAAATTCCCTGGTGTAGGCCATGTACAGCGTGGCTGCCCTCCGCCTCTCCGGGCGTACGTGGGAAGCGGCGGTGTCAAGGGCAGGAGGGAGTGGGGTGGAGCAGAGCATCACGAAATGACACAGCTTGCACCGGCAGCCGGAGTTAGCGGGCTCCCTGCGGCTCTAACTTCCAGGATCAGCGAGCCCAGTCGCCTCCACCGAGCACAGCCAGTCTTGCAGGAGCAGGGCCTTTATCTGCAATGCACACATGGGGTGGGGTCATTTCTCGGTGACGCGTAATCACTTCAGCTGCTGGTTCTGTTCCTTGCACCTTGTGCACCTGGAGCTGTGCGACGCGGGCGTGAGCTCAATTGGGGCGGGGGGAAGAGTCAGGCCGGGCCCCACTTCCCCTGCTGCTGGAAGCCCAGTTCTAGCTCTGTCAGGTGCAAAGGGGATGGATATGGGGGTTTTGCTCAGTCCGCTACACACATGGTGAGCTGGGCTCTTGGGATCCAGGCTCCAAGGAGGGGAGCGTGTGATCCGAAGCCAGGTATGAGTGGAGGCTGGCAGTGACCTGGGACCTTCCCCTGTAAGCAGGATTCGGGAAGGAACAGCGCAGAGACCAGCTTAGCATCAGGATCCGGCCCAGGTTCCCACTGAGTGCAGTGCATGCTGGGGGGACCTGGGGACTATTAGAGCTCTGGCAATACCTCCGGCCACCAGCAGTGACGCTCAGAGTGACAAGTGCCTCCCAGGGATACTTCTGTGCCATGGCTCAGGGCGCCCATCTCTAGGTGCTAGAAGAGACGGGACGGAGAAAGGGAAGGACGTGTGGCCAGCAGAGTCTGGAGGACTGCCCCAGGTGTGTGGGGCAGCATGGGAGGCAGCCGGAAACTGAGGGGCAGCCTGTGAGAAGAGGTGAGGTGTAGGGGAGGCAGAGGAAGAATGATGTATGGGGAGTCCCATGAAAGGGGCTGACGCTGGCCTCGCCCTCCCGGCTGCAGTTCACTGTTGCCTTGCTTGACTGCACAGCACGGCGGTGGCTGGGGCAGGGAGAAGAGTGGGCAACTCCGGGGTACTCAGGCAGGGACATGAGGCAGGGGAAGGCAGCGGGGCTGGGCTAACAGGGCCAGCCTGTGGGGGACAATCAGCCTGATCTTGTACGAACTCCCCTGATGCCCGAGCGAAAGAAGGGGGGGACACAGCACTGAGCCGGGAGCCAAGCACACCCAGTTGAGAGAGGAGCCCCTCTGATCGGGGTGCAAGAGCTGCTTGTGCCTGCAAGGGACTCGGCCCGAGAGACGGAATGGGGGCTCCCCGCCCAGCTCCCGGGGAGCAAAGCTCCAAGCTGGCTGCTGTTGCCCGAGGGCCAGGGGGCCCGGCTGTGCTGTGGCAGCAGAAGAGGAGAGCCTGGTTGCATCCGCCCTGGCCAGCGCATGGAGATGGGTTAACAGGTGAGTCCCACTGCCTGGCTTGTCAAGCCCCCTGCTCCCAGCCGCTTCTCAGTGCCAGTCCCGAAGAGCGCCAGGCAGGGCGGCTGCCAGCACGGCCCTGCCAGGGCCAGAGCAGCCTCAGCCTAGCAGCCCTGCGAGGCAGCTCAAGGGGCTTCTCCCCATTTCACAGAGAGGGAGCGGAAGGGACTTGGCCCACTCTGCCCTGCGAGTCACTGCTGTTGCCAGGACTTGTGGGGTGCCTGGATGTTGGGGTTGGGCTGCTGCTCCCCTTTCCAACAGGGGCCAAAACTTCAACTCCTTCCCAAGGGCGCCCCCTCTTGTGTGCCCCCACTTCCCTGAATGGGGCCCTGACAAATTGGCCAGCCCTGAGCCAGCCCCTCTTCCCTTCCCATGGCCCCGCTCAGGGCCGTGCCTGCTTCCAGCATCTTCCGCCAGGAGAGCCGCAGACAACCGTTCTTCCACTCCAGCAGTTGCAGCCTTCGCCTCTTTGCCAGGGAGGGCATCTGCGGTTGCTTGCCAGGGGCCCTGCAACCCTGTCTGTGCCTTGGTGCCCCTCAGATCAGTGTGGGGACCAAGACTTCTCGTCCTCCGGGGGGGGGGCGAGTGGCTGTGATGATCCAGCCATTAACAGTTGTAGAGAGTGCCGGCTAAGCACCCGCTGTTATTCAGTCTTCCCTTCCCTGCCGCAGCAACGGGCCCTTGGTCCTGCTCCAGAGAGCTCCCCACGCTCGCCATCTGACTGGTGCCCACTGCATCTCCCCTCCCACAGCAGGCTGCTGCTAGCCTGGCCCTGACCTCACCAACCCCTGACAAAGGAAAGGTTGCTGCTGACCTCTTATCAGCCAGACAGGAACCCACGGGGATTTTAGCTGGATCTGCCAGTCCTGGCTTGCTGCTGGTCATGGGCCATCTATGCTGCACGTCCAGTGATGCTAGGGGACCTGACTGGGGCAGTTGGAGCTGCGGCCCCCCAATTTGCCTGCCTGTACAGCATGGATAAGAAGCCTGCCTTGCGGGGCTGCCGGGAGGGTTAGTTCTCGTGGGTGTAAAGTGCAGCGAGCGCTTTGGAGGGAACGGGGCTGGGCTCAGCAGGGTGAGAAAGACCAGCCTGAGGGGCAGGGGGTGAGAACACACAAATCTGCCCTTTGAATAACGGGAGCTCCCCAGCTGGGAACAGCACAGTTCCCCCAGGTGGACTGCCAGCATTCCCAGGCTGGCAGATGTGGGTGTGACAAGACTGCTGTGCCAGGCCAGCGGCGAGTGATCCTCCCTGCGGAGCCTGAGCGGAGGAATCCATGAGTCAGAGAAGGAGCAAAAGTCCCCTCTCAGCTTGTTTTTTATTGAGGATGAATGTTCAAGCCCGTAGTGGTGGTAGCTTGCTCAGGAGCCTTGGGCCCCAGGCCAGAGATGACTTGGCTATCCGCCCCCTCCCTAGGTCAGGTCGGGAGTTTCCACTCGCCTTACATCTTTAGCATCAGGCGAGGGAGGAATTGTTTAAGGAGAAGCGGGGGAGATGCAAAGCTCTGGTGAATTGCAATCGTTAATCGAGGTGGCTGAAAAAGGAGGTAGGGGAAGCAATGGGGGGAAAAGCCTCTATTCTGCTCCTGAGGAATATAGGGACTGAATTCTGCTGCTCTTTACCCCAGGGCAAATCCAGGCTGATTCCACTGCCAGCTGCTTACTCCAGATTTACCCTGTTGTCAGGAAGCTCTGAATCCGCCCCTGCCGGGCTGTTACACTATTCATTATCCAGAGGAACTCCAGAGCTAGCAGCCCTACAGCCTTCTGGGTGCTGCTGCAGGGTTCTCGAACCAATAACCTCTGGTTCAGAGCTGAAAAAGCTTATTATAAATAGTGACCGCTCTCGGGGTGCTGCTCCTTTCTATGTGATGCAGCCAGCTGCCCCTCCAGCAAAATGCTTCTTCCTGCCAGGGATCCAGCAGTTTCCTCAAGGCAGCGCTACAGGGTAGCTCATACTGGAGGAGTTTCAATTGGCACTGGCGGGGCACTGCTGGGAGGAAGCTCACAGCGCTGGAGTCCCAGCTGGCACTGGCAAGGCACTACGAGGAGGAAGTTCACAGCATTTGCAGCCTCCTTGCAACTGGACCCATGAAATGCCCTTTGATCTCAGCTGTTCTTTAAGCCCAGCACCCCCTATGTGCCTTGGGGGGGTAGCTGGCTTGCACAGGGCGGCACCACTCCAAAGCGCAGTGGAAACCGTTCTCTGCGAAGCGTCAAACGCTGATCTGTGAAGCTCGCTTTGTTGTGGCTGAAGATCAACTCTCGCCTTGTTGTCCTCTCCCCCTTCGCACCCCCTCCCCCCACATCCCAGGAGCATCCAGATGTCTGCTGTGTGCAAACGGCTGAAAGTCCCTCCCCGGAGAGGAGACAAGAGGGTGGCAGCCGCTCAGCGTTTTCCCCCCGCAGTAAGGCGGAGGAGGGGCTGTCAGGATGGAAAGTTGGCAAGCAGCTGCAGGCAGCGCGGAGAGTGGAAAGAATGAGATCAAGCCCAGAAAAATGCAGCCCTGCTGCAGGGCCCGGCAGGCGGGGCCCAGAGGGGCCGATAGACAGAGCTGGGAAAGGAAGGCCGGGAAGAGACTGGCTTCTGTCCAGTGGTTCTGCACGCGGCAGCCAACTGGGCTGCGGCACCTGGTGCAGGTATGGGAAGCCGGGGAAGGGCCCAGCGGCCTGCTTGCTTCCACCCTTTCCCGGGCGGCATCTCCCAGCCGTCAGTCGCAGTGCGCGCTGCGTCTGCGGCAACGGGGCGCCCTGGGGAGGAGCATGGGTGTTCTCCAGCCCGGACAACTCCGCGAACCCAGTTGGATGTTGCCCCAGAAGCTGTGTGCTAGGGATTACGTGGGGGGCGGGCGCTGACCGCTTACATGGTGGCCCGACTTGGTGATCGCAAGGGTGCCTTCTGGCCCAGGAATCTCTGAATCCGCCCCCAGCCGGGCCGCTGAAGCGAACATGCCTCTGGTGCTGCCCACGGCTGCGTATGAAGGGGCTCCGCGTGCACAGGGCGTGGGAGCATGTGGCTTGGGGGTGGCTGTGCCCTGATTGCTGAGTGAGCCTAGATAGGCAGGCCTGGAGGCTGGTTCTGCGGGGAGCACACCGGGCGCCTCTTTGAAGGATCTAGGAGCACCTGCTACTTCCGAGCTTGCTCTTCCCAGGATGCCCTGCCTGCTTCTGCTGTGCACGCCGGCACCAGCTCCCTGGGCCGCGCGCGCTGTACCGCTCCCTGCGCAGCTGCCATTTTGTACTGCAGGTAGTTGGCCCAGGTATAAATGTTGGCACAGCAGCGAAGAATCAGGTCCAGTGAAGAACCAGAGACAATCTGTGGTGCAGCTTTTAGGAAGTAGCGTCTGCTGAGTGGGAGGCCCCTCAGCGACGCTGCGGGACCCAGAATGCCGAGACAATCAGGAGAAAGGGACAGAAAATGCAAATAGCTTTTAAAGTGGCCAGCAATTTTTTAGCTAAAAATGAAGGGCCAGAGCCCCCCACTGCTGTCAACTGGCACAGCTCCCTCGAAGTCAACAGGTCTAGGCCTGTTTATTCCAGATGAGGATCTGAGCCTAAACTTTACTCCTTTAGTTGCTAATAGGACAGTGATATCCAGCCTGGGTCAAAGGGGACCAAAAGTTGTTGCCATTTGATGGCTGTTCTGTGGCCCAGGTGGAACGCATTTGTTGGGTTATAAAACTGCTTCCACCGGATGAGTGTCCACATCTCAAGAAACACCATCCCAGTTGGCACTGCTTGGCCTGGGTTTGGTAGGGAGGCCAGTGTGTGAATGGGCCATGGGGACAGAACTATTCTGACTTTATTTATTTAGTCCATTTATGAGGCAACTTTTGTGAGGCATCTAAGAAATATACAATAAAAAAAACCAAATGTCAAAGAATCAACCGGCCCAATGACAAGACGCAGCCAGACAGCGTAAAAAATATCTGGCACTGGGACAAACCTAATAGCCAGTGGGCAAACCACTCTGCCTGCCAGGGGATCGATTCCCATCTAGCAAGAGTAATGAGGCAGGGTAGCAGAGACACAGGCCAGGGGAGGAGCCCACCCCCCATCGAAAACAGGCCAACTGAAATCAATGAGATTTGCATTATGCGTAGGGGGCAGCTAGTGTAGGAGTTTGACAGACATGCAGCACGTGAGCCAGGGATCTTCACCTGAGCAGTCCCTGCTCCTGATTGCCCCATGGGGGCCCAGAGCAGACAAATGTCTTCTGACTGCTACTGCTGGGGAGGGAGATGGGCAATCATATCTCACCGTCATGCTTAACCGTCTGTAAGTCCTATGCTGGTTCTACCTTTGCCAGGACTTTGCATTGTATCTTTTGGGGTCCTGGCAACCTGATTGCAGAGGACTGGAAAAACTCATTTTCTTGCTCCTTGCCCAGGGAGCAGGCAGGCAACCCTAGTTTGTGACTGTTGACGCTTCTGGTGCTATTTCACGAGAAGCAGAAGCACATCTCAGTAATCCACACTGCATGTGGCAAGTGCATGACCAAGGCAAGGGCTGCAGTGGAGAGAAACTGGCAAACGTTCTTGAGACGCAGACACAGTAAATGTTCACTCTAGACGGGGTTTGCTACATGGATCCCTCTACTGAGTGTGTGTCTAAGGCTGGCCGCTGATCCCGCCCGTCTCAGCACTGGCAGAACAGGCATGCCTGGCTCTCATCTGAGTTTATTTTTAAAGAGGATTTCCCCCCTCCCCTGTTTACTGGTGTGCCCTGGGATTTCTCAACTGACTGATAATGCCATTTGCAGCCTCTCTGGGCAGCATTCACGGTCACTTTTGAGTCCAAAGGGCAGTTTGTTTCTCTCTAAACTAAACCATCCCTCTGCTCTATAAACAAAAGGGTTGTTTCAGCTGTTTACATGGAAAGAAACGAGGAGAGGAAAAAGAGATTAAAGAAGAGAAGCAGGGACCTATCAAAGACATCACCCCTTTGCACCCCTTTTTCTCTCTCTCCACATTCCCCCCTTTTCATTCCTTCCTTTGCCCCTTTCTTTGCTCCCCTCCCTCTCTATATCGACTTGTTTCTCCATCGCTCACCATTTCTTTCTGGTAGTGTTGAGAGATACAAAGTGAGGCAGTGTCTCTCTATTTCCCATCCTCTCAAATTCCGTACGTGGGTCCCCCTCTCCTGAGGGGCTTTAAAGCAAAGCCATCTACAGAGCTTTGTGCTAGGAAGAAAAGCCAAAGGGACAGGGCAGGATTTGCAGCAGTGGACCTCATCAGGGAAAAAGGGTCCAACGTGGGGCTTTGCCCCTGAAATTTTTGTTGGTGTGAATTGAGATTGCTGGCACTAAATCTGTGAAGTGTAATGTGTGTGTGTGTGTGTGTGTCCGTGCACACACATGCTTGTGTGTGGAGGAGGCATCTCAAATCGATGTGGGTCGTAACACTAAGCTGGGGTGGAAATGGTGACATGATTACAAAGTGTACCACAGTTCATCTCATGCAGAGTTTCTAAGAAAAGCTTTTGGGAAGGATGGGCTGGACCCTCTCCTGCACCTCACCATGGGATGCTGGTCATGTGCCAAATCCCTATAGTACAGCTGATAGTGGAAAGTCCCGCCTGCTTTCCCAACAACTGCTCTTGCAGAACATTCTGTTACTCTGCTCCACTCTCCTCACCGCAACTACTCCCCCATGTGTGGACTCTCTCTAACAGATGACTAATATCCCTGCAATTAACTCTTCCTCGAACCCTGAAGCCACTATGCTAGGGTCATCTAGCTCATGCCAAGGTGCCTGCCTAAATGCCATGGTGATGGGCACATTACAAATGCTAGAAGATAAATAGATATCCCGAAATCCACCGGTGCTGCTTTTTGAAATGGTAATTCCGTAGTCATCCCCTTTAGGATGTCAGGCTTTTGCCCTAAAATCTGCCATTGCAATTCATGGAAGCTGCTGTCCCCAGTATCAGACTCACACCAGCAAGGGGACTGGCTAGCCAGGGTTGGAGCACAAAGCCAGAGATCTGATGCGGACGTGAACATGCAAACACATGACGCTGGTGGGCTTTCTGAAACAAGCCTGTTGGTACCTCCTGCCACAGCTAGTAGAAAAGAATGGTTTGCCAGCTGTCTTCACAGCACTGCAACTTTGGTTCTAAATCCCATTTCTTCAGTCGTGACGCAAACCTTCATCCTCATTACAAACCATGCCGCTGCCAGGCTTGATGTTATAACCAGCTCGCTGATAATTGGTTTTCATGACTCAGACGCTTTTCTTCAGCTGCTGAAAAATACCATTTTTACCTTCATTTCCTGATGTCTCAAACACAAACAGAATTTCACTGCTAGCCTCCGCAGGGCTGCAAAGAGGCATAAAAGGTTCCCTCTGAAGAGAAACGTTTGAAAGTTATAAGCACTTGACTATAGAGGCGTATAATGGAAGCACTGTCTCATTCATGGGCCAAACTCATCCTTGGGGTAATGCTGCTGACTTCAGTGGTGGCCCATAACTATACAACACTGCCCCTTGCATAGGCACATAGGGCTGGAAGAGACCCACTGGGCTAGCAAGTGCAGGCCCTACAAGCCACCCCGTCATAGCATCTGTACATAAATTCATCAAGCTCCAGCTGAAAACTAATCTGGTTGTTTGCCCCCCCACTACTCCTACGGGGAGGCTGCCCCAGCACTTCCCTCCTCTGATGGTTAGAAACCTGCTTCTAATTTCCAGTCTAAATGTACTGACGGCCCAGTTTACCCCCATTGTTCTGTGGCCAGCATTGACTGTTAGCTTAAAAAGCGCTTCACTCTCGCCTGATGTCTTTCTGGAGAGCAGTCAGACGCCTTCATTTCATAAGCTAAGCAAGCCAAGCTCCTAGCCCCAGATCATCCTAGCAGCCCCTCTCCACACCAGTTCCCACCTGAATTCATCTGTCCTGAACATGGGTGCCCAGAACTGTAGCGAACAGCATGCCAGAGACGGTCTCACCTTGTATAATGGCTGTGTTATTGCCCTCACTCGACTGGCACTGCCACACCTGCTATGTCCTAGGATCACATTTGCTTTTTTTACAGCCCATCACGCTGCCGGGGGCTTGCAATCATCCTGCAATTGAGGAATACACATAGGGTCTTTGTTCTCTTGCTCTGCCAGTTCCAGGTGATGAGCCGCCATCTCACAGCAGACGTTCTTAAATTCAGTGCAGTTGTAGCCATGTTGGTCCCAGGATATTAGTGAGCCAAGGTGGGGGAGGGAATATCTTTTATTGGACCAACTTCTGTTGGTGAGAGAGACAAGCTTTCACCACACAGAGCTCTTCTTCAGGGCTGGGAAATAAAAGGTACTCCCAGCCTCACAATTAAATACAAGGTGGAACATAGTTAGCAGATATTGTAAGAAACCAATCCAGATAGAGTGGCCCGTTAACACCTATGCAGTTATAGGACAAAGCGCAGGGGTTAGTAGGTTACAGATTGCTGTAATAAGCCATAAACCCAGTGTCTCGGACCAATCCAGGATTTTTAGTGTCTAGCAAACTTATGAATTTAAGCTCCCAGGCTCATCTTTAGAAAGCGTTGTGCAGGTATCCTTTGAGAATGAGAGGTCAAACATAGACAGAGTGATCGCTTTGTGAAAACTCTTCACCCACAGGTGAGAGGGTGTTTCTTATAATTTTCCTTTGTGAAGTGGTTGGAGTGCATAGCGATTAGCTAGTTTCCCCCACGTAGTTGTTAGTGGGGCATTTAGTGCACTGGTGAGGTGCAGCAGATGTTGTGACAGGCATATGTGGGGCCTGTGGAGCTTGAAAAGCGTGTTGCAGGGGGTGTTGTGGCTGCAGGTTTTGCATCTGTTGTTCTGGTAGGGTCTGGTGCTGCTTTGAGGGGAACTTGCTTCTGATGATGAGCTTGGCGAGGTGGCGGGTTATTTAAAGTCCAGAAGAAGGGATTCAGGAAAGATTTCTTTCAGGATGGGGTCCCCATCACATATGGGTGGTAGTTGTGTGATGATACACCAGCTGGGTTCCAGTGTGGGGTGGTAGGTGACAATTAGGGGTGTTTGGTTGGACCGTTGGGGTGGGTGAGGGTTTTTTTTCTATATTGAAACAGACTCTCAGGGTATGTGGGTGGCCCGATCTGCTTCTCCGGTGGAGTGTCCTTGTTTGGTGAAGGCGGTTTTAAGTGTGTTAAGCAGAAGTTCTTGTTGTTAGTCCCTAAATGCATGACATTGCATGTTCTATTATTAAGTGTCGTCTGATTTCTATTACTCCAGTCCTCTAAGTCAGCCAGTTCTTCCTGTCTAATATGCCATTCGTCCTCTCTATTGACAATGCTTCCCTATGTTGTGTCATCAGCACATTTCATGCGTGTGCTCCTAGTTTTTGTGTCAGGGTCATTAGTGCAAATATTAAACATAATCAATTCCAAGACTGACCCTTGAGTAACTTTTTTTACAGCCTCCCTCCTTCCCAAGAGTTCTCTCTTCAGCACAACCCGGTATCATCTCTCATTTAGCCAGTTCCTTATTCACCCTACAATTCTGCACTAATCCCCACCTTCTCCAGCTTAACTAGTTATTGCCCATGTGGCGCCATGTCAAATGTGGGATCCAAGGTATTCTGCAGAAAGCTGGCATTCGCATCTCTAACCAGATCCCCGGCTTCTGGGTCATCTGTCTCAGCAGATGGAAATTCCACATCAGCTTCATTAAATTAAAAATGGTGGGTTTTTTAAATGTATCAAATATGGACACTAGTGCTACAATCACTACAGTCGCCCCTGTATTATTTATTTTGAAATTAAATTCCTCATCTGGGGCACGATGGATGGCCGTTTGGAATTGTGAGGAAAACATTTACTGAATGTTTCTGCTAAAACGAGCAGCAGTGAAATAGTGAACAGCGTTAGCATTTAAATTGTCTTTCGGTTTCAGATTTACCAATCCTTTGAAATGCATGGCGCCGTTCACACCTCTCCAAGCCATTGTTTCAGGCTGTCTCCAGACTCAGACAGACAGACAGCATCAGTTCCACTCCCTCCAGGGTATCTAGGATACCTTTGCTACAGGGAGGCATAAATATATAGTTTCTAAAGTGGAAGTTGAGATTCTGCAGCCAGGCATGGATACCACTGCATCAAAGCATCACGGCCTTGATCACAGGATGCTAAATTCTTCTCTGGGACACACCAGGGTTGCCTTTGTGAAGACAGCACAGTTGTTCTGGTGTAATTAAGAGCAGAATTTGACACATCTTAGCCAAGACTCTCTCTATTTCCTCTTGAATGATGTTGTTCATGGTCCTTTGTGGTATGTCTAAGAAAAGCTTTATTTCATGTTTATGTTGGGGTCAAAGGACTTGCTTATTTCTGTCCTGTATAAAAGGGATGTAACTGTTCAGCTGGTGAAAGGACCCTATTGGGCCCTATTAGTGATTAAGGTGGAGACACTAATTTTGTTAAAAATAAGAAAAAATAAAAAAAAGAGGCTTAAAAGATGTTCCCCCATGATGATTCTTCTAGCCCACTTGGGATTGATATATTCAAATGTGCCTCTGAAGTGGGGCGTAATTCAGGCATTATCGCCCTGAAAAGAGAACCTTGATTGCATGATGTGCATGAGTCTCCTCATGTCTATCGCTGACAAAGAGCATCCTCTGGGACTGGATTCCTACCCTTTTCAAGGGCTTGGAACATGGATTGAATGTTGAAATAAAGCTATGCTTGGCTTAGTAGAGGTGAGGAGAGGGCAGTAGAGAAAGAGTTTTCCCTGTATGAAGTGGTTAGCAACCAAGCCCTGAATTAAAAAGAATATGCTTTAAGTAGGAGGTTTCAGGCTGTTAAACAGTTCACAGAGTACCTGTGAATAATGTGTATTGGATAAAGGAGGGACTTATCCTTAACAAAGGAGATTTGCCGAGCCTTTGGGCATGTATGTGTTGCTGACCTTTGCACCTGCTGCTTGTGAGAGAATGATAGAGAATGAAAGTAAAGTGTCCTGGTCCCTTGACCAGCCCCAGAGAAATCAGAACCAGAGTTCCCTAGACTCCTTTCTATCTACCCTTTGCCTGAAATATGAAACTAGGAATCATCCACTTGAGTCCTGAAATGGATTTTTTGTTAAAAGGTGCTAAATTAAAGAAAACATCTTTCTTTCCTTCCTGGCCTTGGCTGCCCTGCCAGCACGCTGAATTTAAACCAGCACCAAGCCCCATCAGATCAAATAGCTGAATGGGCCCTGAGACAGAACTGCTTCATCCTCTGAAGAGATGGTCCCTCCAGGGCTGGGGAGCATTGATGGGGCAGGGGAGGGAAGGAAGAGCACTGCTATTGCATGTCTCCTGTGGATTCAGAGATTTTGGTCTCTAGGACTGCCAGTTGCACCTTTTGCCTACACTAAATTCCTCTGGAAAATCCAGGGGCCTGTTACAAGAGGATCTCCTCTACCCAAGATAGATCCTGAAGGGATTGGGCAAAGCATATTCTAATCTCTACCTCCCAGCAGTACCAGTGCATTGATAACAACATTGCTTTCCTCTTAAGAGGCAAGGGGAGCCTTCATCCTTTTCCTTTGTGCTCTCTTTGGTTAGTTGGGGCAGCCTGGAGGGCTTTGAAGGATGCTGTCCGTCCAGCTGTGCAATGTCATACCCTGGAGCCGGCAGATGTAGGGGGATAGGAAGTTGGCTTGTTTTAGCATTCTAGGTCTGGTACAGCTTGGTGAGAAAATCCAATGAATTTCACTTGGCAGCTCGGGGCTAATGCATATTCTGAAGGCGAGCCCCAGCAGGGCTAGAGTCTCCTTGCAACACATTCATGAGAGGCACAGCCCACAAGGCCAACACACCAAGTCATTAGTCACATGTGAAGCAGACAGTTCGGGTTCTGTGACTGGTTGCTTGTGACAGATTAAATTGATCAAGTAGTCTTAACAATGTGAGACCATCTAAACTCTCCTACTGAGAGCCATAGGAAACCTATGAATGTCATTAGACTAATGAGGCCCACCTAGAGCCGTAATTTTTTAGGAGGGTAAATCCAAATTTCCCTTAGTTTTAGGATGGTAATGTTTTATTTGCTGGAAACACAGTTGATGTACCCTTCATTGCTACCGCTGAGGGACAGGACTGCTTACTGTGTCCTTCTCTGGTGGGTAGAAAGGGCTCACTTGCCCTGGTCCATTGCTGAAGAGAAACCTTTACAAGGTTTGAATTTTAGGACTTCACCAATTAGAGAACGTATGTGAATGATCTCCTGATTCAGGGATAGCTCCTGCAGATTGGAAGACCTAGATACTAAAACCCTCTGAGATAAGACGCCTACATAGACAGGCTGACAGACATCAGAAGAAAGATCCACAGGAAAAAGGAGAACCAATTTCAAAAGAGCTTAACTGCAGGGATGAACTGGGAAGAGGACACAGCATTTCAAATGCTCCACACACACACCCCGCTCCCCTTCTCTGGCAGATGAGAAAGGAAGAACACCAGTCCAGCAGCTTTAGAGTATAGAAGCTGAGGAGGATGCTTAATAACACAGCCAAGCTGCCAGCAGCCCAGGAGAGAAGGAAATATTCACAAGGAAAACACACATTTCAGCCAATTTTCCAGTGGAGTCTTGGCTCCTGTCCAGCTGCATGGAAAGTTTGCTTTCGTTTATGAGGCATTTTTACTGAGTTGTTTGCCGAGTCCTGCAGCAGGTAGGATCCAAGGAAGAATAAGGGTGAGAAGCATCCAGTGAGGCAAAAGGGAAGATTCAGAGTGGTTGAATTTCACGCCGAACCAGCCATCTACAGAACAGTGAAGCCCAGTATAAAACAAGGAGATTTGTTAATGATTACAGCTCCAGACTTAGTAATTTATTCAGATTCCTCCACTGTCCCTGTATCTGTAGTGGCGGGGAGACTGGAGATGAGAAGGGAGAAGTAGCTGCAAGAAAAGTTAAATATGCAACACTCTGAGCAAACAAGCGAGCAATGCACCTATTGCTTCTGGAGACATGCCGGGCATCCTTAGGACCTGTTTCGTTTGTACAAGTAGTGAAGGCCCTTGTGACTACATCTCCATGCACAGGAGAGGAGGTCCTTTCTACCATGTCCTCAACCTGTAAGTGGCTGAGCCTTTCGTACCTTGACTATATTGGCCTGGGAAGGAAGTATCTGGTATTACTTTGGGTGTTGGATCATGACTTCATCTGCAAAGAGTGGAAATCGTTGGTACCACATCTTCAACAAGGAGGCTTTTGGTACTCTGACTCCGTAACAAACTACAATGCTCTGCTTCTACCTAGCATTCTATGCTACATATAACAGCTTGCCCTTTTACACAAAGCTGTAGTGAAGCCAAGGACACCGAGTTTGCCAGTACACTGAGTGCCCATCAAGTATCTGTTCATGGTGGGATCTAATCATGACGTACAGATTTAAGGATCACAGGCATGGATTATAAGGCTAGAAGGGACATTATGATTATCTAGTCTAGTGGTTCTCAATCTGTTTACCATTGTGGACCGCATAAGCTGCTCTCTATGTGTTATACGGAGAGCATCAACACAATACGTATCACCTGTATGGCCCTGAGGGTGTCCCATGGGCTGCAGCTGTGTGCTGATTGGGCTGTGGGCTGAGCAACTCTGATCTAATCTGACCTCCAGTATAACACAAGCTGTAGGATTTCCCTGAATTAATTCTTGTCTGAAGATCTTTTAGAAAAACATCCAGCCTTTATTTAAAGGTTTCCAGGAATGGAGAATCCACCACAACCCTTGGTAAGTTGGTCCAAGGGTTAATTGCTCTCACTGTTGAGAATTTGCACCTTATTTCTAGTCTGAATTTTGCCTAGCTATAATGTGCAGCACACAGATCTTGTTATACACCTTTGTCTGGTAGACTTAAGAGCCCGCTTATCAATTTTTTTGTTCCCTATGTAGCGAATATTGAACTGATGCTATTCTTGCACTAAGGGGTGCCATACCTAGACAGGCTGGCTAGCACTCTTATGCCAAGGGACGATCTTTTGGACGCTGGGACTCCATTCTGCCTTCTGTCGGTCCCAGTCCATTCTGAGTAAAGACGTCCTAGTTGAGAGAGCAGTTTCTGTACTCCTGCCTGGGAGCAAACTATCAGCACAGACCTGTCAGTAGCTGGAAACACAACTGCTGTCCCCAGCTAACCCAATTCAGAAACTGCAGCTCTCGGAACACCACCAGACACATGCAATCGCTCAAAGGCATCGACCTCCCCATGCAGACCATACAGAGAAGAGGTTGGGGCTTTGAAATCTTCTCTTCCACAAAGGCCACGTCAAGTCCACGCATTGATCAGCTAGATTCTCCTGACCTCTGGTGGCTTTCTGGCTAACCAGCAGCTCACTCCAAAAAGCCAGCTCAGTGAAGAGTTTTCTGGTAAAGATTTATTTGTCTCATGATGCCTCCAAGCTCTTCCTGGTGACCCAGGCAACTCTCTATCTTTTCCCCTTTATTATTTCCCATACACAGTATGAATCCTGTATCATACCATATTTCTGGATGACGAGAGCTGGAAATGACTCCCAAGCACCTACATGAATACTTCTGAATCAGCCAAATGGTTCACCGGAGTATGATCTGAAGGGCACTCCTTCTGGCTGTGCCTCTCTACTGCCAACGCAGGAGTCAGATCACAGCACAAGTCCCAACACTGGATCCTCAGCATGGTAGCGCACTGTATTTTAACTAGCCTGGTGGCGGGGCTCTGTTCTGTCAGAAATCTCAGGCAGGCTGGGGGCCAGGTCTAGGGCAAGCCCTCCCCCCAAAAGAGCTTTTCTCATTCCCAGATTGCTCTCCCTGGAGCATGTCTGGATCAAATATTTTTTCTCCACCGTCTTTCAGCTTGAGTGATCGGCATGGGGCGAGTCTCCGGACCCCAGGAGGAATGAGAGTCCCTCATTTCTGGTCTGGGGGTCTCTCGTCGGGGAAGGTGCTGCCGGCCGCGGCTCTCGAGATCTGCTGGACGAGCTGGTCGGTGGCCGCTCGGCAGTGCACAGCGGCGGCACAGCAACGCGGCCCAACACTTCACGCCGCGGCCTTCGGAACGGCCCCGAGCTGGGGCGAAAGGGGAGCCGCGGGCAGGCGGGGCGTGCCCGGCGCTGGGCGGCGGTGTCATTACAGAGCGCCGGGGGTTCACGCTGCGGGTGACGGCTCCGCGGTGACGGCCGGGGCCGCGCGCGCCCACGCCATTGCCGCGGTGGTGGCGGGCCTACACACGGACCGCGGCGTGGGGGGCCGCCAGAGCCGGGGGGCGGGGCGGGGGGCGATGGGACCCCCCAAGGCCGGGGGGGGCTGGGCGAGGCCTAGGCCTGTCGCTGCAGCCGCCGCCCCCGCCCGTCTCCTAGAAACGGAACCGGCTCGGTTGCCAAGGGGCGGGGCCAGGCCGGCGCCTGCGCGGTCCCCCACTTCCGGTGGCTAAGGGAACGTGTCCCTGACGCGCGGCGCCGGGCCGGAAGTGCCGGAGCGCGGACCGCGTTGGGAGCAGGCAGGCAGGCGGCGATGGCGGAGCAGGCGACGGCGCCCCTGAGCGACGCGCACAACGGCAGCGGGCCCGGGGCCGCCCCCGCCGCCGGCCCGGCGCGCCCGCCCGCCACCCCCGAGGGCATGGCCCTGGCCTACGGCAGCCTGGTGCTCATGGCGCTGCTGCCCATCTTCTTCGGGGCGCTGCGCTCCGTCACCTGCGCCAAGAGCAAGGTACGCCCCGCCCGCCCCCCCGGGCCCGGCCCCATCCCCCGGGCCCGTCCCCTGGAGCACCCCTTGCGGCTCCGGCACCCAGGTCGCTCCCGCGCTGCGGGGCGGTGGTTCCTGCCCTGGCTGACCCCCCCCCACACACTGGCACCCCCTGCCAGGCCCGCCCTCTGCTCTGGTCCGCACCGGTCCCCGGGATCTCGCTTGGGGCGTGCCCCAGTGATGGCCCACGACGCCCCGATGACCATTTCCCCCCTGAGGCGCTGTGGCTTCCCGAGGGTCATGCTCTGGGCTGAGAGTTTCCCCCCTCGCCCCATGGAGAGGAAAGTCCTGAGCGTTCCCCTGCCCTGAGCCTCCTCCAGGGACTGGGATCCATAGGTGCCCACGTGGGGGCCCAGGATTTTTCCATACCCTCATGTATGTCTGCCTCCGCTCTGGTCAGAGATGCCCTCTAGTTACTGGTCCCTCACCCTGATAGATGACCCGTAAGGTTCTGCTTTCATCTCCTTGTGCTGTCTTCATTCTCCCCTTCTGGAGAGAGGTGCCCCATGGGTACCTCCGCCTCCTTAGTTATTGTCTCCCGGTAGTGCCCCTGTTGCCTCAGGAGAAGTTCATGTATCCTTGGAAAGCTTCTAAGCACCTTCATCCCTTTTTGAGTATGCATCCACCGGAAAGAGCTGATCCTGGGTTCTGTTTCTATCCTGTTGGTCTACTCCCTGGAAAAACTGGTGTTGGTCCAGGGAACATTCCTGTTTCCTTTCACCATCCTCCCCAGAGATGCCTCCCCTGACTGAGAGAATCCTGCTCCCTATGAGCTTTAGATTAAACAAACACCTCTCAGAGTGGTCTAGGTATACTTGGTCCTGCCTTGCTGCAGGAGTCTGGACTAGATAACTTCCCAAGGTCTGCTCCAGCCTTGCATTTCTATGATTCTGTGCTTTATCCTTTCCTCTTCTTGGGGGATTATCTAATAATTATGGCTCATCTTGTTTTTCCCATTTATATCCCATTTTCTTCCCTGATGCCTAGCTTTGGGGGTTTGTCATAGTAGCATTGTTCAGCGTGTGCTAGATTAAAATAAAGCTGGTGAGTTAACTACAGTCCTTGCTGCAGAGAATGAGCAATTGTTTGGGTACTTAGATACTGTCTTGAGCTCGGAAATGTGGCGCAGCTGCCAGTTGTATGCTCTATGTGAGTCCTCGCTACTTTCATTTAGTTGTTTTGCATAAGTGGTAGCAGCTAATGCCAAATGTAGAGTGTAGACAGCTGTCTGGTAACTATCCCTGAGTGAAGCTGGTTTCAGTGGTCCAGGTAGGCTGCTAGCCATCACGCTCCACCATGTGGTTTCGGTACCACTGCAAGGCTATTGATGCCATGGAGATGATACAATATAGAGGATGCAATACTGAGGACCTATATTGAGAGAACCAGGCTTTTTTAGGGCAAAAAAGGAGACAAGTTACCTAATAGAAGCTTGCAAAATTATTTGAAGGAATTTACAGAATTGATAATTGTTTCATGCTAATAAGGGGCACAGTACAAGGGGACACCCTAAAAATGAGATGAGTAAATAGGTGGCTGGACGGAACTGTCATTCACAGGGTCATAAACATACGACATACACAGAGCAGAAGCTAACTGAAGCTAACTGGGTTTGAATAATGTTGAAACAGTTAATGTTCTGATGCAAGAATAGCATCGAGGGGCTGCAGAGCCAGCAGTGTTCAATGCTCCTTTGCTAAAGAGGGAATAGGAAGAGAGAAATGAGGAAGGAGGTCAGCTCAGAAGGCCTACTTCTTTCTCCCCAAGGAAAAATGTAGTAAACTGTGGCAATTACTGACAGGACAAAGGTGGGCAGGTGTCTGTTTCCATTTTAGTTTCCGCTTTTAATAAAGCGTCCGTAGAGATGACTGGAAGCCAGCAAGTAGCCTGCTTCCGAGTGAGCCCAGTCGTAATTAGTTCTGCGGAGTCCTGCAGGCTGAGGGCTCCTCTGGTGCTTCTGGACCTCTTGTCCTCAATGTGCTGATGTGGAAAGCAGGTTCATCCCCCAGATGTGCTCTTCTTCCCTCTCTAGAATGCCTCAGATATGCCAGAGACTATTACCAGTCGGGACGCTGCTCGCTTTCCCATTGTTGCCAGTTGCACCCTCTTCGGACTCTATCTCTTCTTCAAAGTAAGTAAGCAAGCCCCTTGGATCATACATTGTTGGGGCCACAGAAATATTTAAACTCCCTTTTTTGCTAGTTGTTTGTTTTAACCTCTCTACCTTGCTGCATTCATCTTTGAATCACATCAAGGCTGATCACAGCCTACAGTGCAGACATCTCAGAGATGAGTCTGGAAGGCTCTTTTGGGCTTGCAGTATTGTGATCTCTAGTACGTGGGCATGCATTGTGTTAAAACTGCACAGGTTTTAGAGATCTTTGCAACATCGCTAAGCAGGGGAGACATGAAGGATGGAGTCACAGCCTATATTCTGAATTCTCTGTCTTTTGTGGCAAGTCTGAGCCTGTGTACAAGTCGCTGCTTTTAAAACAAGGCCAAAGAGCCAATGGAAGTTTGAGTTGATTCCCAGGCTACTAAGACATGGAGCCTTCCCTGACACACTGCGATGCTGGCTCTGTAGTCTGAGATGCGCTGACTGATAACTCAGTGACCTGACTGAAAGCAGAAGGGAATAAAGCTGTCTGAGCTGTATATTCTTCCGACTTTGTTTCATATTCCTTTCCAGCTATAGCTAGCCTTAGTCATTGATAACTGCAGGCTAGCCAGCTAGCTGAGAAAGTAAAAGGTGACATTCCTTTTACTTATAGACAATCTCCCATATGTTTCATGGGGGAAGTTTCAGAGAAACTCTCAGGTTATGTGAAAATGCCAGAACCGTACCTAGAGGTCATGGCAGTAATGGCTTTAGACCTTGTATACGAGAATGCCGGCACTGATGTAACTAAGATGACTTAGACCTCATCTATGTGAGAATACTTGTAATAGTGTAACTAAGTTGACTTTAAATTATGTAGTTACATCACTACTTAAGATGCCCTTAAGGTAGCAAATTATCCATTTAAACTGAAGCTTAATCTAGTTTAAGTGCATCTACATAGGGGGGTTGTACAGGCCTAACTAGTTTTCAGTTTAAAACCAGCTTAAAGTGGTACTTCCTTTTATTAAGGAGGCCTTAGTTAAGAATTAATTTCAACTGCTATTCTAATCCTTCATCACTTATAACTTTCTCATGCTCCTCTGGGCTGCAATCTTTCATTCTTGGTCTTTAGTCCAAGGGGAATTTATTTTTAGAATACTTGAACAAAATTGGTTCAGACATATTTGAGTTATATGAGCGTTGGGGCAGGGGAACACTTCTCTAAAGATACCTTCTGGACAGAATTCTCACTCCTGGGGTAGGCAGATCACAAGACAGGATTCCTACTATTTATGGCATCCTTACCACCATGGTTATAAATGCTGGCCCCAAAACATTCTGGTCAGTTCCTTCGTGAGTGTGGTCATAGAAGGCATTTGCTCTAAGAGGACCACCCTCCTCTGATGTCAGGATACTAGCAGCACTCCTCGGGTACCTTTCCCATCCCCTAACTTTTGGTCATGTCAGGTGTGGCTGTAAAATGTCTCAGGAAGAAAAGTGCTAAACATGTGCAATGTTGCCAAATTAATGTTGCTGTATGAGGCAGGGCCAGGTAAACCTGTTTGTCATTTTTTTGTATTCAGGCTGTTGCATGAATTTGACAATTTCATGCTCCAATCACATGCTAAATTTATTTCCAAAAAAGAATTATTGGGGGAAAAGGAGTGACCCTTTCTGCAATGTTTGATTTTTTTTTTTTTTAACCATTTTGAATGGCTTGCTGTTGCATGTGGTGGCATAGACCCCAGAGATGGCTACTTATCCCACATGGTGCTTATTATGGGATTGGGGGACTAATAATTTAATTTAATTCCTTTTTTGTTTTGAACCCTGCTGGTATGAAATATAGTAAATGTGTTGAGTTCTCTTAGTCATTTGTCACAACTGTGACCAGAAAGCAGTGACCTGTAGCTGGTGAGTTACGTCACAGCTGTGTAACATGCAAAGGGGTTCTTGCCTTTTTCTTACATGCTGCAAGATGGGAATTGCTGTTGTAACTGAATCTAGGGTTTTTTGCCTTCCAGATCTTCTCTCAAGAATACATCAATCTGCTGCTGTCCATGTATTTCTTTGTCTTGGGGATCCTAGCCCTTTCCCACACCATCAGGTAAAAGATGGGAGGGGGGGTTAGCTCGATATTGTATGGTGAACTCTGTCTTGGTGACTGGGCGGTGTATAGGGAGGTGCCGTATGGTGCACCTAGAAGAGAGCCGATTGGACTTGTTTATTCTCAGAGTGCTGTGACCTTGCAGCGGTAACGATATTACCTTGCTCTTACATAGCACTTCTCATCAGTCGAACTCAGAGCAATTTACAAAGGAGGGCAGCATCATTTCTGACATGGAAGCTGATGCATAGAGAGGTGAAGTGACTTGCCCAAGGTCACCGAGCAGAGCAGTGGCATAGAACCCAGCTCTCCTGAGTCCCAGGCTACTGGATGAAGCACTGTGTTACACTGTCTGTAAAAGAGTTTGCATTAATGCTGTTACTGCACCATAGATGTGCATTGCCAACAAAGCACTGCTCTCTCCTCAGTGCTTACAGCATAGGCTGTATTTAAGCAGGATAGAGAGAACGTTTTACTTTGAACAGCAACTGTGGGAGATGGTTCTGAAATTCTCCATAGGTTTTTATTGCCAGAGCTTGTGCCTCAGCAAATCCAATTGGGAAATTGATCAACAAAGCACAAACCACAGTGAAAACTGCAGACTAAATTCTCAACTGCACTGGGACAAAATGCGATACAGTCAGGGAAACAAAGGTGGGATTGGGCCACCATTCTGATCCATGCCCCATTCCTGGGGCTAGCCATGGCCGAACCACACCTCCCAGTGCACATTAAAGCAGTCTGAGATCAATATGCCAGCAAGGGTCACTTAGAGTATGGTGTACTCCAGCCACACCTCTTCCCATCCCTGACACCAGAGGAAGCCAGCTCTTGCTTTGCATCAGCTGAGGATCCCCCCAGGGTAAACTAGTTGCCCACTGAAGGCAGCATTTAAGGTCCCTTTGCACCTTAGAGTAGGGTAAGATCTGGCCTTGGATGTTGCAGTCTCACCTGAGCTTTTCTAGAAAAATCAGTTCATGAAATAAATAAAATACCAACTTCCTGTTTCCTGAGCTGTTTGGGGTCTTTTTAGGGGTGGTGAGTGTAGGGGAAAGATGCCTTTCTTTAAATTACAGGATTTTGAACATACTTGAACCCCTCCGACTCCTGGTATTGGTTCCACTATTCCCTGGAAACACAGAGGATTGTGGGCCTTTTGGACAGAAATAATTTCCCCTTTTGGTGTTTTGCCTTTTTCTCTCTAGCTGTGCTGACACAGACACATGTTAGCTGCTCCTTGAGAAGGTATTGCTGGAGTCCCTGTTCAGGCTTTGAATGGGGGACTCTCTACTGCAAATCCCTGATCAAGTAGACTCCTGGGATGGTGCAGCAGTTACACTAAAAACTGTTAGGTGGGCTGGGGATACAGAGGACAATCCAGAGTGAGCCACAAACTCACGGTATTAGGAGGTGTGATGAATGGGAAATGAGAACCATTACTTATGAGCATTAGCGGAGTTGGGATTGAAAAGAGGAAATTGGGGGTTAAGTTTCTCTGCCTCAGTGGAGCTCTCCTTTCTCTCTGGCTAATGCTAAACCAGCCCTGCCAAGGGTGAAAAGCGTCAGAGTGCAGCCAGTTGCACCAAATTGGCACGTTTCCAAAATATTCCCAGCGATGGGCCCCTGCAGGCGCCTCTACAAACTGATATGAATATGGCCTGTAACCCAGCAAAGACAGTCTCCTGGTGCTTAGAGCTTGGCAACAAAGGCACAACCCTGGCTGTGACATTCAGCAAGTCACTTAATTGCTCTGTACTTTAGTTTCCTCATCTGTACAGTTGGGATAGGGTAGAGGTGTAGGGGACTTATGTTTGTAATGTGACTTGGGAAGTGCATTGAATTCACAGGTGCTTCTATAGGATTAACCTTCTCTCCATCTCTGTTTCAGCCCCATCATGAACAAATTCTTCCCAGCTAACTTCCCTAGCAAACAGTACCAGCTTCTCTTCACCCAGGGTTCAGGGGAAACCAAGGAAGGTATGTCCGTTTTGCCTGCTTACTCTTGAGACTTTATTATTCTACCTTTTTGTTTTCTGATTCACATGCTCTCACTGTCAGTTTTCAACCTTTTATTGAATCAAAATACTTTGGACTCTCTGCTTCTCATTCTCCAATACATACTGCTGTCGCTTGTTCAGATGTGCCCAGTGCTCTTTTGTAGAGCCAGGAATACTGTGCATGTGCTCTTAGGACCTTGGCTTTGGTGTCTCCCTGTCTGCTGCCTTCTGGTCAGATGAAAGATCCCAGTATCACCGTGCTGCAGAAATGAAACTGATAAAAAATATTTAAAATGAATTGTCTTTGTCCAAGTTTTTTAAGTATCATAGTACTGTCTCCTGTGCTCCCAATTGATGTCCAGCCACTATGGCCTATGCACAGGTAGAAACGCTTCAGCTAGCTGAAAAAATGCTGATTGGTAGTTAACTGAGTGTGAAAGGCGAAAAGGAATCAGCCTGCTGAGACACCAGCGTGTATATAATACCAGCGAAACTGTGTCCAGTTTCCTTACTGGCAGCAAGGAAATCTTCTGAGGAAGCATGGCCTGGTTGAAAGGAAAGGTCTAGATTTTCCAAGTTCAGCTCTGAGTGTGCACCTAACTTGCATGTGGTTGCTGCAGAACATGTGTGGTGTCACTCCTAAACGCGTTTGGGAAAGTTGTCACGGTGGTCCTGTATTGCTCGCCTGCTATATATATATACTAGTCGCTGCTCTGCCTGTGTGTGAGTGGGAGGAGGAGCTGTTCGGGCTTAAATGAATCATGCTGTTATGTTTGTTACAGAGATAGTGAATTACGAGTTTGATTCCAAAGACCTTGTGTGCTTGGCCATGAGCAGCGTCGTTGGAGTCTGGTACCTGCTGAGAAAGGTAGGAAAGGGAACAAGGCAGCAGTGGGGTATTCAAAAAGGAAGAGGGAGGAACAGCAACTAGATCAAACTTGGGAGTCTCTTGGTAGTTTGCCTGCAAAGAATAGGCAGTTTGTGCTGCTGGCTGTGTGCTGAGCAAGGTGTATCTTGTGTTTGGCCCTTAGCACTGGATTGCAAACAATCTCTTTGGACTGGCGTTCTCCCTCAACGGCGTGGAGCTCCTGCATTTGAACAACGTCAGCACAGGGTGCATCCTGCTCGGGGGCCTCTTCATCTACGATGTGTTCTGGGTAAGCAGGCATGGCTCAAAGGGGCTGGGGGCTGACGAGCAGTGTTACTCCACCCCTCTGATGTGGGCGGTCTGGCAGAGGTGTCAGGATGAAGTCATGTTAACGTAGGGACAGGAGGGATATTGGAAACATGACCACAATCGGGTGTATGCTTTCTCCTCAGCCCAAAAGCCAGCGGGCAAAGGAGGGAGGGGAAATGACAGTTAAGGTGTCTGGCCAAAACTTGGCCCAGCAAATACTCTTCCAATTTATTCACTTAATTGCAGAGGGTGACTCACAGAGCATGCATCTCTCCAGCGCGAGAAACCTGCTGTATTGCATAATGAGCTGGCACAACCACTGCTGACTGTTTGCACTAGTATAACTGGCTTTCACAGCTGATTATCATGCTGTGCCTACAGGCAGTCTCCAGCCGGACTTCCCTGCTCTGCACAAAGGACTTGTCCTGGCTTCTTGATTTCAAGTGTCCCTTCGCTGTTAGTCACATTGTAGCTCCATGAGAATAATTCACAATTTGGGATCCAAGATGATGATTTCACAGTAAGGAAAAGATCAATAATTTACTGAACATGCTACTGGTACCTCTTGTTACCTTAGTGTGAAATTTTTCTGGAATGTGTTAAAGATTTTTCTTGGTCCTTGTGATAGCTTCAAGGGACAGACAGTCTGCTGAGAAGTCCCTCTGGATATTGTCCCCTCTTTGGCCCTAGCCAGAGCATTCTGCCTCGCTACTTGATTATAATAGTCGTTCTGATAGCGATTGCACCATTCTGCCATGCGCTTGTCTCTGTGAATGCTAACTGTCACAGGCCAGGAACTAGTTGGCCTGTAATTTATAGAGCTACTGATGGCATAATGTAAACTAGATGAAATGATCAGGAATTGAAGAGCTCTGACAAACATGTTTACAGTCAGTCCAACAAAAAGGTGCCAATATCTAAAACGGACACGGTCCTCCACATAATGTCATAAAAATAAATGCCCACAGAGTAAAACGCAGTTGACAGAAGCAATTGTTACCCTTCCCATTGAATTCAGTCCTGTTTGAAGCTTCCAGACACAAACTGTGCGTTGTCTGCGAATTGAGGCCAAGTCAGCAATTTGTACTTGTATTGAAATGCCTTCATGTGAATTTAAGCCAATGGCAGGCACCATCGATTCGGTCAACTTAATGTATCATCTCTACACATGCACATCCTACACTGTTTGAAGCTTATGATGTCTACTTTAGCATGAGGTATGATGTGGCGTGGTCAAGTGGTGCCATTACCATAGAAACTGGGATAAACAACACCACCATCACACGTTCAAGTGACCGCTTTGCAATATTTGCATTCACTCCTGTTAGTTTCATGTCTCTGTATTATTTCAAGACAAAGTTGGATTTCTTTGACCTCAAAGCATCACAGCAACAAAAAGAGTAAAACAAAAGCTAGTAATAAACGTGTCTGGGTAGCACTGAAATCTAGTAATAAACGTGTCTGGGTAGCACTGAAATGTAATAGCTCTGGTGTCATTTCTAGTCAACATCACTATCCCAGTCTCTGAGCGTGTGTGGGTTATCCCAATCGGCATTGCCTGGGCGTGTGCACAGTTCGGTGCAAGGAAGATTGTTCTCACTAAAGACACAGTTAATTGTGCAGCGACTCTTCTGTTACAGGCACAAATAAGGTCTTGTAGATGCTCAGATGCCAATAGGCCCTTGAAGAACACAGGAAGTAATTAATCATCCAATTTTTCAATCCATCTTCCAGTGATGATCCAGAATCTTGTTTACCTATGTGCAAGGACATCCAAATCTTTGTTTAACAAGATGTTCTTTTGACATTCTCTTCAAAACTCTCCACATGTGTTGGGAGCTTGGCCAGAGACTTGTCCTTTTTGATGGCTAGATTGAGGCGCAAGATTTGCTCTGGTCAGACAGCACTGTTATCAAGTTCCTTGCTGCAGAAATTGCAGCTTGTCTGTCCTCTCTCCCAGAACTGGTAAGCTGCCTTTGTTTTAACAATATTAAACACACATTTTTTTCCTCAATACCAAATAGGGATGACACAGTCACATCCTGTTAAAGCGGGTACAGCAGGAGGTATGTTGCGGAAGTCAGGAGTGAGTGGGTCACAAATTGCATGCACAGGTATGAAGTGACATTAATCCATTGTGCTGCTGATGATGCCTGTCTCAATCGCATGTTCTCTCTGTTCCATTTTTGGAAAGTAGTGAACAGCAAGGACCGAAACATCTGTATCAGGTGACCTAATTACTATGGTTCTTTTGACAGCAAGGGACCCAAAAGCCATACTGACACAGAGCATGCAGACGCGTCCTTGTCCAGATCCTCTTGAATACCGTACAAGTCCATGTCTTCTCCTGGTGATGGACTTTTCTGGTGTAGCAAAGGCTCCAGCCTGGAGGAATGTTTGTCTGACTGTTTTCCTACACACTCAAGTGTGTTTTGAACCATATAGTCAGAGGAATTTTATAAGGGACTGCTTGCTGGATGTCACATTTACAAACCCCTTATATGGAGGCACAGGGTGTTCACCAATCACCTGCTATTTCTTGCATCCATCCTTAGATCCCGTCCGATGCTGTCTTCTGCAGTTTTCACAGAATTACTGTTGTGGTATCTGTCAAAGACTTTGATTACAGAATTAGCTTTGTCAAATCCTTTTTGACCCTGCCTCAAGTACTCAGCAGCCAATTCATCAAACTTGTGGAACTTGTCTCCAGCCATCCTCTGTATGATAGCCATGGCATCTGTGGTGTACTCTGGGATTTCTTTGTTGCATGTTCTTAGCTTATTGATTCTTTCAGCTTGAGCTTCCAGTTGAGGCCCTAATTCAGTTTTGTCTGTTCTTCTCATTGTTCTGTCAGCATGGAAGTAGGACATGGGCACAGGTCCTATTGGGTGACTAAGAACAGTTGCCATTGAAACATCATCTCTGCGTCTTGCTAAGGACAGGGCTCTGTGGAAAACAGCTTCTGGATTGATACCTGCTGTGGTTGTCCCTCCCTTGCCACACTTAAATTTGGTCGTCTTGGCCAGGTCAGCAAATGTTTCGGTGCCAGATTTCTTGGCTGGGCTAAAGAAGCCTCTCACAGATCTCTCCATTTGTTCTTCACCAACATTTGCTGTTTTCAGTGGAGACTCTTGTACATGTGGTGATACATGCAGTCCAGTAGATATGTTGACAAGCACCTCTGGATACGATAGTCAAATGAGTTTGTCTTGCTGTTGCTGACATGGTTGGTAAGAGCTGTAACATGCTTTTCATCCCCCCTTCAGTGCAGAGGCAAGGACTTGTTTGTAGACTTTGTCTTCGCTACTTTTCTCTCATAGCTTTTGCATATTCATAGTATGAAGCTGCGTATTGTCATCTCTAACTTGAATGTTGACCTGTACATAAGTGTTACTGAATTAAAAAGTTAGTTTCTGGAATATTTCGAAGGCTAGTACTGCATGCATAGGCAATTACAAATTAAAACCTGACAAGCAGACAAGATGCTGCGTTGTATGTACAAAAGCTTACAAAAGAAGGATTACATTAGGAATTCGTGTACATTTTATCTACCCATCATGCACTACACACCTTGGGCAATCAATCTGCTGCTACTGGTGCTAACCTTAAGAATGGCCATACTAGGTCAGATTAATGGTCCTTCTAGCCCAGTATCCTCTCTTCTGATAGTGGCCAATGCCAGGTGCTTCAGAGGAACTGAACAGAACAGGTCATCATCAAGTCATTTGTCCCGTGACCCATGCCAAGCTTCTGACAAACAGCAATCCCTGCCATCTGGCTAATAGCTGTTGATGGACCAATCCTCCATGAATTTATCTAGTTCTTTTTTGAACCTTCAGTGTGACACTGATCTGGTCAGCAAACTTCAATTGAAAACACAGGACAACTGTCATAATCACTTGTGAGAGCTGAGACAATTAAAAATATGTGCTGTGAAAACATTCCATGTTCATTTAGTGCAAAATGTTGATATTCATCACTTCTGCCACATGCTAAACAGCTAATCATTTCTGGGGAAAAACCCTTAACCCGTGCAAAGCCAATAAAAATCTTTCCGTGTGGTGGTGTTTGGTAGCTTTGACCTGTAATCACCAGAGTAAGGTGTTGAAATTAATTTAAACAGTAAAAACTCTAGTCAGTCGTGTAAGTGTTTCTGGACCTATGCAAAATGACTCATTTTGGGTACCATTGTTTCACCTTGCCTATAAGCTTATGGCATCACTTGATAGTTTCACATCATCTCTCCGCTAAACGTACGGTACGCTCTCGCTATAACGAACCCCTGGGGAGATGAGCCATTTGTTTGTTATAGCCAGGAGTTCGTTATAGTGAAAGAGCCCTGCTTCAGAGGTGAGAGGGGCACCTCAAGCCCCGTGGCAGAGTGAGGGGCTGACAGCTCCAGCTGCAGTGGGGCTCCAGATGAGATCCAGGGACCAACTTCACTATAGCCTAAGGTTCGTGATTGTGAAGGGCATTCCCGAAAGGGGGTACTGTACCTAAAATAAGCTTTCGTATGAGATACGTGGGTGTGTGGAAGGCGAGTACATTCAACTTGAGAAATAGGTCCATTTTGGAGAATGCCGCACACCTAGTTACTCTGGCTTCACACTGAATTAACTTGAATCAGACTAGAAAATGAATACTGTGATTCTGAGGCTAACAGGCGCTTGGCCTCTGCTGTGGCCACGTCTGGCCATGTGCTACCTGCGGCTAGGCTGCAGCAGTGGAATGGCTTCTCTTCCTATTGCTGGTGCCTCTGTTTTCACTTTGGACTGTTGTTTGCTCCTAGGTTTTTGGCACCAACGTCATGGTGACCGTTGCCAAATCATTTGAGGCACCAATAAAACGTGAGTAGATCTTCCCTGCTTCCTGTTCTGTCCCCTGCCTTCACCCTTGCTGCCTGGGCTCTGTGTTCCTCTTGGCTAGTTTTGCATTCTGTTAGTGCAATTGGCCTGCCAGGCAGAGCAGCATCGGATGTGGACATTGAGGTCCCTGATGCTAGGGCAGGAACATCTGCAGAGACCTGGCCCAGCTGCTTGAGGGCATCAGTACAAGGCCTTTGAGGTGGGAATCATGGGGACTCCGAGTCACCTCAGAAGTGGGAAGTGAGTTTCTACAGCTGCTGAGCAATACAGGTGCATCGGACACACGATCTGAAAGCACTTGAAGACCTGGAGTCTGCAGCATTCGGCGGTGTTGGTAGCCGCCCCCTAGTTCAGGCTACTTGGGGATTTGCTTCTGAGGTACTTACAAAACTTGCTATTGGCTGGTGTCTTTTGCTAGTTGCTCTTCAAAATCTTTTTTGGCCTGCTTAATTAGTTTGACTTGCCAGAATTTATACCCCTTTCTGGTTTTCCTCAGTAGGATTTGACTTCCAGTCGTTTAGCCATGGTGGTGTTTTTTGGTCCTCTTACTGGTGGTTTTTGTTTTGTTTTGTTTCTGGAGGGAGCGAGAAGACGGGGGTGGGGGGCGTACATGTAGACTGAGACTCCAGTACGGTATCTTTTCAAGTCTCCATGCAGCTTGCAGGCATTTCACTCCTGTGACAGTCCCTTTTAATTTCCATTTAACTGGCCTCCTCTTTGTGATGTTCAATGCTACTGCGGTAGGTTTCTGTGGTATTTTTCCCCTGCACAAAGATGTTAAATGTAATTACATTATGGTTGCTGTTACTGAGCAGTTCAGCTAGATTCACCTCTTGGACCAGATCCTGTGCACTGCTTAGGACTAAATCAAGAATTGCCTGTCCCCTCGGGGGACCAGCACCAGCTGCTCCAAGAAGCAGCCATTAACAGTGTCTAGACATTTAATCTCTGTGTCCCTTCCTGAGGTGACATGTTTCCAGCCACCATGGGGATAGCTGAAATCCCCCATTATTATTGCGTTCTCTGTTTTTGTGGCCTCTCTAATCTCCCTGAGAATCACAGTCACCATCCTGGTCAGGTGCCTATGCCTAGTGCCATCTTCTTGCTAGTCAGGCATGGAACTTCTGTCCATGGAGAGTGTGGTGCAGTTTGATTCATGTAAGATTTTTACTATATTTGACTTTGCTTTCTTTCCCACATAGTGAAGGAAACACAATGCACCTTGTCCCTGAGTCTGCTGCTTCCTTGGGTTCCTTTAGCTAAACGATCCACCCCACGTGGGCCAGATGACGCTGCCATGCATTCCTGTACCCACTTAGGCATGGGGCATTCTGAACTCTTGGTCGTGTGGGGTCTGGGTGGGTAGAGGCTGCTCATGAGGCTCCATCAGCTGGCCGGTTTCCCCTCTCCCTGTCCCCTCCCACTGTGTCATCCCATTTCCAACACAGGGTGGAGAGATGGGACAGTTGCATCTCAAGCCACTTCACAAGCTGAGCCGTCAGCTCTTCTCCAGAGGCGGCAGCTTCTGCAAACCTCCTGATCAGCCCTATTGGACTTGATCTCCAGTGGGGGGACCCAGGGCAGGATGCATGGATGGCTTCCCGCCTCCCTCTTTCTTTGCCCCCTCAAAGTCGTCTTCCCCCAGGTTGGCTCCACACAGCACTGCTGCCTGCTAAATTGAGACAGTCAAGACAACAGCACCATAGGAAGCCCTGAGTGTCCTAATACCTCTGCTCCCCAAGCTCACCAGGCAACAGCACCAGGAGGAGGCCAGCCTCGGTGCACTGAAGAATTGCATGTAGATGGTGCCCGTCTCTGCCCGTTCACCTGCTGTGGGTGTTGGCTGGCAAGAGTGGAGTGTGAATGGGGTGTTGACTTATTTGTCTCCTTGTTGGAGGGCATGCAGTGGTGAGATATGCAGTGAGTTAATGCAGCTTTGTGGCAATAATAATACATTCAGTTTGGAGAGGAAACTCAAATCTGTAACTCTTTCCCTTCCTATATGCACACACCCACCAGCTGCTAATCTCTAACCAAAGCATCAGCTTCAGTTTGTGCTTTGAAATCTGAGTGCTTCCCTTTTTTAATGTTCCTTCTCTGCTTTTCCAGTGGTTTTCCCCCAGGATCTGCTGGAGAAGGGGCTGGAGGCTGACAACTTTGCCATGTTGGGTCTTGGAGATGTTGTAATTCCAGGTAAAGATTAATTGATGGTGTGTTAGTAGAAAGTGTGTTACTCAACACAGGAAGCTGCAACCAAGACTATGAATTTGCTGCCTTTGACTCTGGCCTGCTGGAGCCTGGGTGTGGTGTGTACAGTAGAAATCCAGATGAATGGCTGCGTATCTACCAGTGATACCTTTGCAGTAGAGCTGGAAGAGGAGGAGGTCTCTGGTTCTGGAGTGGAGGGAGCCCAGAGTGGAGACTGTCAAAGGGAGAGTGGGGAAGCCTGTGGCTAGGAGTAGGGGAGGCCTTTTGGGGAGCCTGAAGCTGGGAGTAGGAAACGGAGCAAGGAGAGGGGAAGGCACGATGGGAGAGGTTGCGGAGGGAAGCCAGGTGTTGGCAGTGGTGCTGTTGCGAGAGCTATGGAGTTTGTGTACCGTGCTGAGATGCAGCAAGGCCACCATCAGTCCTAGAGGCAGATAGCTCCGTTACATGCATTCACAGAGCGTCTGCTGGGCTGACGGAGAGCTTCTCAAGCCAGCTCTGCTGGGAGCTCTGGTGTGTTGCAGCTGGGCTGGGCTCTTTGGCAGCACTGACACAGGGGCATGCTGCTGTCCTGCTGCTGCTCCCCTCCCAGGGTTTGGACTCTCCAGAGATCCCTTTCCTTCTTGGCTGTTACCATAGGCCCCCTGGGGAAAGAATTGGTGGGAGCAGATGGGCTTAGAAGCATTTTCGACTGAAGAGCAATCTCTGAAGGGGAAGGTTGCTAGTGGTGCTCACAAACGTCTAGGGCCTTGTCATGTCATCTAGCTCTAGTGTGCTGCATGGTGCGTCAGACCTGCCTTCCTGTTAGGACCAGGGAAGTGTTCCCTAATGAACGTGCTCTTGTGCTATCCGGCACGGCTGATGGAGAAAACAGCACTTGGCTGTTCCTTCCACTCTTGGCAGGCTGTGGTGAGGGGTCACCAGATTGAATTTCAGATGAGGGACCACTTGTGTGAAAGGAAGTGGGGTGAGCCTGTGGGTTCAGGTGCATTCCCTCTCTTGGCTTGCTCTGCCCTGTGCCCTAGTGTAGCACCCCTATATTTTTCTCCTGTGATCTTCAGTGTCGTTCCCTTTGCAGCGAGGGTTTGGGATTGGGTGCCCTATAATAACAAGGGAGTCAGGAATTGCCTGTCTAGAACTGGACCTATATTTAATTCAGCCACAAGAGGGGGCTCTAGTCCCAAATGTGCTTACGACCTCACCAAGTACAGAATCACGCTGCTCTCTGCGTTTGGTACCAGACAGATCGTAGGTGATCTCGCCATCCCTTTCGCTAACTCTGCTTTTCTGCCCCCTCAGGGATCTTCATTGCCCTGCTGCTGCGTTTTGACATTAGGTGAGCTGCGCCTCTAGGAGCACGTCTAAACATGCAGTCTTATTTTGTACTGTTGTATATAAAGTTGCTGAACTAAAGATGAGGAAGGCTGGGGTGGCCGCATGTCTTCTGCAGGGACTTGAGATGGGGAAGCTTTGACAGATGGCCCTGGGTTTAGTCGAGAGCAGAAAATACAAAGGAGAAGGCTCTTGACACGACTGTTGAAAGAGTTTGGTGCTACACAAGCACAGGAAGATCAAGTCCTTGAGCTCATCTGGGAGAAGTCCAGGGCAGGGGGAGGTCATTTATGATCTGGCCCCTAAAATGGCTGGGGACCCAGTCAGGTTGTTTGACCATGGAAACAAAGCTGAGATGGTATGTGAGAGAGCAACGTCCCGCACAAGCTGGACCGTGAAGAGTTGGGACTCGAAGAGCAGAACAGCTGTGGTGGAGCTGGCAGACAGCAGGGTGGCAGGGCATCAGCCGAAGCGGTGCAAGGCAGCAGTGGAGTGATTGAGCACATCAAGACAGGTGGGAAGAGGAGCGCTTGGGATCCCTGTTGCAGATGGTGTGAGCCAGTGGGAGGCCAATGGGCGTGCATCTGTTGCACAAGAGAAGTGCTTCTCAGGACACGTGAACCAGTGTCTGTTCGCATCTGTTGCCCGTGCAGTGCCTTCCCACGGGGGTTATACCTGCCTCTGCCCCTCTAGTTCTCAGGGGTCACCTTGTGTCACTGGGAGGATGGGTCGCTGAACGTGCCTCCCTGCAGTGATTCAGTCACGTTCCCATTTGCCTCCTGGGTCGGTGCTGGCTTCTGTGGGCAGGGCTGGAAGTGCTCCAGGTGCTCCTGCGCACAGCTGCCTGCAGCTGCTGCCCTGGCCTGACGTGCAGTAAAACAGCTGCCTGACCAGGGAATAGGTGCAGGGGAGACACAGGTAAAAAGCTGCTCCCTTGGTGGAGGGCTTCTCTGCAGTTTCCTAGCGCATGCTAATGGCCTGTGGCTGCAAGGCACTTTGTATGCCTAATGCATAAGGACCGGGGGTTCTGGGAGCCTTCCCCTTTAGATTGCTAGGACAGCTGCAGATCTGTCCTGGTAAAGCTCCCAAATTCCTGAAGCTGGGGTGGTTTTGGTATTGCCGCTCTGAGGGCCCCTGTCAATCCTGCGCTCTTCCCTCCCCTGTAGTTTAAAGAAGAACACGCACACATACTTCTACACTAGCTTTGTGGCGTACATCTTTGGACTGGGCCTGACCATCTTCATCATGCACATCTTCAAACATGCCCAGGTAAACATGCTTCGCAGCCAGCCCCGCCTCGCCCGGGTGCTGTGAAATGACTGTCTTTAACCCATGCTCTCCATTGCACAGTTTGTGGTCTCTGGCCAGCAAGGACAGGCTAGCCCCTGTCTTCTGTGCACCGCCTATTGCCATTTTGCTGGCTCCTCAGCATCAGGCAGCCAAGGGCAGCAGCCGGCAGGAAAGCTTAGTCAGAACTTGCATTCCAGTAAGAGGGGCTGCTTTGCGGGCAGAGAATGGAATTGGAGTCTGAGCTGAGACTGTGGGGACCCCTCTGAGATGTCATCGCAGCAAGTGATGCTAGACAGAGCCACACAGGTTTGCTTTGCCAAATGTGGATTGACACCTTGGCTCTGTCTGTTTGAATTTTTTGCGGGTGTGCTTTGTGACACAGCGGAGCACTGGGCCAGGAAGAGCCTGCATTAAGTGCAAAAGTTACTGATGATGGCCCTTTGGAGTCTCTCCCTGTTCACTGCTTCTAGCACAGCAAAGTCAATGCGATTCTCTGCCTCATGCATCTGCAAATATGCCTGCTAAGAGCCTCCTGCAAGGTCTGTCTTGCCGGGGGTGATGAAGTCGGTTGGGCCAGGAGGGTTCTCAGCTCCCTGATGAAGTGTGCATTGAAGAATTCTCTGATTGTGAATTGAGCAAATTGGCTCTAGGAGTCCTAGGCAATAAATCTGGAGCCTGCTGAGTGTCTCCAGAGTGTCCCTGCACTTCAGTGTCTTCTGGAGGAGGGTGGTGGTTCTTCCAAGCCACACAACTCCGTCACGTCAGTGAGGAGTTCTGCTCCTGTGCTGAGAACAGGCCTGCTTCTTAGTAAAGCAGAGTATCCAAGTATTCTCCCGGTCTGGTCTCTGGCCCTCGGATAGCAGGTGCGAGGGCAGCAGACATACCTGGGTAGTTGGGAATCATTAAAACTGCCCCCTGGATGGGAGGGAAGAATAAACGATGCAGAAATGATGTCCACGCATGGCAGCCTTTGTGCCCTCAGCAAATAACTCAGCTGGCCTTGGGCAGGAGACTGCTCTGGAATGGGAGGCGGTCAGCACTCCAGGGTTATCCTCTCCTCTGGAGAAATAGACCGAGGTCTCTAGTCCCCATTCAGGCAGGTTCTAGACAAGCAGAAGAGACCTTGAAAGACAGCACCTGTAAGTGTCGTCCACCCCTTCCAGAAGTGCCCTGCGCTCTGAACACTGGGCCAGAGAGCGGGGCGTCTGGTCAGGTTCTCACCCTGTTGCCACTGTGTGTTGGGACTCAAAGCTCAGACATTTCTGGAGTGTAAAGGAAAGATCTAAAGCTGCGCTTTAGCCCTGAGCGGTGCCCAGCGTTCCCTTGTCTGTGGCCAGCTTCGTACTCTAGGGCCTGAGATCAGCAATGAGCCCGAGATGAGCCAGCCCTATTCCTCCCAAACACCTTTACTGCAGACTGCTGCTTTCTCTGCTTTGATGCACTAATGGCCTCCATTTCCCCCCACAGCCAGCTCTGCTGTACCTGGTCCCGGCCTGCATTGGGTTCCCTCTCCTTGTGGCCTTGGTGAAGGGAGAAGTAACCGAAATGTTCAGGTAAGTCAGCCATGGGCACAGCTCCCTACCAGCAGTGCTGGGAGTGCCTGGAACGTTCAGGTGTTCCCATGCCGGGGCACAGCCGAACGTACGAGTTCATCTGGGCGTGTTGTGGGCTCGTGCCCAGGCGGAGGGAGCGAATCTGCGTTCAGACATGTCTCCTTGGAGCATTCCTCCTCTGGGCCTGTCCCTGCCCATCCCCTGGGTAACTGGGAGCGCCAGGGCTGGTATGGCAGGTGAGCCTCTGGTATCGTTCTGCACCTGAACTCTGACTCACTCTTCCGCTGAGCTGGTGTGAAGTCGGGGTGGGACTGCACACCTGGCTGGTCAGTACCCAGTGGCTGTCCCCGTGCACGTTGGGGGAAAGGAGCAGAGCCAGCCCGGCTGGAGCGGTAACAGGATACTTCAGCCACATTGATCCCACCAAAGCAACCTTCCCCTCTTCCCTGCACAGGGAGACCAGGTCCTAGCTGCATAACCATCTTCCCTCTGCTGCTCCCAGCTGAGGCTCTCCAGGCAGGGGGGCACTTCTGGCCTTGTCCTGCTCTGCTCTCTACACAGCTGCCCCATGCAATACTGCTGGCCAGTCTGGCTCCAGCATCTTCTGGCTGGCCTGTCCCGGTCGTGGGGGTCCCACGCCCTCCAGGCCACAGTGGAGCATGGTTTCACTTGCCCCCTAAGTTTCTCTCCTGAGCTGTCCTTCCCAGGGCTCATGGCATGTGGAAATGCAAGCTCCTTGTATAGTGCTCTCCATCTGCTCAGAGGGGCCTGCGGCTCTGGGTCCGACAGCTGGCCTGAACCCACTGGGCTGGCACAGAATTGTTCAGAAACTAATGGGGCAAAATGGTGTTAAAATAAAGGGGTGAGTGTTCGTTCATCTGCTGGACACCAGTGGAGCCCGTCTCTCCCTCCCGATCTCCTAGCCTGAGATACAAGTGTGCACCTTCCTCACTGTGGCTCTTGGCTTGGGCTTCTCCCCTCTTCCCAGTCCCTTCAGCACCTGCCTGCTCTTTGATGTTCGCTGCTGCAGGCACCAGTGTTCTGGCTTCCCCCCTTCCTGTGCACCCGGTGTCCTGCAGCCACTTTTCACACACGTGTCTGACTCGCCAGCCTGCCGCCGCATCACCTCCCATGCTAGAGACGGCTCCGGTGAGCGGCGAGCTGCTTGTGCGAGCGCTATTGGAACAAGGAGCTCGTGGACCCTTGCAGCAGAGCAAGAGGGGTTAATGTTCCGGATTGCTGGGCCAGCCTGGCCACGCTATGTAGCTCTGAACACCAGCTGGCTCCGCATTGTTTGCAAGGGCCCGTTAGAACTAACTTGCTAGGAATGAGTGACCCCCTCCTAGAATCTCAGAGGCCGGTGCAGTGTTCTGCATCTCCAGGAATTGCCTGTCCTGGAGAGAGCGCGGGGGTTGGATGTCTTAGGAAGCTTTCTGGGGTCCAGCATCTCTTGAAACTGCTCCAGTATTTGGAAGAGGAAGTGCAACTTGATAGAGCTCATCTGCCTTGAAGGAGGGAAGCCTCCCCTCCCCCAGGAATTCCACCAGGTGCAGGATCCCAGGTCGCATTGACACAGCTTGTGTTCCTGTGAGCGCTGACAGCCTGTGATTTGAGATGGGGAACTGCGCCATGTTCTCCATCAGGCACCCGGCAGCGTGGCTTAGCCTGAGGGTGGTACCTGGCCCTAAATTCCACATGGCCTGCCAGCTCGCAGCCCCGCTGACCTGCAGTCCCTTGTGCTTTGCTGTGTGTGTTGAATATGGAGACACGGCCCTGCCCTGAGGCGCTTACAAGTTGGATGCAGAACACCAGGTGTGACCAAACAGTGGAATTGGTGCCCAGCAAGGCAGTATTTTAAATGGCCTTGCAGTGCTGGGTTTCACAGATTGTGTGCCCAGCTAGGGAGGACATTGGAGAGGCAGCCAGGAAGAAATGGGGGAGAAGACGCCAGGGGGAGCAGTTAGATCTGAGAGGTATGGGGCTTTGGGGGTAAGGAGGAAATGCATGTAAGAGCAGAGGTAAACAGCAGTCAGCTTGGAGCTAACTCTTCAGGGTTCATGTGTCTGCCGAGCCTCCTTTGGCAGTCCCTAGCCTCCTGTCGCCCTCTGTGCTTTGAATTAATAACCTGGTATCTGATAGCTAACCGCCCTGGAGTGGACTATCACGGAGCAGTGGAGCCTAAAGCTGTGTGGAAGACCTGTTGCATGCATTGGCCTGTGCTTCTCAAAGTCCTTTGAGCCTGTCCCTGCCCCATGGGCACTTTTGTGCATGGCTGCCCAGTTTATTCTCCTGCTGGGCCCTGGCCTTTGGCTGTGCATGTGATTTCCATGGTCACTGGCCCCCAGTTGCAGCTCATCCCAGAGCTGGAGATGACAGGGTGAGTGAGAAGACAGTGAGCAGGTGTTACAGGGCAGAGGTGCTTGCAGCCATATCACTCAAAGCATTTCTTACTCCTTTCTTTCTCTTTCTCTTCTGTCCCATTCTCCCTTTCCCCTTCTTCCATCCTGTCTTTCCTGCAGCTACGAATCCTCTGCTGAAATCTTGCCACACACACCAAGACTTACCCACTTCCCAACCGTGTCCGGTTCTCCGGCCAGCCTTGCTGATTCCATGCAGCAGAAACTGTCCTGCCCCCGCCGACGCCGGCAGCAAAGCCCGAGCGCCATGTAGTAATCGCACACGATGCTCTTTCTTTGTCTGTCTATCTGGCCAGGTAGGGTCTCTCCAGTTCTGGCAAACTCCTTCCCAGCTCCAGAGCCTCTGGCTTGTGCTGTGGCCGTTGGCCTCGCTGTGCTGCGCTGGTTTCACTCTTTCCTCCTTTGAACTGCCGCCCCTCCCTTCTAACCATGTCCAGGGTCACGGCACTAAGTGTCAGGGCACTTTCAGGCCACCCGCTTGCCCAGTCTGAGCCCAGCTCGTTAGCCCATCCGTGCAGGCTCTAGAATTACCCCCCGAGGGTCAAGTGCCCATTAGGGCTGGAGAAGGTGTAGCTAGCTCAGAGCTGGCCAAGGGCTGCATGGCAGCATTGCCCTTGTTCAGCTCTCCACCCTCTGCCTGAAGGCCTTGCTGCCGGACTCGCTCCTCTGTCGTCACCTGCAGTTTCTAATGTAGCTATTGTGGGTCTTTTCCCTGCCCCAGGGAACCAGGCCTTGCCCAGCTGAGTCTGCGCAGCGAGCTGCTGAGGGACTGGTGCCTCAGTGGATGCTCTTCCCTTCAGGCAGCCAGAGCCAATCCACCAAAAGAAGACGACACCTAAATTTGCCTCCCTGAATAGCCTCCTGGCTTACCTGAGCTCACTTGTCCCAGACACACATGCTCTTCGCAGCCTGGCTCGCCCAGCCTCATGACAATGCCAGTGCCACACGCCCACAGGCAGTGTCGAGGGGAAATGCCATTATCCGGGATGTCCAAACGCTCTGTGTAGTGCTGGGAGCCAGCGTTAACTGGTCCATGCGCCACCTACACAGTCCAGTGCTGGCTTGAGCGAATTCTGAGTCGCTTGTGGCCCTGAAAAGGGGCAGCCCGGGAGGGGGTGTCCATCGGCGGGTGTGTTCATGGGGTGATTGGCGCGCGCATTAGCGTAATAACCCTCTCTCCTAGCTTTGGCAGGGGGGAGGCAGGGACGACCATCCATCTTACGCTGGCTTCAGGGTGGCCCTTCTTACCCTCCCGTCTCCCAGCGACAGCAGCTGAAGGCCGCTCTGTGATGCTGCCATGGCAGTGGGAACAGTTTATTCTGCCGCCGTGGAGGCCTGCTCTCTGTGAAGCTGTTGCCCAGCGACATGCCCTGTGAGGAGTGGGCTGGAGAGCTCAGCTCTCACCAGAACTGACTGACTGTTCTGGTGCCCTTGGTCCTGATCCCCACTTCTCCCCACTTTCAGGCCCAAAGCAACTTTCCTAAGAATGTTGTTTAACTCCCACCATCTTCTTCTCTTGCCCTCAGCTATGAGGAGCACTCCACGCCCAAGGAGGGCCCTGGGGACTCCAAAGACGGAACGATGGAACTGGATAAAAAAGAGAAGTGACTTTGCACACCTGGGCCAGGATGGGCAGGTCAGGACCAGGCCGGGCTGGGATCCAGACCCCATCACAAGGGATAAAGACAAAAAGACCAATTGTGTATCAGCATCGTGGTGTGTGTGTGTGTGTGTGTGTCTGGAGAAACCGTCGGGGTGGAAGCAAGCTCTGTAAGTCACAAATCTCTTTCTGAAGTCCTTCTACCATCCCGATGTCCCCCCGGCCCACGTCCACTGCCACGCAGCGCTTTGGGCAGCGGTGCTCCCATATTTTATTTCATATTTTTGTCGTCTCCTAAATGGGTAGAAAAAAGGGGGGGGGGTAAAAACCAAGGGGCTGGTTTTTAAATTTTGTATCGTGGACTCGCTTTCTCTCATATTAAACCATCTCGAATGATGGAGGTGCTGTCTGGGTCTGTTTCTTGGTGTTCAGTGAATGGGGGAGCCAGTGTTTCCTTTTGGGACCAAGGAGGAAAACGCTCATTACCCAGTGCAGCTGATTGGGTTTCACCCGACCCCCGCTCAGCAGAACACTGGCCTGTCGTGTTGAGTGGAGGTGAAGTTCAGACCCACGCTGAAAAGTGACCTCCCACATCACTGCCTAGTGCCAGGGGGAGGCTTCCTCGGAGCCTAGGAAGGTGCTTTTCTCCAGAAACTCCAGTCCATTCATGCCCTTGTTTGCTACACCCTGATGTGATTCATGCCAATCTTTATTGAATTCATCCTTTCAAAACCCGTGGGGCAGAACTATTATCCCCATTGTACAGATGGGAAACTGAGGCAGAGAGAGACTTGATCTCGCAGGGCTCCGGCTAGCACCTAACAGTTAGCCTCCATCCACCTCCCTTAATGTCTTGTGGGAATCAGGGAGCTGCAGCAGGGGTGGCTGTGAGAACCCCACTCGCCTGCTTGGCTTACATCATGTGACCCCTCCTTGGCCAATAGCAAGGCTGTGGTGGCAATAGCGGAAGTGGCTGTTTGAGGTTTGTTCACGCTTTGTCCCTTGCCTCCGTTGAAGCATCTCTGCAGAGCAGTGCTGGCCGGTCCCAGTGCAGCGGCGCACGGGGCCTCTGGTGACTTGCAGGGTAGCTGGCGGTCATGTGGCACCGGGGAGATCTGCAGGCTGGTCACACCTTCTGTTGGGGGGCTCTGCTGCTTGGCCAGACAAGGGGGAGGAAGCTCGCGACCTCCATGAAAAGCCAAAACTGGAAGCTGCCAATGGAAGAGAGGCCTTGACCCACCTAAGAAGGAAGCCCTAGAGCTGCCGTCACAAGGTGGGTGGGAAATAGGACATGGGGTCGCCTGGCGACCAGTGATGGCTCAGAGCAGGTCGAAAGGGGGGGCAGAAGGAGGAGCAGGAGGTCTTGGGAGGGAGAAATGAAAGCAATTGTGACTATTCTGATGTGTTGCCCATCCTACACCAAGCATAAAGGAGCCGGACAATGTGCCCCAGTGGTGGATAAGTTTAAATGTCAGATGTACTCCCTGCCCTAAATACTCAGGCTTCTCTTTAACTCATGGGCCCAGAGCCCCAGTCTTGCTGTCTAATAGACAGCTTCCTGAACCAGAGCCAAGAAACCAGGCAGTGTTCAGGCACGTGGAAAGGACTGAGGTTATGTCTGATTCTATCTGTAGGATGTCCCCAGAGATCCCCGTCCACATCAGGGCCCCATTGTCCTACAAACACAGAGGTAGAAACGATCCCCGCCCCGATGAGCTAACAGCCTGGGAAATCTGTGCCTTTGGGCACTGCTGCGGCTCAGCCTCCCCGATCACTTTCTGGGCTGGCGAAGCTTTCATCTCCAACTGGGTTTTGCCCATCTGTGACCGAGGGCTTCTTTCCAGCCTGCCCTGCTGTGGTTCTGAAAAGGGAGCGCCAGCAGCAGACTATCCAGGCCTTGACATGCCTTTTCTTCCCTTGTCTAGCCCAGCCTTCTTTTGCTCAGACCCCCTTTGAAAATATTTCAGGCTGTGGTGACCCCCCCTCAAAAGTGCCGACACCCCCAGGCCATGCCACTCTTACTTCTGCACCCCTGCTGGGGGTGGCACTGCCTTCAGAGCACCCGGCCAGCAGCCGCTGCTCTCTGGCTGTCAGCTGTGCGCAGGGCCTGACAGTTCGTGACGCCCTCCCCCATAATAACCTCATGACCCCTTGTGGGGTCCCGACCCCAGTTTGAGAACCCCTGATCTAGCCAGTATGGAGACCCAGCTAACCTCGCTTCCCCGGCTCCTGCGCTGTTGCTGACAGAGTTCTGCCATGGAACAGGAAACTGCAGGGATCTCGACATATTAGGAGCAAAGGTCAAATGCTTCTCGTTACGAGCAGTTACCTGGAGCTGTAGTCTCCTCTGCCGCTGCTTAGAACATTTGAGCGTGGATGCATGCCGGTGCAGCATGGAATTGTTGCCTGGGGGGATTTTTCCCTGCAGGACTCAGGGGAGCAGCTATTCAATTCCCTCCCTTAGCTAAAGGAAGTTGGGCAGAGTCAGTGATTCGATGCAGGAATGTGTGTGTGATGCCTCCTTGGTCCCTACGTAGCATCCGACGTGCAGGACAGTTGGTTAAGAGCAGCGGTGTCTGGGAGAGGCCTGTCTTCTGCCGTGGATGTGCTAGCGATGCTGCCAACAGCGAGTAGCAGGGTTTTCCTGCCTCCCCTTGGGAAGGGACGTTCTGCACTGCGGCTGCGCTGGCTCCCGGCCCCCTGAATGCCAACAGCAGGCTCCCTTCACTAGAACTGTTGCTTGTGGCGACGAGTGCCTCTCCACTAATCCTAGGCTTGGATCATGGGTCTGTGGCTCCAGTCCAGCTGTGGGAGTCATGGGATTGAAAGCCAGGCTGACCTTAGGTCAAGAAAAAAAGAATTTAGTCCTGGTCGCGAAGGAAACACTGACAATAGGAACTGAGTGGGACCCAGGCAAAGTGTGCCTGAGTGTGCAGACAGCCTGAACCACTAGCGTGGTGACCTGCCCTGTTGCACTACATGGGATGCTAACTACTAGATCTGCTGGTCTAGGTCCCCACCCCCACCCATCTGGCCCCAAGAGAAGTGAGGGGCAGGTGGAGAAAAGTACAGCAGCCCTTCCCACATCCCCAGGTTACCGCAGCAGCTGTGGGGTGAGTGGTGGGGGGGTCCCCTTTCTGCCTCTTGGAGGTAGAGTGGGGCCCTCAGCTGTGCGGGGGATCCGTGGGGGCTGGGGGATGTTATGTTCTACCTGAGGCCTCTGCTTCTCTTAATCTGGTCCTTGCTAACTCTGGCTCCCCCGCTCAGCCTACTCTGGCTCCTTGCAGCTGCATGCACGCACCCTGCCTCGTCGTGGATAGCCCTCGCTGCCCGGCACTGCATCTCTCCTGCTTCTCTGCAGGGGCCATGGGATCCGCTCCTTTGCCCATGCCCAGGGCTGCCTCACAGGTAGGGCTGGGCCAAGAGATCAGCCACCGCAACAGCTTCACTCCATGTCCTGCCTTCCAGCCCGGCCCGGTCCTGCCCTCACGCGGCCAAGGGTGGAGTCAGGCAGGACTGGTCTTGGGTTGTCTGTCTGGCTCACTTTCCCCTGCCCCCCCCAGCAGCTCCTCTGCTGCAGCCGAGAGCCCTGATGCCTGGCCAACCCTGCTTCAGCTCTAGGCCCCGCTAGGCTCCAGGCTGTGCTCAGCCTTCCCGCACGAGCCAGAGCCTCTCAAGGCAGGCTGGAGCCAGGGGCAAGGGGTTGGCCGCAGTGCGGGAGCTTGAGCCAGCTCCTCCGTAAAAGGCCGTTTCAAAGCTCCAGCCGTGGAGGGCAGGGGAGGAGGGGCAGCGAACATCTGCAGCCCTCACCCATTGTGAGGGGGATTTTGCTGCCTGCCTGATTCCTTCACACGGGCCCTTCTGCTCGTCCCGGTGCAGGTGGGAGCCTGGCCCCTTTATTGAACTGCCCTGCCCTCTACACAAGACCTGGCCTGGCCTGATCAATGTGCCCTTCCGTTGCTCAGCAGTTTCTAAGTGACCATCTCCTCCCCCCGCCCAGCCCTCTCCAGCCAGGGGCAAGAGACAGCTGGGCGGGTGGTTTTGTTATAGGCCTTGCTCAGCCTCTCCCAGCAACAGGCGAGATTGAATGGGCTGGCCTGCTGACCCGGGCCCTGGCTGGGGAGCACAGCTTAACAAGCGAGAGCTGTGTTCAGGGAGCCCCGGTGCTCAGCCTGGCCTGGAAGCACAAAGCATGAGAAGAAGCCAAAATACAGGGGAGTCGTTTGTCTTAAGATTGATTGAGAGATGACTACGGTCTGTCTTCAGAGGCACAGACCTGAGGAGTCCAAGCCACGTGGCAGGCAGGCGACCTTGGGGTCTCAGGGCTTCTTGGCCGGCCTGAGGGGAAATGTGTGGAGGGCTCCAGGACAGACCAGCTTGCAGCAGAGTTGAGGGCAGTGTCCCTTCCAAGCTGCAGACCTTGCAGCTCCCACCCCACAATAGAATTCAAAGGCTGAACCCACGCTGCCCTGGAGGCAAAGGTTCCTCATTCCACCGGGACTGTCCCAGGTTTACATTATACAGAGCACCCCACCCCACCCCACCCTGGCTTCCACAGTCTCCTCCCTGTCTCTAACACACACCCCCTTCGCTGCCTTCTACAGCCGTGTCTCTTTCTCCCACTGCTGCAGAGTTTCAAAGTAATCCCTCGCATTCAGAGCACATGCTTCATCCTCCAAGCTCAACACGGGAGGGGGACACGAGCCCCCTTTTACAGCTGGGGAAGCAGAGACAGTGTGTGTCTGCAATGCTGTGGCAGGTGGACTGAGAACCCCAGGAGTTCTTAGCACCCAGTATCTGTTCACCCACCCCCCACCCACCCTGGTACCAGGCTGTTTGCTGTGCAATAGCTTGTCAGCAGTGTGACTGAGTTTGGTGCACCACAGGGAGGCAATCTGGGCTCCCCTTGGTCTGAAAGGACCCTGCATTTGGTCTTGGCCCGTACTCCACGGGACTGGCTGGCATAGCTCAAAGCAGCAAAGCTAGGCATGCTCTGTCCTGGGGGGAGACTGGCTGATGCTGGGGGGCCAAGCTGGAAAGCCTATTGGATTGGAGAAGATTCCAGTTCCCAGAGGTTCATCCCACGCCGGCCTGGGATTTTCAGTATCCCGTCAGATTTTTGTTTCTCAATATCAGCTCCGTTGATGTGCTCTCCCACCTGTTGGCTGATCTCTTTCACTGGCGTTAGGTTTCACTGCACTCCGCCATGGAAGAAGAAACTAGCTCACCTGGTCTGCTGGCTGCAGTCCATCTGTCCTCTGGGCTTTCATGCTGTGCCGGGGATCATTTTCCCTGATTGGAAACTCCCCAGCGAATGCTAGTGCTCCAGGGGGCTTCCTCCCTGCCCCTTTCCCTGTCTAGGTCACCTACCTATTAGGATGGCTCCCATCAGTATAGCTGAGTACGGCAGCATTCCAGCTCATGTGGCTGGATTTCTCAGTGCACTGTAGAGAGAGAAGGTAGAGGAGCTAGTATCTTTTGTTGGACCAGTTCTATTGGTGAGAGACACCAGCTTCTGTGTCTACAAAGAGCTCTTCAGGCCCTGTGTAAGCTCAAAACCTTCTCTCTCACCAACAGAAGTTGGTCCAGTCCATCCACCTTGTGTCTCTGATATCCTGGGACTGACCTGGCGACAGCAATATTCCACGCAGCAGTGCCCTTCGCCTCCCCTTCCTGCATGGCCTGAATGGCTTTGTGTCCTGAGAAGGCTTCTAAGGGGTCTCCAACTGAGCAAGCTCCTCTTTCATCTTCCTGGGCCAGGAGGGAGTGGTACAGGCTCCCCAGCTGCTGCTGCTTTCTGGGGGATTATTCTAGTTGGAGACAGGAAAGTGAAGTTTCAGTCAGGAGGAGACAACGTTGTTTTTGGAGTCAGGACTCCTGGTCACTGAGGGCCAAGCAGGGAAGTTGTGATGCTTTCAAGCAGCACGGCTGGGTTAGCTCACCCTGAGGAACCTGAGGGCTTCGTGGGGATGAGCCTTGAAATGGGTTAGAGGAGGGATCAGTTCCTTCAGGCTGGAGTAGGTCTGGGCCGGGTCATTGTGGAGATGTATCTGTGCTGGGGATGGGCCATGAGAGCGTTAATGGAGGCAGCTGCTGAAACACTCCAAGTAGCACTCGTGCCTGGGCCAGGACGAGATTTAGGCCCTGTCTGCACTAAGGATTTCTGCTCAGGGAGGCCGGCCCAGATCGTCCAGTCAAACAGCACCAGTCTCTTCTTCGGCCTGGGGGCAAGGAAGGCGCATGAGAGGGTTTTCAGCTGGATGCCCCGCTCCCAGCAGAGACAGAGGAGCCCCATTGCACAGGGTGAGCTAGTGAGCGGGAGCCAGCATGCTGGCTGGATGGCATGCATAGCGTCTCCCTGGCTGGTGCAGAGACTGCCCTTCAGTGCAGGAGCTCGGAGTATTCCCCGTCTGTCTCCCGCTGCCCATTGCCAGAATAAATAGAAAGCGTTTGCTAGCTTGGCAGCTCCGCCACAAAAGCCGTATTGAACTATTCTTCCCCACGTCGGCTGTGAGCACTAAAAGTGGCGCCTCGTGTTCTGCCATCTAATGACCCTTCGCAGCCTCCTACAGATGTTTTCTATGACTTACAGCTACTTTTCCAACAGCCTCGTCCGCAAAAACAAGAGGGGCCACTTTAATTCCAATTAAATACCTCCAGCTAAGCAAACAGAGTGCAGCAGGGAATGGGTGTAGCCCGGCCTGCTAGCCCAGCCCACAGAGTCGCTGAGTCTAGACTCCAGATGTGATTTCACCCGCCTCCAGTGTCCCATGGAAAAATGACACTCCGCTAGCATAGGAGCCATCACAGGCTGCCGGGGCGATGGGAGAGAAGCGCTGCCTGTCCGACCCAGGGCGCACTACATGCACTGGGAGGCAGCTGGGCGAGTGAACCCTGGCAAGCCAGCCCTGCCCTGGGTGCAGACACAGTGGGAGCACTGAGAGCATGGGTCTCCAAGCAGGAGGGGGGAGCCTGGCCCTCGTGCATTGCTGGGGTGTGGATCCTCCTGGACTCAGAAGCTGGGAGTGTGAATCCTGGCACCAAGTTAGTCAGGGTTGGAGCCTCCCGCATTTCTGCATCTCCTGCTGCCCTGCCAACCCGTGGCATGATTTCTGCTCCCAGCAGTCGAGTGGGACCCACATGTCCCAAGGGACGGCTGTGGTTCTGGAGATTGTCACGTCTCACCCCTCTGCATTTTGCATTAAATGCCAGAGCTCCTCCTGGGATGCTGCTGCTTGGCTGGGGCGGGGGTGGTAGATACGAACATGCCTCATTGCGCTGGGTGGAATCCCGCTTCCAAAACCAGCCTTCCGACAGGCTTTTTTGTCAGCTCCCCAAGCTTGCCTTGTCCCACTGATGCGGACATAAACATCTTTCCGTATTTCCATGTTGCTGGTCCCAACCAATGCTAGGAAGTCCAGAAACAATGAAAAGGGGGAAGGAAAAAAAATGACAAATTAACAAAAACAGCTTGGGGCCAGTTCAGACATTACTCCCATCAACTCCCTTCTCTTTTGGAGGGGGAAATTTCCTTTGGAGCTAACAAGGTTAACCCTAGAGCCTTTCCTCTCCTCTGGTCTGGGCATGGATTCCATCAGCACATTAATCCCGTATGGTCAACAGTCCAAAAAGATTAAGGCTTTAATTTGGATTGTCCTCCTCGTTATTAGAAGTGGTCTCTGTGTGGAAGGGTCAGGCAGGCTGTTTCATTAGGAGCAGAGGTGGAAGGGAATTAGAACACGCTCTGCATTCTCCAGTCAACCAGCCACTCTCCAGCCTGCTTAATTCCCACACGAGCCGCTGGCATTGTGGCTGAGAGTTTGGATCAGTAACTTGGAGGTAAATGACCAAGGACAATGGGAAGCTGGTGTCACTATAGGGCAGAGTTAAGGTTGTTTGGGTGATTTTAACTGTACTTCTAAACTCTCAAATGTTGAGAGGTATTTTCAGTTTAACCTTAACTCTCACAGGCCTGCTTTCTAAAAGTGGTTTTCTACCAACAACGCTGTCTGTGTAAATTGTCTTTTAGTTTGGCTTACCCACGTGTGACTGAGACGTACTTCAGCCTGAACATCAGAGAGCACAGTGCTTCAAGAGCTAGGAAGCAGCAGGTCCTCTGGGCGCTTAGGATCGCCATGTGCGTCACCTCTCTTGCTCCCCCAGGCTCCAGAACTCAGTTCCTCTGCCCTGTCCCATATCTTTGGGCCTGCTGCAGAATGCAGGAAGTTTGCTGGATTTGTAACTCCTGTACATACTGTATACGATGCATATGCAGAAATCCTGGGCCCCAGACTTTAAACCACCCATGCAGACAAATCTTGCCCTTGGAACGAGGCATGAACTGGGGCAGCCTGCACCATGGAAGCTTGTAAGAACATCTTTCTGCAAGGCACTAGCAGAAGTCCTGGATTCCAGGGTTTTCTCTCTATTCCTTGAACCCCAAGACTTCCCCTCTCCCAGCCTCTGGGATCAAAGCAGCCCCGTCCTTGTGGTGAAAGACGCTACCACATGTTGTTCCTGTATGTGTAAAATCCTGCCACCTTCCCCTCAGTGGTGGGAGCGTGTGTGTGAAGACGGACGCCTGCATGGCTGTGTGAAGGCTCTCCTCCCATCCCACCCCCAGCTGTCTGTCTCCCTTCCACAGGGGTCTGAAGATTACCCCAGCACAGGTGTCCTGCGGTGGGCTCACCAGTTCTGGCCTGGGCACCAGTTTCACTGTCATGGTGGAACCTGGTATGATGGGTGGAGGCAGTCCGCTATGGCTGTGTGGCTTCTTCTGACCGTCAGCCCAGGATGAATGGGGGGAGAGAGGCACTAATCCAGTGGTTGCAGCGCAGGGCGTGGGAGCCTGTGGTGAATCTTTCCAATGTGAGTGACTGTGGAGAAGGTGTCTCACCTCATCACCCTTCTTATAGCAATTGCAGGCTGGCGGGTTTGTGCTGAAAACATCCCTTCAGCTGGCCTTTTGGGGCCTGGGAGCATGGCTGTTACAGCCTTTGTTCCTGTGGACGCTAGTGTGCTCTCGTACCTCCCTTGCCCTCGCTTTCCCGCACCTTTCCCTGACATTTTCTGCCTGCAGAGAGAAGAAACAAAGCCAGGCCTGTGTTCCCCACTCAGCAGATACCCGAGCCAGCTTGTTACAAACACCCAGCAAGGCAGCTGGCCTGAAGAGTTCGAGGTGCCTTGGCCCTGGAATTAGGAGCGGAAGCACTGGCCGGGGGGTTTGCCTTCGCCCTTGGAGCAGTGCAAGGCCCTGGCCTGGAGCAGATAAGAGATGGGAACACGGACCGTGGGAGGGGCAGGGCATTGAGGAAGGAAGCAGAAAAGGTCGCTGAGATCAGACAGTAACGGGAAGATCCCAGTGCGCTCGCTGCGTGTGCAAGCATGCTCTGCAGCCCCCAGGCTGTGAGCGCTCCTAGCTCTTAGCAGCCAACAGCCCCACACCTGGGCTTGTTACAATAACACAGCTTCCCAGGCTGAGTTGCTCTTCCCCCCCCCAAGCCCGGCTCCACTCTGTCTGGGCAGCTGCTGAGACCACCTTCCTTCTCTCCGTGGGGTCCCTCCAGATGGGAAAGCCGTCTTCCAGCAAGGAAACGTGCGCCACTCCTGCAGGAAATCTCCGTTTGTCTTTCAGACTCTGCAGGAATGTTTCCAGGGCCGCGTTTGGAGCAGGACACCATCCCCGATGAGCGGGGCTCACCCCTCAGCTCCTCTGCCCCTCGACTCGCACGGAGCCTGTCCTTTCAAGGCACGTTCTGTTCAGGAACTCTGCATTTCCTCTTTTTGGTCCCAGCCGGGCTGGATTGGAACTGGGAGCTTGTCCCAGGGGCAGAACAGCAATGGCATTATGCTGGTGCCAGCCCCTCTCTGGTCCCTCTAACGCAAACACCCTACACCAGTGCAAAATGGGCTTGCACTGGTGTGAATTACACACACGCACACCTTACATCGCCCATGGGCGGCTGCATGGGTGTAGCTACAGTGGTGCAAAAATCCCAACGTCGATGGGGCCTAATGAGGCTTTTTCAGCTCTTTCTCCCTCCCGTCTTTGGTCCTCCCCCTTGCCTGGTGGCTCTCTACTGTGGTCCACGCTGCTGCTCTGATTCGGGTCCCTCCCCAGGGCCCTGCCATAATCCAGACCCCCCTTGGGCTGGCCTCTCACCAAGGCTGGGGTCGGAACATGATTTTCACAGCGGGTCCCAGCTCCCCAATGGACTGGCCCAAAGTCACAGCTCCCCGTGTCCCTGCGCGCTGCGGGGGGGTTTGGATGCTGAGCTCCAAGCTGCAGTGTCGGTCAGCCATTGCCTCTACCTGGGGTGTTTTTCCCATCTAATTCTGAGGCCACCCTGCTGGGGTCACAGGGCAGGACTGACATGCTCCTGCCTCTGCCTGCAGTTAAACTTTGGACTTAAATGAGGTGGTTGTTCTGGGAGCAGCCCGTGCCTTGGGGCCCTGTGGGCCGTAGGGCCATGCACTCTAACTGTTTGCTGCTGCCCAGACCCCATGTTGTCCGGCTGGCCCACCTAGGCTCCCCACGAGCTTTCCACGGATTAACTAAGGCCCTGTCTATGCGAGCCCATGCATCAGCAAAATTTTTGTTGCTCGGGTGTGAAAAAAACACACCCCGAGTGACATACGTTTTGCCAGCATAAGTACGTGTGGACAGCGCTATGTTTGCGGGAGACACTCTCCCGCTGGCGTAGCTGTCGCCGCTCATGGAGCTGGTTTTCTCATGGTGACAGGAGACTTCTCTCCCCCGGGCGTAACACAGCACGACTGTGTCAGTAAAACAGGGCAGCTGAATGCTTGTAAGTGTAGACAGAGCCTCTGTGGCCCCCAGTCCCTCCGCCTCGCAGTGGAGCGTTATCACCTGCCTGGTACACGCAGGGCCCCCGCATGAGGGGGAAGGGTTCACTTTACTGAGACCAGGAGGCCCTGGGCGGGCCTGAGTCAGGCTGCAACCCCCATAACAATGAGGACAACATTTTTCATGGCTCATGAGATTGTATGTCTGGGCTAAGGGATTGTGGTATGTGTGGGAGGGGGCCTGTGTTACAGGTTTGTACTGGGCTCAAAAAAAGGATGCTTGGGCCCTGGGTACACAGGAGCACCACAAGCCGCTGAAGGGACCTGTCGAGTTATCCTGACTCCCAGACCCTGCTCCAGGCATTAGCCAGCACAGGCTCGGTTCTCTCCACGTCAGCGTCTCTACAGGACTCACCTTCCAGGTACGGTCACTTGATCAATAGAAGCTGTTGCCTCAGGCCCATCAGGTCATAAGATTGTGACAAGGCAGATTGCAAGGGGGGGAGGGCTAGTGGTTAGAGCCAGTTGGTTGTGAGCGTCTGTCTTGGTGAAGGGCTTTTGGAGGTTCGGAGGAAAGGGCCTGCAGAAACATGCAGCGTGAAGAGTGACCAAATCAGTGACGGCTGTAAAAAAGTGCCTGCGTTTCACAGCCCCCGAGCGCCCGCTGACCTGAGTACCTTGGGTGCTGGGCTGTCAAGTAGCATTGGCTCGCCGCAGCCCTCTGCTACATGGGGCACAAACTGCCAGCTGCCTCTGGCCCATGTCTGCACCAGCGTCCCCCCTGCTGGGACCCCAGGTGGGAATGCAATGGGAGGAAGCCTTCCATGTAAAGGCTGGAACAGACGCAGCTTGTGTGTCTCTTGGGGAGGGTGGCTGGAAAGGCAAAACGCAGGGAATGTCTCAGGCGCAGACATCTTGGGAGCTGGTTGCCATGATCTTGATGAAAGGTGAGTGACCTCCATGCCTGCCTGGGGGGCTGGGGTGGGGGGACTCCAGGGTCACCAGTTACAAACCAGTTTCCATCCAATAAGTTGTCTGGTGGTTGCGCCCAGGAGCCCCTGGCATGGCCCAAGACTCCCTCGTGCTAGGCGCTGTACAAACACAGAATAAAAAGACATCCCCGCCCCCCTGGAGCTGGCAGCACATTTAGTGTTGCTCCCAGCCTGGCACATCCCCTGCTGAGATGAGCCCGAAACCCCAGCTGGCCTTGACTATCTCTTCGAGCTCTCGCTAGTAAACGGACCCATCAGAGCATGGCGTTAGCGCCAGCGCCCGTCTATCCGCTGTGCTCTCCTCTCCAGCTGTCCCTTATCCCTTCAGCTCTTGTGCTTCCCCCTCGGGGTTGCGGATTCTCAGCCAAGCTGGGGCGCTCAAGGGGTAAGCTGCAGCCGGGGGGGCCAGCACAGCTCGTGCCTTTGTGGGGCGTGATGGATGGACGCTGCCTGCGCCCAAGCGCGGCTCCTAACTTAAGCGAAGAAAGGAAACAGGCGCGAACAGCCACAGCCTGCAGCCTGCCTGCGCCAGGAGGGGCAGGAAGCTGGAATAAATCCCAGGAAGGGCCGCTTGGCTCCAGCTGGTCTGGGCTGAAGCGGATGGAGCCAGGGGATGGGAAGAGAAAGGGAGGGGGAGGGAATAGAGAGTTTCTCAGGCAGCTCCCAGGCCTTGGCCTTGCTACAGCTGTGCAGTGAGTGAGCTAATGGGCGAGGGAGCCAGCGCTGGGTCACGAGGGGAGCAGGTGCCTTCCTGGGTGTCTGTTGGGTGGGTGCAACCCTCCGTTGCCTTTGGGCTCGGCATCTGTGATGGGGCTTCTTCCTTCTCCCAGAGAAGTGGCCATAGGACCTTAGAGGCCCCAGGGAACCCCACTTCCCGGGGAGCACCTGCCAGGCCGGTGTCAATGCTGCTAAGGCAGACTAGCCAGTGGGGCGACACCCCAGCCAATGGCAGCAGAACAGCTCCCAGCTCCGGCTGCTCTTGGCACGTGCATGAACAAAGGCTGCCGGGAAACCAGCCTGCCAGAGCACAGAGCGGAGCCGGGCCGAAGTCCTGGGGAGCCAGCCGCGATGGCAAGCGCTCAGCGCCGGGTGCGGAGTTAGTACCGCAGGGTGGAACGGAGCAAGTCCTTCTGCTAATGCAATAGTGAAACTCCCAGACAGCAGAACTGGGCCCCCACGGATTTGTTCTGATGCCACCCCAGGCTGTACCTGCCCCACGGACCTTCGCTGTCTTCTAGCACAGCCACCCTTGGGCAGTCACGCAAGCCCCTGCGGCTGAAGCCCTGGCACTGGAGGGAAGAGTCTGGACCCCCCAAGCCAATGCTCTTGGTTGGTCAGTTACTGCCGCTGTGCCCCAAAGCAGCTGGTCGCCTCGTGTCTCCAGTGCGGAGTAGCCAGCTGCAGGGCCCAGACCCCCGGCGAGCAGCCCAAAGCTCAGCACATTGCCCGTTTGCGAGCTCTCATGCTGGCTCCCCGCCAGCACACACACGGCTGCTAGCACTCAGTGACGTTTGGTGCTTGGGGTAGATTTGTTCCAGCGTAGTCCTCTGAGCTGCAGGAAGCCGCGAGTCGTAATACGTGTGTGTGCCTCACCCCATGGTCTTTGCCAGCCCCATGGGCCCGTTGCTATTTATCTGGGCTTGTGACACTTGTGATGTTAATCTTGTGCCAATCAGAGCTGGCGTTTTGTGCACTTGCAGGGCTCCCCTTGTGCAATCGCTTCCCTTTAACCCTCACAGGCGGTTCAGGCGGCCGGCTCAGGGAGGCTGAGAGCTGTGGGGTTGGAGGGGTGTTTTCAGGTGATAGATTAAAAACATTTGTTTGCTGGTGCTGCTTATAATAGTTCTTGGTGGCTTTAGCTGTACTGATGCCTGGGAAAGGGACGTCACAGCTTGGAACTACCTAGAGTTCCTGAGACCACAGTTTGGCTCCTTGGCCTGGCCGATAACTCAAGCCTGATATGATTTACAGGGTGGGGATCTTTGGGACAACAGTAAAGGTCCTGTCCACTCAGCTGGGTGTTAAATCTCCAGTGACGTGTCCCAGGAGCCCAGAGAGCTGTCTTGTCTCTTGCAAAAAAGATACTAGCTGCCCTGCCCCCGTCTCATCTGCGCATGGTGTGGTGGTACACCAGGCCGTCGCGTGCCCCGCCCCAGATGGCAGCAGAGCTGTGTCCACAGAACAGGTGAAGAGTGTTTGGGTGAAAATCGTATAGCGCCGTAAACCATCACGAGCCTGGCACTGTAGCTGGGGCTATGAGGAGTGCAACGTTTTGTTCTTTTTGTGCAGGTGTCTGCAATGAATAGCCCTGTGTCATTGCATCCGCATGTCAGGACGTTCTGTGGGCGTGTGTCACTCTGTCTGGCAGCATGTCAGTGTGCACAGGTGTGTGTGTGTCAGTGCGCCCACCAACGTGTCTTGCCACGTGCGTGTGGAGGAATATCTGTCGTTCCTGGGATTGTTTTTTTGATGGTTGGAGTAACGCTCCCCAAACCAGTGCCATGTGGCCTTCAGAGTCATCCCTCCCCCAGCTCTGTGAGTCACTGCGCTGCAACCGGAGCGTGTCAGCAGGAAGCAGCACGAAGCCCTAGATGCTCTGAGCATTCACTTAGCACAACAGATTTTCAGCTGAGTCCTCGCCCATCTGTCCACATGCACTCAGCAGCCCTGCCCGTGCTTGCCCTGCCCGCTTTCCTCTGTGCCCAGGGCAATCAGGAGTAACCCCCAGGCCAGCAGCACGAGGGAAAGGAGGATCAATGAACAGCATTTCCCGCTGCCTGGCTCCCCTCCTCCCCCGGATCCCGGCCCTAATCTCCTCAAGAGAAAGGCGATGTGGCGGCTCTGTGTCCTCTCCGGGCGCTCACAAAGGCAGTGCTGCTTTCCCGGCCCTTTCCCAGCTTTGTCATGCTAAGAGAGCCAGCGGAGAGAGACAAACGTGACCATCTGCATTTGAAGGAGCTGCACATCTGAGCAAAATAAAGTGCCATCTGGAGCAAAGCTGGTTAACGGGAACCCCCCCCCCCCGCACCTTCACTCCCACCTTCTCCCAGCACTGGCTGAGTGAGGGGCATGAAGGCGAATGGCGTGAGGAAGGAGAAAGGGTTCAGGGCAAGAGAGGGAAAGAGCAACAGTGAGGGCTGGGTGGAAATGGGACCCTGCCCACTGCACCAAAGGCCTCTGGGCAGGAGCAGGAGGATTTGCACTAGGGTGACTCTGGCCCCGTGCCCCAGCTGTCCTTCCCAAATGCCCATGCCACTGCCCCAACCCTGTGCCCCATGCGAGCTGCTGGAAGGGCTGTGAACAATCCTTGGGCTGCCCATGCCCAGCCAGGGCGGGCCTGCACGGCAAGCCAGGAGAATGGAGATGGTGTCACCATCACCCACACCCTCCCTAGCCTCCTAGCCCCCAGGTCACCTGCTCTCCTGCACTGCCAGGGGGAGGCCCTGCCTTCTCACAGCCCAACATTGCACCTGGCTGCCCTGCACCCACAGGGGCCTGGAGCTCTGCTTTCCTCCTGTCACAGTCGAACCGAAAGAGCCACGAAGAGCCGAGTTCTCCCAGAAGCCAACAGGACTAAGTAAAGGGGCAACACGCAACTGGCGCAGAGCCGCCAAGGAGCACTGGAGCCCTGCGCGGTCCAGATTCCTCTCTGAAAGGGGCTGGTGGGGCAGAGGTGGAGGCGAGAGCCCCAGCTGGGAAAAGGGAGACCATCCACAGCAGCTGTGGGCTGCCTTGTCTCTGGCCCCCAAGGAGGGGACTGGTTCTGATCCCCGGGAGGAAGCCGGAGGTGGTGAGCTGGGCCCCTTGCTTCCTCCTTTGCTGTGGGACGTGATGGGAATTGTTCCCTCTAAAGCACTGGGGTAATGGACGTCAGTGCAGTGGCTCCGTTCCTGCTGGTCTAAACGTGAGCGGTGTTTGGCCCCCCTCACTGCACTGAATACACGCCGGCTGCGCTGATAACCATGACTGGGGACGGCGACTGCAGGCAATCCTCTCTGCGTTCCTTACCTCCGCAGCGACAGGCAGCCACAATCGACTGATGGCGCCTTGTGTTGATGGTGTGCGCCCTATCCAGGAGCGCGTGCACTGATTTCACTGCCAGTGCGGGGCATTGTGGGACGGCTTCTGAAAAGCAGCAAGAGTCAAAGTCAGCAACAGCGTGGACACCGTCGCCCTAACGACATCGACCTACGTGCAACGCCTCCTGCAGAGGTGGAGTTATAGGTGGGTGCAGTGGGCGAGTTACATCGGCAGGAGCCACCTTTTAGTGTCGACGCTTACAGAGTTACGTGGCTGTGCACTGCCGTGCGTCAACCTAACGCTAGCGCAGACCAGGCCGCAGCTGCCCTCAGCTGCCTGGCTTGCAGTTTGCACTGTAAATTCACAGCAAGAGCGGCAATCCTGCTACAAAGCCAGTGAGTGCCACGTCTGCAGCAACTGATCTGGAACTGCAGGGTGCAGTGGCTCCTCTGAGCCCTTACGTGGGGATAACGCCATCGCTCAGGGGAGTGGCCTTTCTACGCCCGAGCGACGCAATCCTGCTGAGCGAACTCCCCGTATAGACAACACTACGTCGATGGGAGAGCTGCTCTTGTGGGCATGGCTACCGCCTGTTAGAGCTGTGTTAACTACAGCAGCCGGAGACGTCCTCGGTGTAAGTAGCATCTTCACTAAGCGCTACAGCGGAGCAGCTGCACCAGTGCAGCACTGTAAGTGTAGATGAGCCGGAAGAGTGGGGTGGGCGCTGGTGCGCTCAGGGATTTCCCAGTGCCTGCAGAGAACGGTGGCTGCAGTAATTTCACTTCAGGTGCAGTGAACCTGGAGCGACTGCGGATTCCACTCTGCATGCAATCAATCCAAGGGGATCAAAGTAAATTCACTGGGGCGGTGGCGCTGTGTCTGCGAAAGCCGTATTTCCTTCCTGGCTGCAGACATGTCGCCAAGCCTTTCCAGGCCAGGATCTGGGAGGAACAAACGTTTAGGTGGACTGTTCCCACCTGGCGCCTCAGTGAAGGCGGGTATGCTGTCAGCCATGGCACAGTGAAACTAAAACACACAGAAGCCGTAACATACGAGACGGACACGACCTGCCAAAATGTGGCTCTGGCTTTCCACCAAGGCAAAGCCGAGGGGATTCTGATTTGGTCCATTGTAGAGAGAGGGCCACAGGTGCAGGGTTTGGATCCAGATCCCAGAATGCAGGGGTGTTAGCAGGCTGAGTTTTAACCCAGGCGCGTCTCACTTCAAAGGCAGCCGCAAGCAATTACGTTACCGCTCCGAGACTGTACTGCCACGAGTGACAGCCCAGGGTCATCTCCCTGTGCTGGCGCTGCGAGGATGAGCCGGCTGGAGAGGGATCGGACTCCAGGAACAGCCTGGCCTTGTGTGGTCTCATCACAAACCTTGTTTTGAAGAGCCCGAGTGAATAGCCTATAGTCTGCAGCGCCTTTGATATCTGCGGCTGCTGGGCAGCCTTTGCTCTGCTCAAAGAAGCTGTGATCTGCCAGCAATCCTCAGCTTAGCTCTAAGCGAGTGCCATATGGACAGGGATGGTGTTACTGGCCTCCTCGCCTGTTTCCCAGAATTCACATGGTAATGAAGCTATTCGTCTTGCACTCGGACATAGTCCGATGCTGTCCAAGATGCTGTGTAGGGACCCTGCCGTCCTGGCGCCTTTCACACCACAGCCAAAGCACATTGTCAACGGCCTTAAAACCACCTGTTTGATTTTCCCACCACAAGGCATAATGGAGAGACAAGGAGTTCATGAAACCTCCTCTTCCCCCACTGCACCCTACCTTTGATTCTTTTGCTTCTTTACCTTCTGGCTTCCTGCTTGTGTGTTGCGAAGGTCTCCTAGCTTGTTCCTTCAGCTGCTGTCCCTGGAGCCCTCCTTTCCTCTCTCTCTGATTCTAGTGCCTCTTTAAATCACAGCAGGCATTCCTTCCCTCCCTGCGGAGAGGCGATAGGTTCTGTCTGGGAAGGAGGGTTGTGTGGGGCCAGGGCTGTCCCTGGAAGTAGCTCCACAACAAACATCCACACTCACACACAATTCTCTCCAGCAAAATTGCTCCCCACACACCCTCACACTTTACGTACCCTGCCTCCCAACCATCGGCGCCACCTCCCTTTCCAGGTGCACCCACACCCCCAACACTGCACTCACCTCCCAGGGGGAGGGCTGGCTGGTGTCACGTTCACCGTGGAATTCCGTGGTGCCGGGACAAATTCCCTGGCGTGGAGGCAGGTGGCAGCTTGGTGCCGTTGGCGCAGGTTCATTTCATGAGAGTTTCCGGTATCGGGTGAGAAACATGTGGCAGGAACTGCCCTGCCTGCCTTGGGGCGAACACAGGTTGTGGCCAGGTGGGAGACAAGGCACAGGGCTGTGTCCTCAATCCCTGCAGCCAGCCAAGGTGTGGGATGGAGGGAATGGTCACAGAGCAGAGCCCATGTGTTCGTTGTATGTTGATTTCGTCTCAGGAAGTGCCCCTGGGAATATGGCTCTGGGGCGAGGCTGCAGGCCTGGGCGCTTCAAGGGAAGCCACATGCCCAGCTGTCTGTGAAAACGACTGCTCTCACCCCATCCCTGTGGCCCATGTGAGCCTTTAGCCTCTCTTCTGGCCTGCCAGGAAAGGGAACAATCCGGGGTGGGTTTGTGCTGCCAACACCTCGTCCCTAGGAGCCAGAGCTGAGCCCAGCCCGCTCATTTCACAGAGCCCATTGAGCAGCCAGCAGGTTTGCATCCCATATGAGAAACGAACCAGGGTCATTAAAGGTACAGACCCACAAAGGCACATTAGAGCAGCACTTGCTAATCCCCTGTAGACACTGGGAAGTCAAGCTCCTGATGAGTTCGTTTGCATGTGGTGAGGGTGACGAGGAGCAGTCCGAGGTTGTCAGGGCACTGCCATATCTGGGACCTGGGGCCGGTGCACCAGGAAGTGGGAGACACAGCCGAGGCTGGTTTTCATTTTTTTCGTTCCATGTTTTCCCCTCCCCAGTTTATAACCAGAATGAGCTCTAGGCTGGCCACTGCCCTGCCGCTAATGCTAGGTTGGGTCGCAGCTGCTCAGCCTTCCCCCAGGCCCCTGGCTCTGGCAGCGTTTGGGTGGACAGTTGTTGGACGATACAGAAGGCACATGCAGTTGCATGCCCAACTGGCCCAGGCAGTTTGCTGCACCATCGTGGTGACTGCGGGCACCAAGTAGTCTGAGAATTTGGCCGTAATGCCCAGGAAGTGCCAGGAAGCCGTGGCCTCTAATCAGCCAGCATTGCACTCAGAGGCTTTGGCTCTTCCCCCCCCCCCGTGACAATGGCTCATGTGTAAAATCCTGGCCCAGTCCCTGGGGTGTGGGTGTCGTGAGAGGTGGTTTTCCCTGGGGTATCCATATGTGTGTTCCTCATGTGGCATCTAGGCAGCCCCTCCATTCACTCTGTGGAAGAATCTGCTGCTTGGCAGCCTCTCCCGAACTCAGCTCCCTCTCTGAGCCATGCCAGAGCAGGAGACATGCAGCTGGATTCCCACCAGCAAGCCCCCTGCAGTACCCACGAGGAGACAATCACAGACTTTCGATAGCATGGGGCAGCCGAATGAATCTTCACGCAACTCCACTGACTTCCGTGGGCTCCACCAGCAATGAGGTTGGCTGTCCACTGTGCGAGCATTTGCAAACGGATCCCCACCACGACCCCAGGAGGTGAGCCAGTTTTATCATCCCCTTGTAACTGATGGGGAAACTGAGGCACCGGGTGGTGCAATGAGTTGCCCCAAGGTCGCAGAGCAAATGAGCATCAGAGGTGGGAGCAGAGCTGTGGTGTTCCTGGCTTCCCGTCAGGGGCTCGCTTCACCAGCCTGTCTCTCAGTTCTGTGGCGGCCTCAGTGGCATCCCGCCCTGTGAGACAGGGCCCGTGGCCGGGAGGAGCAGTGGGTAGGGGCATGTGAGCTGGGGGGGGGATTTCAGCCCTCCTGTGCTGTGATTAAACTACATGCCCTTGGGGAGCTCTTGAGTGTCAGCCAAATGGGCTTGGGGGCTGGCAGCACAGGGAGGAGAGCTGGGCACTAGTGGAAAGCTGTCTGCAGCTTGACCCTTTGGCCCTCGAGGCCTGAGCTTTGACATGAGGCTAATATGTGCTGTGAGCCCAGCTACAGATCTAAGCGGGCCTGGAGGGACGGTGAGAGCAGTCAGGCCCTTTGCATTGTTCCTGCGGCCGGGCTGCACAGCCTGCCTCGCTCCCCAGGCCCCGGCTCAGGCAGTGAAAGGCATTCCTGCGCACAATGCCCCACTCCTCAATAGCTCCTCACATGCACTGGTGGTGGGCTGCTGCGGCGGCGGCTGCTGGCAGATGGGGGCTAATTAGCTGCTTTGATAGCCTGTGTGGGAACAGGGCACCCACAAGGCGCTCAGCTGGGCCATGTGAATGGAGGGGCCGACCCGTCACCAGTACTCGCCCTGGGAACCCAGGGCTGTGAGCGAGGGAGAAAAGAGACAGATGAAAAGAGCCACAGATGGGCTCAGATCTATGGGTTCAGCGGGCCGGGCCAGGCAGGCCTGGCTGGGGCAAGAGGGGGCAGAGCGCTGCATGCCTGTGCCCCCCAGAGCGGCGAGGGTTCTGCAAGAGATCCTACAGCACAGCAGAGCTGGGCACACCCCAGGGTCGGGAGATCCCCCGGCCCTGCTTGCAATCAGCCTGTGCAGCGTGGCCTTGGAGATATTTTCTGTTCCTTTGCTGCGTGTGTAAGAGTCCTGACCACCCCAGAGACCCTGGGGCGGAGGCATGGGGGGGCATATAGGGACCTGGAGAGTGAGGCCAGCTGGCTCATCCAGATACGCTGCCAAGCTGTCAAGGCACTTTGTGGAGCTGGACTGGCCTGCCCTGGCTTGGCTCCTGCGGGCAACAGTGGCAGGCGCTTAAATAGGCTGTCCTGGCACCAAGGCCTTGTTCCCAGCCAGCAGCCCCACGGGGCACTGCGGGGTAGGGGCGTTGGGAGACCCAGCATGCACTGTGGCACCCAGCCTGAGAGAGAACCGGCCGTGTTCCTGCCCCCCACGCCCCTGGCCAGGGCTGGCCTGAGACAACAGGGCCCAGTTGCTCACTGCAAGCTTGGGAAAAGTACGCCCACTTTAGTCTCCGCTTCCAACCAGGGGCCTCCACAATCCCAGGGCCCAGGGCTGGATCAAAGCTACACAGGAACCAGGCTGCCAGCGTCGGTGGCACACTTAAAAATACTTCCAGCCTCTGCTGAAGCAGCTTGGCTCTCCCAACCGTCCTCCCTCATGGACCCGTCCTCCCACCTGTCCACTGGGCTTCTGCCTTCCCCACCCCTCTGAATCCTTGCTCTGCCTCCCAAGGGAGCTGGCAGCGCACTGCTGCGTGACTCACAGCTCTGGCTGTGCCCGCCCTGACGCCAGGCCCCGCACCCTGTCCTGCTCCACCCCTGTGGCAGGTGCCTGGGCCTGGCCTTGTGGCAAGTCCAGAGCGAAGAAACGATGGAAGCCGCCCTTCTGCAGAACTGTGCGAAACCCAGCCACACGGGGAAAGGCAGCACGCTTTCTCGCCCCCGCCGCTGGCTCTCGGACATGCTGCCCGTTTTCCCACAGGCCCTGCAGCGGGGGGACGGGAACACCCCCCCAGTCCCGCTTTGCTGCACACCTGCTCCCGAGCCGGCCGATCCCTATCAGCCAGTGGGCCGGAGATGAGAGGAGTCAGCGGCACGCACAGCTGTCACTGGCGTTGTTAGCGCTGCTGTGCTAGGAAGCCGTCGGGGAGCCAGCCCAGAGGAGAGCAGCCAGCACACCTTTCAGTTGCGAGCACAGCCAAATTAATCACAGCACTAGAGTGTCCAGATGTCCCTGCACAGAGCGGCAGGGAGAAGAAAGGGGAGATTGATTGAGTGCGCTCAGTAATTAGCCCTTAAGTACCTTTTTGTCCCTTTCCAAGCTGAGCACCACTGAGTTGAGTCATTTCAAACCAGATCGTTTTCTAGCCCAGTGAGCAGCGCCTTTCGGGGGGAAGGCAGCAGGCTGGGCCCATGTGGGCAGGCTGCTCAGCTCCCTTCAGTGCCTGTGCGTGTGGCCAGCAAACCCTGAGTGGAGGTACGAGGGGGCGGAGTGAGTGTGCAGAAAGGGTCAGGTGAGCAAGACATGCCGGGTAGTCAGGGAACAGCTGTGTCTCGGGCGTGAGTCACAAGGAAGAGGGCAAGGCCGTGTGTGCGATGCACGTGGGGGGCAAAGGTGGGTTTGTGGCTTTGAGGCACAAGTGTGCAAAGGGGTGTGCACATGAGGCAATGCAGAGGCATGCACACACTGAGCTGGGCTGGGTGGGGAGGTACATGGTAGGAGAGGGGCTGGGGCAGTGGGCACCTCCTGATTCAATCCTTAATGTACGTGCATGAGCGCCCCTGCGAGCACAGGTGCACGGGTGTGTGCTTGAGGGGCGCCCACTTGCTGGGTGACGCGTGGGGGCCATTGCTCCTGTGTTTGATGGGATGCTGCCATAGGAGAGGGTAGGCGAAGTGGGACCCACCAAACCCTAGGGGTTGGCACATCGGAGGGTGGGGGTCGGGGAGGATCTGCAACCCAGCTGCAAATTCACTCACGTAACAAGATGTTGAAATCGCTATGCAGGGACCCACTCACCGCAGCGGTCGTGTGGGAAGCTTCGATTCAACCCGGTGACAGCACAAGCGACTGCCTGTGGAAGGCACGTCCGCTGCCCCTTTCAGACTACCCAGTTCGGGGCTGAAGAAAGCACTGGAGATGAGAGCCCTGGCTCCTGCTAACCAGCCCTTGAGCCCAGTGTCCTGCAGATCCCCGCTGAAGCATAACTCCTACCGTAGGGCTGGGTGGCCAGGGCTGGGGGCACGTCTGTGTGCATGGCTTAGCCCATGGCTTTGTACGCGTCTCTGTGCGTGCCCGTGTGTGTTGGCCTTGGCACACGTGTGGCTGTGCATTCACTACCCCTACAACCATGGAGGCAGCCGCAGCCCCCTCCGTCAGCACCCAGCGCGACCCCAGGGACTGGCTCGTGGGAGGCTCGGGGGCTGGAAGTGCTCGCAGGCTGGGGGCAAGGCAGGCAGGTTCCTGCTCTGCTGGATGCCACGGGCGTGGGAGCGAGCTCTCCGCATGCACCTCAGCGGCGAGGCCAGGCATAAGGAAGGAACGGCCGGGCCAGGGCCACCCCAGGGTGGTTCCGCTTCCAGGCTCCGGCAGTGCGATTTCACTCACACACGCAGCCCGGCCAGAGCTGTCAGGAGCCCAGGCCAGGCCATCCCCAAGCCCACGGCAAGGAGCCCTTTCCTAGCCCCGGTGTTTGGGCGTGAAGGAGGCCGAGCTCCTACCTTCACGCCGTAACACCTTTAACTTTCACATCCTGTTGTCTTGGCAGCCTGCACAGCCCAGGTCACCAGTGAGCAAGCGGAGGGCAGAGGGAGAACAATAGGAGAGCAGTGCGGGATTGTGGGAGAGAGCCGGGCTGGAGCCGCTCTGTCTGGGGCTCCCTATTCTAACCTCTTCAGGCTTTGTTCAGCTGCAGAGGCTATCAATACTTCCTGCTGGAGCCAACAATGCGGCCGCACAGCTGGCCTCTGTTTCATCTGGTTTACAGGCCACGCATTCACGGGGGGAATTGGAGCGGGAGGGGGAGGGGGGAGAGTCCGAAATATTATATTCACGCTGTGTGTGCATGCGCAATGGGGGAGGGAGGCTGCCGCTTGGCTTGGCTTTTTCTTTATTCCCCCTCCGTTTTCATTTCGTCTCTTTTTCGGCAGGTGGGGGGAGCAGATCCTTATCGCCGCTGCTTTTGACAAATGTTCTAGACGTAAAAGAGCGAAGAAGCCTGGAGATTTTTGCAGGAGCCCTGGATGGGTTGTATTAGCTCAGGGGGTTCGAGCTGCCTGGGGAATGGAAAACCTTGCTCTGGGGCTGGGCACTGAGAATATTGATCCTATGCTGCATTTCTGGAGCACCATCCCCGGGGAGGGTCTGATTGCAGGGTATAAAGATTAATGAATTAATTAAGCCTCACACACCTCGTGCGTTGGGTAAGTGCCCATTTTGCAATTGGGGAAACTGAGGCACAAAGAAGTTAAATGACCAGCCCAAGGTCACACAGCAAGTCTGTGGCAAAAATAAGAGCTCTGCCGCTCACTCCTGGACTGCACCTACTGGCCCATCCCACTTCCCTCCTGGGACTTGAGGCTCGTCCGCACGCACTGTTGGACCAGTTTAACTCAGCGTGTGATGTTGCAGTTAGTGTAGGCCAGGCCTGACAGATTCTTGGAGGGGTAGCCCACGTTCCTGGCCAAGCTTCCGCTTCAAGGCAGTCAGCTTCTCCACCGACGTGTCCCAGACCTCGTAAACCTTGCAGAACCCAGAAGCGTTGGCCCTGCTGGCATGAAGCCCTCGCGGCTCCCATGAGGTTGTCCCCAGCGTTCATTGACTGGCCCCTTGGTGTTCCCTTGTCTGCAGAGGAGTTCATGTGCAGGAGCGCTGCCTGGCTCTTGTGAAGGTTGAGCTACCCCTGCATCGTCTATTCTGTGCCACGGATGGGAGCCTTCCCTTTCCCTTTGTCACTGTGTCTGAACGGTGTGGGTGCATGTATACAGCTGGGCTCCTGTAATAAAACTAACACTTAGCATGTAAGCTCTTTGGGGCAAGGACTGTCCTTTGTTCTGTGTCTGTACAGTGCTGAGCACACCAGGCTCCTGCAATATAAATCATCATGAAGGTTTTTTCTTTTCTCTAAACCTTCCTTCCGTCCAGTGCACTCCAAGCATTTGGCAAGCACCACCCCTCCCCGCCTCGCTCTGAGGTAGCGATCGGCGTCCCCTTTTGACAGAGGAGGAAAGTGAGAGGCAGAGAGGTCAAGGGACTTGCCTGAGGTCATGCAGCCAGCAGCAGAGCAAGAATGGAGACTTCCTGATTCCCAGCCCGCTGCTCTGACCACCGGGCCAGGCTGCCTGCCTTGCTCTGCTGTAGCCTTCTATTCGCCTCTTTCGTGCCGTGTGTATTTTCTTTCTGGTTCAAGTGACCCTGCAAGAGGCTGCCATGGTCCACGGAGCCGCGAACAGGAATTGGCCCCTTCTTTCTTTTAAGTCATGACAAATGGCCAAACTCGGCTCCTGCTCTCTGGAAGCAAATGGCCCTGTTCTTGCGGCTCAGCCTGGCCGTGCGGCTTGTCCACACACCACGTGGCGCGTGAGGGCCCTGTGCTCGGGGGATGACGGATGCCATCAGAAACCAGCCTGATGTTTGCTGCATTGTGCACCAAAAGGCATCTGGCTGCTGGGGCTACGGAACAGGGACCCCTCTGCCGCTTCCCTCCAGCCTCCCTGCTCAAACAGCAACGCCTTAGCTGCAGCAGGAGAGTGCTTGTTGTATTGGCAGCGGGCGGGGAGACGATGTGCAAGGATGTCAGGGTCCACGCATGTGGGCCACATCAGTGAGTGGCCGATGTCACATGAGACTGCCCTGTTGGGAGACTCTCAGATGCACCCTGAATAGATTTATTGTGCATAGACTGCGGTGCAGGCACGCCTTATGGCTTCCCCCGGAGGGGCTCATCAGGCGGCATGCTTGCTGCTGCTTCACCTCACCCCATACGTCACACGCCTGATTGGGATCGTACCAGAGTGCAGCTGCACTGGATCTTACGTACAGTGCCCTTGGATTCAGCGGAGCTCTTTGCAGGGAAGCAGAACGTAAGTTGGCCCAGCATGTTCTATTGTGGCTGGACATGCAGTGCAAGCCAGGACCTCAATCTTTGCTGTTCAGCCTGGATATTGCAGCACAGACTGATGTCAAAGAGTAGAGAATTGCCTGGGAGAGCACATGGGCGATGGAGTGAAATGCAGGCCGTGTCTATATACAAAGGTTGCCCTGATTTGCCCAGATTGGTTTCTAATCGGATTTAAGTTGGCACACCTTGTCTGCAGGCAAGGCCCAGGACAGAGAATTGACGGCTAAGCAGGAAAAGTTTCCCAGCACTGAGCTCTGTTGACAGTGGCACAGGTAGTGGCTGGCACCCCTCACTCAGCGCTGCACCCGAGACACTGCCAGGAAACATCCTGGACCCGCCTTGCCACCACCGAGGTGTGAGTAGTCGTTTCAGTGAAATGCTACCCTGGGGCAGGGGAAGTGTTTGACACAGTTGTCAGCATCTAGACCCGGTGCCAGGTGGGGGAAACCAGTGACGAGTCCTGCCCCGGGAGAGTGAACTGGGTCTAGAGCCCGCTCCGCTGTCTGTCATTCTGGGACTCTGCGCAGTGGGCAAGCATAGGGGCTAGATGGCAAATAAGAGCTTCTCCAGGACAGACTAACGGGAACGGATGGTGCAGCTGATGCAAGGCCAAAGGAACAGCTATAGCTCTGAGTGCTGGAGTTTCACTTACAGCCTCACCGGTCTTTACACACACTTGTAGGTGGGGCAATTTCCTTTCTTGCTAATTCTATTCTTGTGACTGTTTCCATCCGCACCTCACTGGAAAAGGAGCAGACTTTCCAACAGCCAGTTCCAGCTCCTCCATCGGGACCTCCGTGGGGCGAGGGGCGCTGCACGTCCTGGAAGCATGCTGACATGGACAGAAAGGATCGGAGCTGCACTTTCCTAGAGTTGTTGTATCTGGTCCAAGGCTCCTTCATTTATGCCAAGTCTCAATCCAGGGCAAAGTCCAGCCAACTTATAAACCCCTGAAAATGAGGCATCATCATGGAAGTTTTGGCAGATCCTTTACCACAGCAGGTGCTGCAGTAATCCTGACAGTGACCACCCCCCCAACACCCCAAATATTGCAGGGGGGGGGAGCCACGAGCCTCCTCTGGTTCACTGTCCAAGAAGGAGATCAAGCCAGCCAGGAAGCAGATGCTCCTCTCCAATCTAACTGCACGCAAGTGGCGATCTGACCCACGGGTCCCACCCGGCCAGGGCCCAGGAAGTGGTTTGCATTGCCTGTGCCTAAAGTCAGCTCTGACGCCAGTAGCAGGCTCCTGTCTCTTCATCCCGATGTGTCTTGCAGAGAAGTTAGCACAGAGGTGGCTGGGGCAGCCGAGGGAGATGAAAACACTGAATCATCTACAACTGCAAAAGAAATAAATAACATGAAAATCCCACTCCTACAAAAAATAAACAGGAGCAACGTCTCCTTAGTCACATTGCGTGTCATGCCAGAAGACTTTAAAAGATAAAATTTGTAGGATCAAAATGTGACCCATGAAAGAGCCTTGGATAAGAGGAACAGACTTGGCTATACTGCATGAGTCTGGTAAAGCCAACCCCAGGAAGGCACGTCTAGCAAGAAACAGCTTCTCTCAGTCTAAGCATCTGGGAAGCCAACACGCCACTTTGTCTCAGGATGAACCAAGGACCCAATCTCGCAACACAGCCACCATGCTGTTCTTGTCAGTTTTGCTCATGCAGTTTTTCATGTGCATATAAAAACTTGGATTTGCACAGGGAACAGGCAGCTGACGTCTGACCCTTGGATGGATGGATGGATGTGCAGCTTGCGCACAGCCAGGATTTTGTGCAACCCCAAATGAATATATGGAAGACTGGGGGAGTAATAATAGAGGCTGGCCTGAGGCTCCTTGAAAATCAGAGTCAGAGGCTTCTATATTTGCTCTTCCCGATGTGCACCCAAATACCACAGGGAAAGAAACCCAACCCATGTCTCAGCCCTTATCATCAAGGCACTCAGTGTCCTGGGTCCAGGGTCACTGAAAGAGCCTAAACCTTCAAGATGAAGACTGTGATCACCAATTTTGCTCCTCTGGTGCAATGCAGCTCTTACACTAAGGGTAAAGCTCTTCTCTGTTCTCCACAAGAGACAGAGATTCCTTGGGCTGGCCTAAGGCAGTGGAAGAACTGCCCCAGGAGCTATGGACTTTTCCCATGTGTCTAGTGGTGGGTCTCGCCCGCATCCCAGGGTCAGGCTGATCGCCATATTCGGAGTTGGAAAGGAATTTTCCCCCAAGTCAGATTGGCAGAGACCCTGGGGTGTTTTTGTCTTCCTTTGAAGTGTGGGGGATCTAGGGCAGTTGCTGGTTTGAACTAGTGTGAATGGTGGATTCTCTGTAACTTAGAGTATTTCAATCAAGATTTGAGGATGTCAGTAACTCGGCCAGAGGTTAGGGGCTTATTGCCATAGCGGGTGGGCGAGGTTCTAGAGCCCACAATGTGCAGGAGATCAGACTAGATGATCACAATGGTCCCTTCTGGCCTTAAAGTCTCCGAGACCATCCCAAATCTCACCACCTTCTACTTTAAGTGCAAGGCACGTTTCTGACCTGCCTTCTCTACCAGTAACATGCATGTACCTACCCTGGATATATGTGTATACATTAAAAAAAAAGGAAGACTCCAAAACATGAGTCCCCGCTGCACACACTTCTGTCCCTGGGCACGGGAGAGAACAAACACAACAGATGTTGGCTGTACAGCTTGATGCACTCCTGGAAGATGCCGCTCAAATGCTATGCGGCTGAACACAGTAAAAGAACTGACAGAGGCTAGAATATTATTTAGCTGCAAATAAAATACAATTCTGATATACAGCAGGAGAAAAAGGGTGGCCTTTTGCATAGTGCACATGGCAGGAGAGGTGAGTTGCGTTCCTGGCCCTGCCCATTCTGAAAAAGACCTGTAATGGCTCTGTGCCTCAGTTTCCCCATGGGTCAAGCGGGACCAATGATCTCTGCTTCCTATCATGTCATCAGACTCAGCAGAGGGATGGCCGCAAAGCGTGAGGAACTCCAATGGCAGACGTGCAAGGAATCAACCAGGGGAGACGCGGTGACTGCTCCCAGCCTGGCTCCGGCCCACACGCTACATTTTGCATTTCAAAAAATCTTTATTTACTTATATTAAAAAACAATCCCCCAGCCAAGGCAAGCCTCCAACAACCCCCCCCCCGCCGCCGGAGGAGGGGCTGCAGTGCCAGGGCCATCGGCTAGTGGAACCCCTGGGAGTGCAAAGCCAGGAGCCCCCCCGCCCCGCACCCCAAGCGCCAGGCTGGTGTATGGGAATGCAGGCGGGGCTAGCGAGCGTCCAGGAGCCCGGGGGGGCCGCGATCAGCTCCGGGGTGGGGGAGGCGGGCAACAATAGCGGCCTGCAGGTGCGAGGGGGAGGGGCGGTACTCCCCTCCCCCCGCCTGGAAGGTGATCAACGGCTGAGGGGGCCGGGGCCGCTTCCCAGGCTCGGCCCAGGCTGCAGGTGACGGGGGGGCCGCGGCGCCCTCCCCCGTTCGTGGTCTCCATGGGCACCGCCCGGGCGGCGCCAGGCTGACAGCGCTCGGGGTTTTATGAATGGGTGACATCACAGCCCTGGCGCCTAGCGGTCTGCGCCGCTTGTTTAGACACAGAGCCGCCTGCCGAGGGGCGGGGGCCGCGGGGCCGTTTGCGGCGGCGGCCGGGGACGGGGCGCTGGGCACGGCGAGAGAATCTGCGCCGGGAGGCTCCGCGCTGCAGGGCGCTGGGGGGGGGGGGGGGGGCGGCAGAAACGGCAGTGCAAGGAGCACAATGAGAGTGGGCGCTGAGAAACCCCGCCGGGGGGGCTGGGGGGGCAGCCGAGCCGTGCTCACGTGCCTGGCGATTGTCCCGGTCCTTTGTCTTTCCCACCCGCCCCAGCGTTCCAAGCCCCGCGATTATCCCGCGCCGTTGCTGCAAGCCCCGGCTCAGGCGCACAGGCCAACTTTCCCGTGGCTCTGGGTCTCTTCAGGCGCCGTGTGAATGCAGTCTTGGGACCGGGGGGGAGAAAGAACTCGGGGTCAGGCGGGGTGCGAGGCGCTGCGCCGAGCCGTGCACCCCAGGCTCACAAGCGCCCAGCGTGGCTGGAGAGCGGTGCGGTGCACACGTCTGCCTGTTGCATGCGGCCCTTTGGGGCAGGGCGGGGGGGGGTCGCCGGGGCAGGGCTGTGCCCCACTGGGGGTGGGGGGCACAGACAGGATGTGGGGTTCGTCTCGGGGGGGGAGGGGCATTGCCAACAAAGTGGGGGGGCGGCACTCAGGACGGTCATTAAACAGCTATTCCAAGGGTTGTCATCACATTCCTCCCCCCGACACACACACACGCCCCCCCCCCAGCCCGCTCGGTTCTGCGCGTCACTGTCCCTTTAAAACTCTCCGCTCCCAGCCGCTCCGCCGAGAGAAGCGCGCGGACCCTGTGCGGTGGTGGGAGGGGGAGAAGCTGGAAGCCACGCCCCCTCGCGGACGGCCTCCCGGATTGGCTGCTCGGGACGGGAGCCGGCCCCGCCCCCCCCAGGGCCCCGCACTCTATAAGTAGCCGGCGCGGCCGCTCCCGCCAGGTGTCGCCGGTTGCTGCTCGCCGCAGGGTCCCGCCGCCGCCGGATCGCCCCGCCGCCGCCAGCATGAAAGTCGCCAGCGCCGCCGCCGCGTCCCCCGGGCCCAGCTGCGCCCTGAAGCGGGTGCGGCTGGGCGGGGGCGCGGGCGAGGCCGCGCGCTGCCTCTCGGAGCAGAGCGTCTCGCTGTCGCGGCCCGGCGGCGGCTCCCCGCGGGGGCTGCCGCTGCTGGGGCAGGCGGAGCAAGCGGCCGCCGCCGCCTCGCTGCTCTACGACATGAAGGGCTGCTTCTCCCGCCTGCAGGCGCTGGTGCCCACCCTGCCGCGCCACCGCCGCGTCTCCAAGGTGGAGATCCTGCAGCACGTCATCGACTACATCTGGGACCTGCAGCTGGAGCTGCAGCACCCGCCGGCCCGCGGCCAGCCCCTGGGGGGCGGCCCCGACGGGGAGCCCGGCGGCGCCGCAGAGGTGAGACCCCGCCGGGCCGCGCTGCTCTGACGGGCCCCGGGCTTCCCCGCGCCGTCCGTCGTGCCGCTCCCACCCCGCGGCGGCCCTGCTGGGAGTCGGCCGTTCTCTGCCCGGAGCGGTGCCTTCCTCGGCCGGGCCGGGCTCCCGGCCTGCCTGGTGGTGTCTGGGGTGGCCCCGTCCCTCCTGCCCCAGGACAAGCCAACGGGCTGGCAGAGGGACGGAGACATCTCCCTCTCGGGCTGTGCCCCTGGTCCTGATGTGACTGCGGGCCCCAGCTGCCATCCTGTGGGGCAGGCTAGGTGCAGATGCAGCACTGGGGTGGGGTGGCCTTCCCTCTGAAGGCGTGAGGTGGGCGGGGGGGAGCCTGTCCTAAGGGCCAAGTGCTGCCTTGCAGGACCGTGCCCTTGATGTGAGATTTACCCTTTGCCTCCCCTCGTTCCAGGCTGCCTGCGTGAGTGCCAGTGACCAGATCCTGTGCCGCTGAGAAGCCCGTCTGGGAGCATGGAGGACTCCTAGAACTGAGGAGCAGCAGCTTTCTCTTGCCTCCCAAAGGGGGACCCTCTGGATGGTGACACCCCCTCCCTAGGTCCACTGGAGTAGTCTGAGGGGAGAGCTGTAGCGAGCCTCTTGAAGGAGATGAGGCTGGGAGTCTGTGCTGCGCCTTCCTGCTTTTGCCAGAGTGTGAGGCCTTCTGGGACCCTGGCAGCAGGAACCGGAACCAGGACCATGGCTACTAGCAACAGCCCTGGCACGGCAGCTGCTGCTGAGACATCAGACTCTTGTGAGACTTTTCTGTATGGGAGACTCTTAATTTTAAAAAAGCTAAACCTGTATCCTTCTCAGATTGCTGAGAATATTCCCTGTATTGTATATTACAATGATGCTGCGAGAATATTGTTCTACAATAGTTGGAGTTTTTGTTATTAAACAAATGCTGATTGTTTCTGGAGAACTGTCTCCTTTTGTAGTTCCTGGCCCCTGATGCCCCTCTGTCCCTGCGAGTCAATGGGCCCCTTCTAAACATGTCTTTTAAATGGGGCTTTGCTGGACTTGGCTGGCTTTGACAATGACGAGTAAGTTGTGGGAGTATGTGAGAACCTGTTTGCTGAATCACTGCATGAGCTTGCATTTGTTAGCCCCAGTTCACAGTAAAACTGGAAAAAGCCTGAGCCAGCTGCAGCCTGGCTTAGCAGCTAGTGAAAGTCAAATTTGGGAGTGAAATTCTGGACTCAATAAGGGTAAAATCTCTGCTGCTCTGCGGGGCTGCCTTTTATGGGGCTGTGTAACACTATGCTGGGGAGGGGGTGTATCCAGTGCCATGAACTGACACTTTAACCAAACCTGTTACTCCCCTGGGTAAGTGCTGACCACTGTCCTGTAATAACCTAGGGCCAGTCATGACCAGCTGGGCAGGGCCTGCTGGAGATGACCTCATGTGTCCTGGCTCCTTTCCAGAAGGTGCTGGGGTAATGACTACAGCTGGGCTTGACAGAACTTGATCTCATTTTTATACCTCTGGTATGGTAATGTTAGCAACTCAAGATTTTCACGGGGGGGGGGGGGCCTCAGACAACAGAGGTCAGAACTAGGCAGATGTTGAGCTTCAAAAAGTTAAGCTTTAAAACAGCAGAGCTGAAATAAGCTACCTTAGATGAGTTCTCAGACACTTGATTTGCCCGTCTGTGAATTTTGATTATTAATGGAAATAGCCCAACAATTTGTGTACAGTGACTGATAAAAATCTAAGCCTAGTTACCGCACATCTCTTGTGGTGGGGGCTGACACTTCCATCCTGCTATTCGGGTCTGTCCTTCCCTTACTAGAGCTGCTTAGCTGATGCTGTGGACTCCCCTAGTTCCAGTCTTCCAGCTGTGTTAATTGATGCCCGCCCACTTCAGGGAGCCTTTGGGATGAACAGCTAATGCCCAAAAATGAAATCCCCAGCAGCTGCACATCCATTTGTGTTCTGCAAAAGTTAATCCTCTCCCTACCTCCCCATCAAACCATCTTCTGAACGTCTACCACCAGAGCTATTTGGCTTCAGGGTTTTTAACCATTAAACCATTTATTTCCTAATTAAAAGTAAAGCCAAGGTGCCAACCCCTCCTACTGCAGGTGCGGGGAGCCAACCCTGGGGACTCAGCCTGTGGGAGTTGGGAGCTAGCTTTGGTCTTGGAGGGGGGTAAAACAGTTGTTTCGGTTTGAGGTTTCTGTTAACGGGAGGACCCCTGCTTCTCACCCTCCCTAGTGGAGGAGCCGGGTGTTCTCAGTGCTGCTTTTTCCCCCCCCTTCTCAGTTGCTCTGTTCCTCTCCTTTCCCTTTTGGCTCCTTCCCAGCCCATCTGGAGCCTGGCTCAGCCTGCCTGTTTGTTAATGTTTCAATCAGCTGTGTGCTAAGGAATGTGCAGTTATTTAACCTGAACTTCCCCAGGTGTACACAGGCGCCTCTCTGTCTGAGGCTGCAGGCCCTTCCCAGGCCGCCAGCCTGCCTTTGGCACAAATCTATTAGACAAACACTCGGCCCCCCTCCCTAGCACACACGGCTGCCTTGTGGAGCTAATGTCCCACCCCCACAGCTGCATCTTAGCCCTGGGAACAGAGCAACGTTGCACAAGAGACCCAGGGAGGGAGAGAAAGAGAGACATTACACACACAAAAACTCCCTCTTTTCAACTGCTGCTTGGAAAGTAAATGGATTAACCACTTCCCAGCCGCACTGAACGAGAATGAGGAGCAGCTCCACTTAGCTGCTTCTTCGTACTTCAGCGTGTTCGATAGAAATGCTTCCACAGCTGCTTAGATGGGGAGTTTCAGCAGGGAAGAATTTGACCTAGTATTGTTTATCTTTTTCTCGTAGTGATTTCTCTTCCTGAGCCCCTGATGTAGCCTGTGGGAACTGAGATGCTGGCAATGTACAGAACCAGGGTACTCAGGCTTAGGGCAGGGTAGGATAAAGTAACTAGCCAAGGGTCTGGAAAGCTAGAAAGTTGATTGAAGCAGGTAGAGCAAGAGTCTATGGCACAGGGCTGGAGTTCTGCCATTGATTTCTGCTGTGACTGGGAATGTCACATCACTGCCTCAGTTTCTCCAGCTGGAAAATGGAAACGATATGATGACCAGCCTCCCACTGGTGTTACAAGACATAATGCATTGCTCTTTGTGAAGTGCTCTGAGATGCTCAGAAGGGAGGCACTAGACAAGTGTGGGAGTCTGATTAGAGGGTGGCACTGGCCTGGGGAGATCTTGCATAGGCTCCCTTTGCGAGAGTCATGCCAGTGACTGTTCGTGTACGGTCGCCTTTTCCCCCATCCTCTGGCTGGCTGGATCCACAGTATGCTCTCTGGGGCAGGGACTGTGTCGCTAGCGCAATGAGGTCCTGATCTCAGCTGCAGGGCACCAGTGGAAAACAAATGCTTCCTGAGGTTTTCTCTGCTGGCTAGAAGCCTCTGTTCGCAGCATGCACCACTTTGAAACTGGCTAAGAATAGCCGCTTCCCGTGAGGAAGGTGGGTGGCTGAATGGGCTGGTGCAGCCAACGGCTGGGGACAGACGAGCGCTAGCCCCCACGCCTGGCTCCCAGGGGCCCGGAAAAAGGCGTTGAGTTTCTTTTCCTCCAAATGCCCCTGGCTCAGAAGCGAGCATCTGGTTTGCAGCGAGGGTCGAGGTCTTGCCCAGGTTCCCAGCTGGGTTGCCTGAAGCACAAGGCGGTTAAAAGTGACTCGTTTGAGGTCATCCTCTGAGTCAGTGCTTCACCCGGTTTGGAAAGCAGGGTCCCTGCCTTTGCTGCAAGCGCACAGCTGAAGGGGGAGGTGCTTGCGAAGGGACAATCCAGCAGTGACCTCAAAGGGGTGTGGGAACTAGGGGTGCAGGGGCTGCTCTTGGTTTGGAAACTCCAGGGCTGCCTGCATTTCCAGCTCTGATGGTTGCAAAACCTCAGCAGCAGCGCTGTAAATAGAAGGGCTCGGAAGGAGGAAATTGCATCAGAGGGGTTGTGCAATTCCAGGCGCAGCTGCAGGGATGCCTCAGAGGGCAATAGATGTGCAGAGGGCACCACAGCCCGGACTGACACTGGCTTCGTGCATCCAGCGTGGGGTGACTCACACCACCCGAGTTTGCCGGGCGCCAGATGTCGCAGCAGGGTGATTTACTCACTGAGCGTTAACAGAACGAAATGGACTTTCCTTGTGACCTGTGTTCAGAACCGAGTCAGGAGGGGAGGGGTGTGTAACCAGGGACGCTTAACGGACAGCTGGGGCTTGGGAGAACCCTACCACTCCTATGGCCCCGGAGCAGGGGAGAGCCCTGGCCTACCACCTCCATGTACAGGGCCATTGTACTCCATGCATGAGGGTCCGGGAGAGAGTCAGACTTCATTGGATGGGGCGACCCTATTGCCTGGGCAAAAGTGTATGGAGCAGTCCCTGTGCCCATGCTTCTGAGTGCAGGCGAGTTGCTAGTCCCAGCGCTCCAAGGTACGGGACAACATCATCTAGTATGGGGCTAGAGGGGTGGCAAGTTAGGATGGGGCAGCTCTTAAGGATCTAAAGATCCTCCTCCTGGCCCCCCTTTTTCTATGTGCTGTTCTCAGCTCCCAGCCTTCTCCAGACCGTCCTAAAGGCAAGTTTACCCCCAACTGGCATACCAGGAATTCAGGGTGTGAATGTGTCCTTGGGATGGTGTTAGTCGCTTCTAATTACAAAGGCTGTGGGGAGCAGAAGGAGTCAATTATATGTAAAAAGAAGCAAACACCCACGTCCAAGTCTGCTAAGGCCTTGTCTAGGCTGGAGATATATTTTGACCCCAGCACTGCCACCACGTGTAGATGTGCTGCATGTGTGTAAGACGGGGACATTACCAGGGTAAATGACTGTTTTGCATTGCTACAGTGTCTGCATTAGGGGTTAGCCCCACTGTAATTCCATCAGCAAGCAGACCCCCTGTGCTGATTTAGGCAAGCCCACGGACTCAGAGGCAGGGCAGATGTCGAGGGTTGCGTTGGTAGTTGAGGAGCAGTAGGTGAGGGAGGTTTTGGGGTTAGTTTTGAGACCGTAGCTGTTCGATGTGTGCCGCTCTGGTTTTCATGCTATCTGAATCTCTGCAGGGACGGGCCTTATAAAACCTGGAGACAGAACAAACAAGGGCCGAGCCAAGCCAGGTCAAAATTCTGGATGATAGGGCTGTGAGTGCCAAGCATGCAATGAAGAGAAATGTGAGATAATTAGTCTGGGAGCAAGAAACCCAGCTAGGGAATATGTGCTAAATGGGACAGGGCTCAGGAAATGATTTATCATTGGATGTAATTTTGACCCTAATTAAAACTTCAATTTATACTTCACCTGTCCTCCCAAAGGATCCCCAAAGTGCTTGGCAAACTTTGTATAGGATTAATTTAATTTCCCCCTGAAATGCAGCCACCTCTTGGGTGGAACCTGGCATCTGTTTAACAGGTGCAGCAGCCATGGGCAAGCGTTTGGGATGGGATGTGAAAAGGCTGCTAGCTGGAAATGCGGACAGACAAAACTGTGGTCAGTTGAATTTCAGTTTGGCTAAATGCTTCTCCCATTCAACGATCCCACACGACCAGGACGGCCGTGTTCATCCCAGGGCTAGGGAACGAGTTGATGCGGCTGTCACACAGGGGCACTAATTAGCTTCTAGCTGAAATGCAGTGTGCAATCTACCAGTCTCTGTCCCATAGGAGCCTGCAGTAGCTCGGAGAAGCCATGGATGCCGCCTCTGGCTGAGGGGACACAGCTAAGAGAGAGGAGCTCGTTCTGACTGGGAAAGAGAAGACATGGAGGTGACCAAACAGGAGCCTTTGGGATTCTCCAGGCACCTGGGAAAGCAGCCCCAGCAGAATCAGCATCCACACTAGAGCCGAAGGAATCCGAGCAGGGCTCTTCCTTGCACAGCATAACAGTCCCGTGGGTCAAAGTACCCGGGGAAACAACTGAAGCAGGGGATGATAAATGAGTTCAAGAGACAGCTAGAATCACCCTGCAACAGGCGGCAATTACAGGAGCGGCTGACAATGGAGAGGTGAGACCCTTGGTAGATGAGCAGCTGTGAGCCCCCCCACTGGGACAGTGCCTCCTGCTGATGGCAGCCAGCACTTGCCTTGCTGTGAGCATCTCCAAAGCCGGCACCGGGAGGGTTTTCCTCCAGCAGTGACTCCTGCTGGGTGAGGTTTCCAGGCAGAGTCTGGGAAGTCACCAAGGGCAGTGTTTGGAAACCCCCAGCTACAGTGGGGCCTGCGGGGAGAGGCTGGGGCTGGTGTCACTCAGAAGCGGCCAAGCACCAGGGTCGGGCACCCATCAGGAGTGAAATGTGTCAGGAAGGTCCCCGGCTGGTCACAAAGGGGTGAACGGACCGCATGGTAAAGCCGAATCCCTGATTCCCCGGGGTTCTGGCCGCCGTGTGCATGTCTGTCCCTGCGTGGAGGAGGGCAAGGGAGTGGTGAGATGCTCTAGGACGCTCAGGCCCTGGCTCAGCCCGGTTGTAGCAGGGGCTTCGGTCAGGTATGGGGCTGTGAGGGAGAAGTGGCGACAGCCGAGTCCGGTCAGCAAAGGTACCAGCGCCCCTGTGCACGCACAGCCCATGTCCGGGCCAGGTGGCGGAGCCCAGTGCAATGGTACCCTCTGGTGGTTCCTCTATGTATGGCATGCTGAAGACTATACAAGCCCGGCAGGATGCTCAGCCTGGATTTAGTCCCACACCCATGCAGTGGATGCGCTGGCTTTTCTCCTCCTCCAGGGACCATGCTTTATTTCTAACAGGAAAAGGCCTCTCCTCCAGAGCACAGAGGATTGAGCATGGGGAGGGGCATCAGGAGAGCCAGGTTCTGTGACTGTCTTGGCCCCTGGCCTATTGTGTGAACCTGGGCAAGTCACGGCCCAGCTCTGTGCCTCAGTTTCCCCATCTGACAACTGTGGACTGTAACATTGAAACCCCCCCACCCCCCCTTATAAAGCACTTTGAGCCCTGCTGGTGCCAAGGGTGCTGTGCACAGCCAGCATGGCATGGGAGTGCACAGAACTGGAAGAAGACTGGATTCCAGTTCACTTTATTTCAGTCATCTGGCCTCCCTTGTGTGCCGCCCTCTGTGCTAGATTCCAGAGCGAAAGGGTGAGATTTCGGCTCCCGCATTAGTGATGTCGAAGAGAGCAAAAGACGTCACAAACCCATTTCCTTTGGGTCCCATCTCTGGAGCTGCTGTCGTTGTTTTGACCTGGGCCGAGAAAAGATGGAGGGTAAAACTCACACGGGGCCTCAGAACTGTCCATCAGCCCCACCCCCACCTGCTTATTCCCAGGGTGCCAGGATGTGAGATCAGAAATATGGGGCAGCGGGCGCTCCAGAGATCCCAGGGTGGGACGGGGAAATCCAGGGCACAGAGTGTGGGACAGACGTAGTGCTGGGAAGAAAGTGTCTTTTCCTCCTACAGCACAGGGCACCTGGGGGTGAGCGTTTAGGACCACTCTCTCTACAATGAGGCCGGAGGGATGCTGGGAGTTGAAATAACAGAGCTGGTCCCCCTGGCTCAGGATGAAAGAGGAGGACTGCTCAGAGATGCTGTTTAACTCAGGGCTCCTGGGATGACACAGGATCTGGGCCGGCGGGTTTTGTTTTCTTTCCTGCAGGCTGATGAAAGGGAGAGGGTTGCTGGGCCCGTCCCCTTTGAAACCCAACACAATTGCCGCGGCTTTGTGTCGCTTTAAACCCTTTAGTTGCACTGCCAGGTGCAAAGAGCTTGTCTTTCCCTGGCTGTGATGTCAGAGTCCCTGATGAGGTGGATAAAAGGCCCCTGGCTAGATTAACACCATTCCTGCCTGTGCAAAATCCATGCGGGCTGCAGGTGGGAGGCAGGCGAATGTTTGAGGGCCGATTGTGGGATGGGAAGGGACGGGGGAAGTTGAGATGAGTGGAGCTGCCCAGGGCCTGACCTTGATGCTTGACATTACAGTAAGAGAAGTGATCAGTGCTCAGCACCTGCGAGCCATTGCCCAGATACAACTGAACCGCAGCTGCTCCGCCTTATTGCAGGGCCTGCACAGCCTAGCTGGGGCACGAGGCTCATTCACCACAAAAGCCATCAGATACACCTAGCCCTGTCCAGGGCGGGTTACTGGCCTTCCCACCGTGCAGAAAGATGGGGCAAGATGCTTTGTGGGGTTCATTCATTTTTCCCGGGCTCTCTGATGAAAGTGGGAGTGGCCTTTCTAATGAGAGGCGTGGCCAAAGCCAAACCCTCCCTACAGGTCATGCCCCTTGTTTCAATTTTTCCAAGCATTCAGCTGCACTTGTAGCTAAGCAAACGAGAGAGGGCAAAATGCACGCGACAGCGCAAAGCGTGGGGGGAGATGTGCACCAGGACGTGTGTTTGTTCTCCGCTGTGGCAGTGGCCCACCTTCCTAGAAACATAACCGCACAGTGCACAGAGAGCTAAAGCATACCAATAGTGTAGGTACATTCCCCTTTGCCACCCCCACTCCTCCTCAGCCATATGGACAAGAAAGAAGCTAAAACGGCCCCAGGCAATTTGGCTGTGCCATTTCCCCCGGGGGATGTGGGCGCTCTTGATGCAGCGGACACGAGGGATGCTGGGTGCCCCTGGCAGCAGGCCAGTGGGTTTCATACTGCTACTGCCGCTATCCAGCTAGCAGAACCTGTCTGCGTTGGGCTGCGTCTCTTTCGCTCTCATCCCGGCCCCTCAGCGGCTGTTGCTGATGTTGGTGGTTGGCTGGACCCAGCTACTGTGTTTCTAGTCGCCTTGTGCTCCATCGCTCCCTGGACTTGTGCAGAGGCAGCCTCATGGGGCTTGAAATAAAGAAAAGCCTGCTGGAGTTTTGCCCAAGTGTTATGAGCCCCTGCAGCCTCTCTGTTTCTGCAGCGGGGGCTGTGGAGGTCTGCTGAGGTGGGATGGGCTGAGCCACGGCTTTCCCAGCAGTCACTTGGCATGGGGATGGATGCAGAGTCTCAGATCCCACCTGGGGGGCAAAATGCACAGTTTTGGGGGTTCCACAGCAACGGCTCCAGGGCGGCCGAGGCCTGAGTCCATCCGGTCGGGTAGAAGGACCTAGCCATGTTTAATTCATCTCGCAGCTGGAGCTAAAGTTTGGGCGTGTCTGTACTATCAGGCACAGCTCAAGCAGGGCCCATTCCCGGCTCCAGCACAAGGCAGACCCTCGTCTGGGGAGAGCCGCTTTGTGACCTGGGCCCCAGGCCCCTGGCTCAGCTGTTGGCTGGCGAGACGTCTCTGCTGAGGGCGCCAATCTACGCTGAGACGCCAGGCCTGCGGCACAGTCAGCGAGACAAGCCCTGAGTTCGTAATGTAGGGACGGCAGGAGTGCATGGCGAGGGCGACTGCGTGCACAGCGAGGCGCTGTGGTGGGAACTTGGCTGTAGTTCGCCTGGGAAGCGCTCTAAGGGAAGCGAGGTCTCTTGACCTGATGGTGAGCCTGGGACAGGAACGCCACGCAAAGGTGCTTGCCTTCTCCCCACCTGGCGCACACCCTGGCAAGCTAGCGCAGTTCACTGGAGAACAGATTCCAAAGGCCTGATCCATCCCGCGATGTGCCTAATGCCAGGACCGGGCTGCTCGGCCCGCTAGGTGTGCACCACTAGTGACCCAGGCCATGCCCTGCTGCAGTGCACGCGTCCCTGCAATGCCAGAATGCGTCCCAGGGTGGGGCGAACACAAGCATCCCTGTCCCTCATCCGGCTTGGCTGGCAGTGACTCAGCTGGTGGCGCAGGATTGTGCGTGTGGTGGAGGTTAGGAGCCAGGAAACCCAGAGACTTTCTGGTTCAACCAGCTCGTCGAGGACTTTGGAAACCTTGAATGTCAACACAGGCCTTAAGAACACGAGTTCTCCTTGTGCTGGGACTTAACCACACTGGCATCCACCAGGTTAGGCGCTGCAAGGACTTCAGAGGCCAGCAGCAAACAGGTACCAATAGCATTCCTTCTACAGTGAGCTCGTGGTGAAGGGGCTCACAGCAAACTCTCGCCTCCAGGGTTCGTATAGCTGGGCAGTCAGGACCTGAAGGCTAGAGCGGGGCCTCGTCTTACTGGTAGCTGGCTGGCCGTGCTTGTGCAGCGTGAGTGTGTGAGGACATGCTACCTGCAGTGCCGGGGGATTCTCAGCACAGGGACGAAGGTGGGGAAGCAGCCGGGTTACTCCCAGCGGTGACGGTAACTGCACCGGGGACGTGTTCTCTGCTCTGAAGATAGCTTGCACATCTCAACCGGCACGCGTTAGAGCCACAGCTTGTAAGGGGCCAGCTGGTGCCTAGGTATAACTGACCCCATTTTACAGCTGGGGTAATGAGGCCCCGAGGGGCCAAGTGGCTTGCTCAAGTCACCAGTGAGTCACGCAGAGGGAAGGATTGGAGGCGGAGGGAATGGCTTTCTTTCTGTGGACAACGGCAGCAGAAGTCATGAGGAGCCCAGCCCGTGGCTGGTGACTGGCAGCCCTCTGGGGTTGGAGACCAGAGTGGGAGTCAGGAGGGTCCGGAGCAGGGGGAGTTCTGGAGGTAGCCTCCTCCCAGGAAGGGACGGCTCAACAGGGTGGAGTCCTTGGGGATGCACTTTCTCCAGGTGGGATCTGGGGATGTTTCGGGGCAGCATGGGCTTCTCTCCTTCCTTTCTGCAAGGAAACACAGGAGGACGAGTCTGGCAGCTTTATCCTGCTTGCAAACAACGTCCCCTGCGCGTGTCACGCTGGTAAGGGGTGGTGCAGGGCAAAGCCCTCTAACATTGCTGGAAGGCAGCTGGGCTCTCTGCTCCACAGGTGAAGGACGCTGTCTGTGCGAGCGCAATGAGCACAAGCTGGGATTGTTAGCAAGCACAGGCCGGTGGTTCAGAAGGTTCCTCCTGGTGCAGAAATTCTAGAGAGTCTGTGATTTTCCAGTGTCGGCTTTTCCCCGTCTTGTCAAGTCACTGGAGACGCTCCACTCTAGAGACGCTCCACTCTAGCCAGCATCTCTTTGTAGCGAGGCAGGACCGGGATCCTGCTGCCAGAGAGAAATAGCTGAGCCGCACCTCGCATGAGGCAGGAGGTGAGATTTGCCAAGGGACAGATTTGAAAACACGACAGGCTGCAGGAAGCTGTAAAGGGAAAATCTGGGCCTGGCACGACAGGGGCTGCTTTCTGCCAAGAGGGAAGTGGGCACGACCATCTCGGGGTCAAATCTAGGGGCACAACTCCCACTGACGACAGACCAAGAGCTGAGTCAATGGCAAAACACGTACTGACGTCAGCCTGCAGGATTAGTATATTGGTTGCAAACATTTAAAATCCCACTTGCAGTGCCTCCCAAGCAGTGTGTCCCCCAGCCGGAGCTGGGGGGAGCTCACCAGTGGGTATCTAGTCCTGATAGCACCCGCTGAGGTTCTCTCGAGCATAAGAATTTCTGGCACTCCTCTTCCCGGATACATAGGCACCACGGCCCAGCTGCTCAGAGGTGTTTTGGCACCTAACGCCCACTGATTTCCATGGAAGTCAGCAGCCTAAATACATCTGAGGATCTGGGCCCAGGGGCCTGATCCAAAGCCCATTGCCTCCCCTGGATGTCTGCCCTGGGATTTCAGTGGACCAAATTGCATAGTTACTAGCTGGCTCTCAGCTGGGGCAAGAAGAAGCAGCCCTGTCTGATCCACTGCCTGCTCAGGTTTGGCCCCACAGCCCCTCCACCACGACACGGCTACAGCAGGGCCCAAACTGAGCGTGTGGCATTACGATCTGGGGCACAGAGGCCTCAGCGCTGCTCAGGTTTGGGCTGTCCCCCTACCCCCCTCCCACCAGTCCCTGGGACTGTGGCATGGGATCGTTCGCCAGCCGAGAGTGTCCACGCTCCTCCTGGTCCCATGACGTCACCTCGGCTGCCTGCGACTGGACGTTTTTAGGCAGGTGAGCGCTTAATAACTAGCAAACAGTGAGCACTGAGCACCAGCAGGACCCCCCTCCCGTCCCGTGGGAATTCTGTGTTGGGGCAAAGAGCAGCCCCCCCCAGCGGTTTGTGTGAGAAACTCTCCCTGGCCTGGCATGTTTGCAAACAGGGGCATGGACGGAAACAGGCAAATCCATCGGCCGGGCCTTCCTCTTGGTTTCCCCGTTGAGTCACTGCACGGTGGAAGGACGGGGTTTCCCACGCAGGCCGCAGGAACAGCGGTTCAGCGTCACAGGAGGTGCTAACTGCGGCTCTGTTGCAAGTATCAGTAACAACGGGAACCACAAGGAACAAAACTTTCCTGCTGAGTCATCAGAGGGCGCAAGGCCAGGGCGCCCAATTACTCCACAGCGTGTCCTCTCAGCCAGCGACCCACATAAAACGTTCCCATGGGGCTATCTCCGCGTGCCCACTGCTGCCCTCCCCTCGGCGTGACAGGTCTCACCAGAGCTGAGGTACTGGCTTGGGTTGTATTCACAGGTCCCTAGGCTGGCTCTACTAGGCCAGGCTTATCAAGCGGCTCCTTGGGGAGTGAGAAAAGTGGTTTCCCGTGGACGCGTCTCTTGCGGCAAAGGACTGGCCCAAGGGCATGCTGTGGAGCTCAGCTGGTGAGTGCCAGAGCGCCTGCAGCGTTTCACCTGGTGCTACCCCGTGCCTTTGTCTCCCTGCTCCAGGTGGTGACGAGGATCTCGGCTCTGATCCCAGAGGATGGTTTGGGTATTTGTCTTTATTCTGCTGGGGGCCTGCTCTCAGTCGGAGGGAACGAATGCCGGCCTGAAAGGCCGAGTAACGCAGAAGGGCCTGGAGTACGGTTAGTGGCTCTGCACTTATTACCCTGTTTGTTTGGCTCCAGAACTGTGACCTGTGCTCTCAACTCGGGGCTTCCCTGCACAGAGACATCCCCAGGGCTCAGCTCTCCCGCTGAGCCAGAAATGGGGGCTGGCGTCTGGCCTCGGGGTCCACCAGTGGGAGCAGCCTTCCCAGTCAGTGCCGCACGTGCTGCATTCACAGCGGGAGGCGACCTGGGTCGACAGGCCAGGGGGAGCGTTTCCAGAGAGCTGCTTCCCCTGCATGTGAGACTGTCGCCTGTTCCCGCGGCCCCGGGCTCTCCCCCAGTGCTGAGACTTGGCCCCAAGCTGCCCCCCACACACCCTGCCCTGACCCAGCCTGCTCTTTGATTCAAGGTCAGTGGTTTGGCCTGGAGCTGGTGGAGTCCCTGCTGAAGAAGGAGCAGGTCTCAGATCTGAGAGGTTCATACCCCATCCCTCTCGTGGGCGACGTGGGCTATTCTGTGTCCAGGTAAGAGCGCGGCTCCTTCCCTGGGTGATGGGGCCAGGTACACACCCATGGCCTCCCCCACAGTCGGGGGGCTCCTGGAGTCCGGGCTAGTCACAGGACTCCTGGGTCCCTTTCATGAGAGACACTCGGGGCTGGACCCAGTCTACGTGAGCCAGTTTCATGCTGCAGGAGCTGCCACCCCACACATCTGTCCGTCCGTCTGTATCGTATGAGGATGCCCTCCCTCCCACCATGGCCTGACATTCCTTGGGGCCCTCACCCCTCCAGGAGAACGGGGGTGCAGCTATGAGGAAGGAGGGGGCTCTCATTGGAGGGGGTGTGCCCTCTGTTCCATGCCACCAACCCCCTCAGCTACGGATCAGGGCAGGCTTGGGTTGAGCCTGGGACACAGGTTCAATTCCCTGCTTCACCACAGACTCCCTGTGTGCCTTAGGGCGGGGCAAGTCTGGAAGGGGCCTCGGGCCACGCAGCTGAGATGGCGAGGTGCCCAGATGCTACGCGATGGGGGCCAGGCAGGTACTTTAGCTGGACAGACTGCCCCTGCCCTGCAGGCCATCTCTGTAAGCAGCCCCACCGCCAGCTCAGTGTCTCTGGATGCAGGCAGATGCTGGAGCTCGGAGCTGGGCCTTGGCCTCAGGAAAGCTGTGAAACGTTGTCCTCGGGCAGTGCCCACTACGACTCAGCTGCCGTTGTTCCGAGCTGCACCCAGCCGGCTCCGTGCCCTGAGGCGTTTTATGTGCGTTAGAAATTAGGAGCCTGAGTTTTCTTCTGGAACTTCTTCCGCTAATAAATCCTTGCAAAGCCCCGTCCCTCGGTGCCCACACCCACTCAGGCCTCGTCCCAACCCCCCTGTGTCAGCACCTCCCACCGTCTCTTATCCACAGGCATCTCTCCCCTGCGTAGGTTATGAGTGATACCAACTGGCCCGATTCCCTGTCCCACACCCCTCCCAGAGAGTTCTGCCCTGCCTTTCTCTAACACACCCATCCACACCCCTGACCTGCTTTCACTGTAGCTGCCGCACCCCGGGATGGAGCTGCAATAAACGTCCCTTTCCCTATGTTGCTAACACCAGGGCTGCTCACAATGGTGGGGAACTGGCGGTGGGGAGACAGTCATGCTCAGGACCTGATTTTCCAGGATTCAGCCCCCAACATGCTGAACTTTCCAGCCAAATGCCCACACACACACTCACACATATGTGCACATGCACGCACACAGCCAGCCCCCCCCACACACACACCCAGCCACGCACTTGTGAGTGTTGTCAGTTTCTCCAGCCCCCAGGCATGCAGAGAACAGCCCCAGGAGCGCCAGGGAGCTTGGCACCGAGGTGCCGGGATGTTCCCGTGGTCCCTGTGACCGGCAGCTCCTGGGGCATCCGGGGGAGCGGGTGGCCTCAGGGTGGCCAGGCTGATCAGTGTCTTTCTGCTGCTTCGCAGGATCCAGATTAAAGGTCTGCAGCTGGACGAGTCAGCCCTGAGCTTCTCCGAGGGTACGGGAGTGAAGCTCGTGGCCAACAATGCCCGCATCCAGCTGAGTGGTGCCTGGCGAGTGAATGTTCTGTTCATGTAAGGGCCAGTCTGCTGTGACATGTGGCCATTGCGAGACCGGGAAGGCAGGCCCCATCCACAGCCCTGGGGATAACAGGGATCCCACCCCCACGCTCCCCAAACTCCCAGCAAGGGTCAAAGCCAGCTCAGACACTACGGGCTATACGCCACCGTGACTCGAGCGGGGCTCCTCGCACTCGGCACCTGCTGGCCTGGGTGGGCTCTCGGGCGCGCACCTGCAGCTTTGACTTGCCCAGCCTGACGGTGGCCTCATGGGAAGGGCAGAGGGGCTGGCGCTCGGGCTAGACCTGCTGGTACCGGGTCTAGCCAGGGGCACATTTTGCTCAGGGCCATGCCAGGGGAGCAGTTGGGCAGGGCCCAGCCTCCAGCGCCGCCCTGCAATGAAGCCCTGAGAGGGTGACGTTGATCCACGTCCCTCCCTGTGCTGAGAGCCCTGACCCCTTGCCCGGAGAACCCAGCCCTTACCACGGCTCCCAGCTCTCTAATCCCCAGTGACCGGCGTTGGCTGGGGCCCCGCACGCCTCACTGGGCCCAGGGCCCTGCAGGGCCCGGATCTCCCAGCTCAGGCAATTGGGTGTGTGAGTCCCTTTGGTAAACGGGAGGGAGCACCAGCTGCCTTCTCTGCTGCCGTGCCGCTCCCCGGGGCCACCGGTGGCACAGCTGGGGCGCTGTCCCTGCTAGCTAGAGCTTGGGGCACGAGCATGGCTGGAGGGGAGGGGAAGGAGCACTCACATCTGAACAGGAGGCGCCTCCCCCTCATGCATCTCCTGCCGCCAGGCCCTGGCTCCCCCGTGCCCCAAGGCTGCACAGGTGTGTGGGCGTGGGGCGTAGGGGAGGTGCTGCCCCATGCGGGCGATGGACCAGAGGGCAGAGAAAGGAGACGACGGCTCCCTGCTCAGGTCCTGGCAAGTTCTGGTCAAGGGGTGCTGAGTGCAGTTCCTAGGGGGCGCTCGCAGAAACCACTGGCACAGCTGGCCCCCGCGCCTGGATGGGTCGTGGAGACACTGCTCCACCCACCCCTCGAGGGGGTCCCGGCAGCGCAGGGCCACGTGGGAAGCCAGCACTGCCCCTGCCCCTGCAGGTAGAGCACTGGCTCCCCTCTGGGCTCTCGCTCCTGCCTCTGGACCCATAGTCGGGGCAGACCTCCAGCTGCCTTGCGCTTTCCTCCCTTCCCAGACCTGACAGCGGCTCCTTTGACCTGAACGTGAGCAACCTGTCCCTCGCCATGGAGCTCGGGGTGGGCTGGGACGACAGCGCCCGCCCCCAGGTGTGGAGCGCCAGCTGCCACTCCAGCATCGGGCAGCTGGACGTCAAGTTCCACGGTGGAGCTAGGTGAGTCCTGCTTTTCTGGCGTCCCTGCTGCGCCCCTTATCCCCCCGAGCTGGGCTCAGCTGGCTGCGTTTGCTGTCAGCCCCCTAGCAGGCAGAGCGCTGTAAGCGTGGGCCAATCATGCCGTCTGTCCCACACACCCGGGCCTGCGCACCATCAGCGCCTGCCATGGAAACACCATGCGGACGCGCTGCCCGCAGGGCTGGCTGGGTGCTGGGGACAGGTTCGGAGCCGTCTATTCAGAAGGGGTGATGGGAACAGGTCGTGTCCATGGTTTTATTCCTCTAGGTCAGAGTCACCCTGCAGTAGGGGGCCAAACTATGCTTCTGCTTATGGTCTGTGGCCAGATGGATGAAGTTCAGGGCCCTCGCGTCCCTCCATACACAGCAGATCGCCCACGGGCCAGCGGCAGGGTCACCAAAGCGGGAGGGTAGACGCGGCCCTCGTGGAGTGGCTAAACTTCTGACTTGGCCAAGACACTGTGCTCTTCAGCCTCAGTTCTCAGAGAAAGCGATGCCGGGCCGGTGGGCCTCCTGCCTGCTTGCCCAGCCGCTGCCCTGGGCAGTTATCCAGGCTGTAGCTGGGCAGGCCAGGCAGACAGCGACACACCTCGGTCACAGCTTAGCATGCCAGTGCCATGGGCGTGAAGATCACCTTCCCCTGGAGCTGAGCGGGAGCAGGGCACGTGCCTCAGCGCTGTGGTCTCAGGCTCTCTGCAGGCTCCGGAAGATGTCTTTGCAAGCCCCTGCAATCAGCGGTGAACGGAGGAGGGGTGAGGTTGTGTCCCGGGCTTCGAAGGTTGGGCCTTCAGAGTGGGAATTTCCAGTGCTCTTGGTGCTGCGTGAGACAGCAGGGGAGAGCTACCAGGGGCAGGGCTGCGGGCAGGTTTTTGGCAGCCCCCCCACAGCTCTGATCTGAGCACACTCTCTCCCCACAGCTGGCTTTACAACCTGTTCACGGGGGCTCTGCGGGGACCTCTGCAGCATGATATAAATAAGCAGGTGAGCATTTACCCTGCCGAGAGCAGCTCCCCTTTCTGCAGGATTTGGGGGCTAGGAGGAGGGGGAGCCAGGCAAACACTGAACGAGCCCCTTCCTTCCTGTCCTCTCCCTGCAAGCACTAAACTCATTTGCTCGGTGCCACTCGGGGAGCCGCTGCCTGCAAGGCCTTTGTGCAGCGAGCCTTCCCCAGCGTGGGCTATCAGCAGGGCTTGCCTCTACCGCTGCAGCTCAGCAGCACAGACCTCTCTTGCTTGAGCTAACAGAGTAATGCCACTCACTGGCAGCAGTGGTAGGCTGTTATCCCCTGGTGGATCGGCCACTAGAGGGAGATGTTGGTTCGTGTATTGCACCAGTGCAGGTCACTTCATGCCTCCTGCCTAACGTACCTGGTACATAGGGCAAAATGTGGTCTCAGTGCTATTCCTGCCCCTGCGTGTCGTGCTGGATGCCGCTTCATTCTGGAGCAGTGGAGAGCAGCTCTCGGGTAGTGATTGGATCAGTGTTTCTCGTTCAAACCCAGCTGGGATCCAAGACCATTCAGTCAAGAGGAGAGTTCTGAGCCCAGGGAAGTGACAAGGAAAGGAGGGAAGGAAATTAAACAGCAGATGACTATAAAGTAGCCACACGCACGCCCCTCAGTCACCTTATGGCTGATCCTGCTTTGCTGTTAAAACAGCTACTCCATCCCCTCCAGGAGTCCCCTGGCCTGTTCTTTCCTCTGGGAAAGGGTTTCTGAAGCTGTAACGTTCTTCCCTTCTTCCATCCAGCTCTGTTCGGAGTTCAGAAAAGGGATCAGTGATCTGGAGCGAGTCCTGAAGACCATGCCAGGTAGGGACGGGGAGCCACGGAGATCGGCAGCAATGCAGGGAGGCAGATGAAATGAGTCGTCTGAAAGCCTGAGAACGGGGCCAAATATCAGGGTACTCTTAGGTGGGGAATCAGGGTGTGAGGCTGTAAGTGGGAGACTCCCCAGATGTAGGCAGCAGGATGGAGCGGGTGGGTCAGGCTGAGGCTGGAGAGTCCGAGATCCAGGCTGAAATCTCAGGGAACCAGGGGACAGCGAGCGCGACATGAGGGAAATGACGGAACTGAAGATTGGGGGCCGAATCTGGCAGAAACTGGGACTGAATGCAGGGGCGAGTTCAGCTCAGCTGGTGATTACGAAGAGATGAAAACAGACAGGCTGGTCCCCCAAGCTGCGTCCAGAGCGGAGTCTGGGCTGAACCAGATGAGCCGTCTGGGGGCTAGGGCTGGAGCTGACCTGGGAGGGGATGTGACAGCTCAGGGCTTTGGATTGTGCTGTAGTGTTGCTCTGCCTCTGCAGTCTCAGCCCAGATCGACCCCTTTGCTGAAATCGACTACTCCTTGGTCAACAAGCCAGTGATTGCCGGGGATCATGGGGACGTGGACCTCAAGGTAATGCAGCCGGGCCAGGCTCCAGGCACCCTTTGGGGGGAATGTAGGGTTCCCCAAACATTGGGGACCTCTTCTGGCCCAGGTTGCTGGAAGCAGGACGCCGGCTAAGCCGGAAAGCGACAGTTTGGGCTGAGCTGACAGCAGCAGCCACGTGTGCAAAGGGGAAACCGGAATCTGTGACTATTCTGTGGTGCCTGAGCAAAGCGTGTGGAGCTGGGCCCTGCGCCACTCTCTCAGCGAGGCCTGCCCCTCCATGGACCACACCTGCCCGAACCCAGTTATATCAGGTCACTCAGCTTTAGGGCTGAGTGCTTGGCTCTGGAGTGATGCAGCCTGTACCTGGCAGCTTTTCCCAGGCCCCTCTGACACCTCAGGCCAGAGGGACAGTAGATCATCCGCTCTCACCTCCTGTCTAGCCAGGCCAGAGCGTGCCCCCCCGCCCCTTGCAGTGAGCCCAGTGGCTTGTGTTGGGCTACACCAGGTCGGCTCTTCTGCTGAGCACCCTGGCACATGCTGGCGGAACCAGGCCAGGGGTAGCACATCTTGCTGAGCCCCAAAGCTACATTACGGACCAGCTCTTGCTATGATTGTCTCCTGTGCCCTCCACCCAGCCCCAGGCCTGCCCCAGCAGGTGCCCCGTGCCTGGGGAGTGGCACGTGACGTCTTTGCTCTGTCCTGCCAGGGGGAGTTCTATGGTGTGGGGAAGCACAGACAGAGCCCCTTCTCCCCCGTCCCTTTCGCGCTGCCCGATGCGGGTGACCACATGCTGTTCCTCGGGGTCTCTGAGTTCACAGCCAACTCGGCCGCCTACGTCTACTTCACGGCAGGGGCATTGCGGAAAAACTTCACGGACAGCATGGTACACGCCGGGACAGTCCGCTAGCTGGGACAAGGGAGGGGCGGCTCCACGGGGTTGGCCGGAGGCAGAGGGGAGCCCCCTGCTCTCCCTCATTTGGCTAAGCAGCCCCCAGTACAGCTCGCCCACCCTCCGTGACTGGTGCGGTGAATGCTCAGGTCAAGGGCTCCGTCCAGCTTCCCTAGGAGACCCGGCCTTTCCCGAGAGCTGAATCCAACTGCAGCAGATTTTGTCATGATTTTGGTGCTGGGGCGCGGCTCTGTTTCTCTACAGAGCAGGGACAGCACAAAAGCCAACGTGCCCCCACCTGCCCAGGAGGGGACTGCAGGGTTGCCGCCTGTCCAGATTTTCCCAAGATCGCCCTGTTTGTGCAAGCTGGCCCAGGAGAGCTGCGGGGGTGCAGCCGACCAGCTGGCCAGGTTTCTGGGCTTGGTAACATCCCGGATGTCCTGGGTTTTTGCATCTCAGAGGTGGCGGCCCTAGGGGAGCGAGAGCACACCAGCCCCAAGCAAAAGGCCCCCAGCCCATTGGCAGCCCCCTCCGCCGCAGGGCACATGCCCCCCCAGTGACCTGGTGTCCCGGGTGTCTTTGTGTTGCAGATGCCGAAGCACTCCCCCTTCCGGCTGAACACCAGGAGCATGGGGCTGTTCTTCCCAGAGGTGAGTCTGCTGGCGGCCCCTGTGCCCACCCAGCCAGGCCTGGCACAGGGGCCAGTGTTGCTGGATGTGAGTTAAACTCCAACCCTGCCCAGGGCGCCAGGGTCATGGTTCCAGAAGGCCGGGCTCCCGGGCTGGCTCGCACACAAGGGACGGGCTGAGACAGCCCCTCCCATGCCCGCAGGTGCCAAGCACAAGGCACAGGAGCCCCGCGAGGATGTGCAGGGAGGCCTCAGGGTCAGGGGCTGCTCTGGGTTCACCGAGCACTAGTCCTGGCCTAGTCCCCGTTCAGACCCGTGCGCACCCGAAGGGGGTCAGGTGCCCATGGACAGGTGTCGGGGTCATGCATTCCCAGAGGGGCTGCAGGGTCATGCACCCATTGGGCCAAGCATGCACACGGGGGTCCTGTGCCCATCGCGGGTGGATGGGGCAAGTCTGCACAGGGGGGGGGACATGGTGTCCTGTGCCTCGGAGGGGGGCACGTCTCTCCAGCTCAGGGCTGAGCGTTGGCTGTTTCCGTCTGTCTCACGGGCCACTCTGGGCTTCTCCCCGGCTCAGCTAAAGAAGCTCTACCCCAACATGCCCATGGAGCTGCACCTGTCTGCCCGCAAACAGCCGCTGCTGGCCTGCCACCCGGACAGCCTGGACGTGGCCCTGTTCGGCACAGCCGAGGCCTTCGTCATCCTGCCAAACGCCAGCCTGGCCTCGGTCTTCCAGCTGGACCTGGTAAGTGCTGGGCACCTCTGGGCAGCTGCTGCACTGGCTCGTCTGGCACAAGGGAGCTTGGCATCCTGGATCCCTCCCTCCTAGAGCCCCGGGCTGGCCACAGCCCTGCTTGAGACATCTGGGTTACGGGGGGAGGGCGGGACCCTGCGCCCCGGTGCTGGATCCTGGGAGGCCTGGACACTGGGGCTCGAGGGCCAGGCTTTAGCGGCTGCTGCTAATAAGAACCCAACTAAGGTCTCCTTTTGTTGGCAGGACGCCAACCTGGCAGGGCAGCTGCATCTCGACTCAGCCAAAGTCGGGGGCTCCGTGTCGCTGACTAAGTAAGTCTGGGGCTTGTCTAGAGGCCCCCCCTCGAATGCCCCCTGCCCCCAGGGGCTATACCCCAGCCAGGGGCCCATGTCCAGGAGAGATGATATCCCAGGTTCCTCTCTGGGACTTACATCCCAGCTGGACATCGCCACCTCCAGGGGCTTCCCTCTCAGCCACGGGGCTCCCATCCCGTCCGGGAGCCGCTCTCCAGCCACGACACACCCGCAGCCCTGAGCCCATGGCAGCACTACCTCCCCGGAGGTCAGATTCCCCTTTGGGGCCTGGCCCGGCTCTGTGGGATGCTGTGAGTCGCTCCGGCCCCGCTCAGCCCTGAACTTTGTGTCTCCAACAGCTTCAACATGTCAGTGGCGCAGTCCCGCGTGGGCCCAGTCCAGGTGAGCCATGCCAGCAGCAGGGGCTGGGGGGACGCCAGGGAGGGATACGATGAGGAGGTTTCCGAGGCCAGAGCCCCTCCGTGCGCAGCCCTTACTCAGGCGGAGCTGCCACGGAAATGCCAGGGACGCATGGGGCAGGGCGTTGTGCTCTTACTGCTGAGCGTAAAATACAGGCAGCCACAGAATCAACTACTAGCCAGCCGCACAACTAGAGTGTACCCGCTGCGGCCGCACACACACGTGTGCATGACGCACATTCGACGGCATGCACCCACGTCACACGGTGCACACCCAAATGCATGCACACATGCGCTGCGCACACATTCCCGTGCACAAGACGCACACTGCCGCTGCGCACACACACACACGCATACATTCATGCACACAGTATCCACACGGAGCTTGTCACCTACATTTGCATGACACCCACCCCCACAGACACTCAGCCACAGCCCGTCACCTACAGTCGCTCCCACTCACAACCACACTCAGCCTGACGGCCTCGCCCCTCCTGGGAGGTACTGGCCCTTGTTCCCACACTTCCTAGCACCGTCAGCTCCCCAAGGGTCCCTGCACCCACCCCTTGCTCACACAGCTCCTCCTCTGCACAGCCCGGCTGGATCACACAGTTCCCCCCCTCGTGGACAGCGCCGGTGCCCCTCGGCCCACGCAGACAGAGGAGTCGGGGCATGGCCCTGAGGGCGGGGCTGCCCTGCGCCGAGCCGGCTCTCACCGTGGCTTTGTGTTCTGCAGGTGAAGATGCTGGAGACCCTGCTGAAGCTGGTGCTGCGGATGGTCGTGTTGCCGAAGGCAAACAGTGAGTCCTGCCCCGTGGCCCTGCCCCGTGGCCCTGTCCTCGGGGTAGGAATCCCCCTCCCGGCTGCCCTCCAGCACCGGGGTCTCCCCCTAACCACGGCTCCTTTTGTCTCCCCAGAGAAACTGAAGGAAGGATTCCCCCTACCCAGCGTCTATAACCTCACCTTGGTCAATCCCCAGGTCAGAATCAACCAGGTAGGCAGCAGCCACTGCCTGGGCTCCACGTGGCAACCAGCGTCTGCACTGGGGCCCCCGGCGCCCGGTCCCGCAGGGGGCTGGCTCACACCTACCTTCACGGCGACCCCTGCTGGGGGGCTCCAAGCCCCACACGGCCAGCGCACCTGCCCCAGCAGTGAAACCACCCCACAGCTGCTGTCGTTCAGCACGGGCGGACTCTCATCTGGCCCTTTTTCTCTTCACAGGGCTTTGTGCTGGTGGCCACGGATGTGCAGTACACGGCCTGAACGGCCGGGGCTGGGCAACCCCCGGGGAGGAAGGCACTGTCCAGCAAGAGAACGCAGACGCCCTGGGCACCCCTTGCCCCTGCATCCTGCTGCTCCCTCCCCTTTGGGGGGTGAAGGCGTTGGCAGGGCCTGCCTGTTACGTGCCTGACTGGGGCACTGGAGAGCAAGTGGGGAGTGCGTGTGTGTGTGTGTGGGGGGGGATTTTGTGTCACTTGAAGTAAAACTGAATTTCCCGTTTGCTCGGTCATGTCCTTTTAAATCCTCCCCCACCTCCCATTTGACCTCGCCCCCCCCCTGGCAATCCTCGATTCGCTCCAGAGCCTCCACTCCCCCCAGAGAGCTGGGCCGAGGTCTCTGGTCCTCCTGCTGTCTGGAGGGGAGGGGCAGATAGAGCTTTAAGCCCCCCTTTGCACCTCTCTGTTCTGGGTCTGGCCCCTGGTGTACATGGGGCAGCCCCCGGACTGCTCTAAGGCACGCTGGGCTGGCTACGGCCTCAAGGGACCGTTCCTGCAGCAAAGACGCGGTGCTGTGCCAGGACTCGCCCCGTCTCCCAGCTGCGCCCGCTGCATGTGCCCTGCCTCAGGGGCTGCGGGAGGCTGAGAGCCACTGCCGGCCATCGGAGAACTGTGCCTATGCTGGGGCAGGGGGGACGGGACAAGGAGGAGCCCTGCTGTACCTCGGCAGCAGGCGTCTCCATCCCGCGGCAGCCCCTGGCCGCGCCTTCCAGCCTCCGTGGGCAAAGCCAGGGGGTGGTTCCCGGAGCACCCTGTGGAGCTGGAGCAAGGGATTTCTGGGGCGCACTGTCTGGGGGGGCTGGCAGGGCACGTGGGATGGCTCCAGGGCGGAGCCACAGTCCCTGCCCAGCGCAGCCCGCAGCAGCTCTCGCTCAGGAGGGGCCCAGGCCCTGCTCACGCACTCATGGCTGATGGCGCCTGGTATGTCGGTGGCCTGGCTGGCCCGGCTCACGGGGCGCTTGGCCTGGCAGGTGGCTGAGGAGGTGGCTGTGACCAGGGCAGGCTGTGGGGCCGGGCAGCGCTTGGGGGCTGGGAACCTGCCCCTGCACTGGGGGTGGGGGAAGCACGCCAGCCTGGCTCCTGCAGCATGAGCGGGGGGGGGGGGTGGCACGGGCTGGGCAGGGGGTCCTGGGCCTGCCACGGGCGGCTTCCATGCACCCCGAGGTGGGGCTGGGGCTCCTGGAAAGCACCCTGCAGTGTGGGGCCAGAGCCGGCCAGCCTGGAGATAGGGCTGGGGGTATCTCCCTACACTGGGCCTCCGCTCGGTGCCTGCGAGATGCCTGAACCCTCTTGGCCCAGCCCTCCATGCACCGTGGGATCCCTCCGTCCTGCTCCCCACCTCTGCATTGGCAGGGCCAGTAGCTTTGTCTCCCAGAGCGAGGGACTCGCCTGTGTGCTGGGCACCGGCCCGGCTGGGGGAGAGGCCATCAGCCCAGAACCGGAACCCAGGTCGGCGTGCTGGGTGGCCTCTTGCACGGGTGGCCGTGGGGCTGCCGGGTGCAGGGCCGTGGAATGCCAGGCCCTAGACAGGAGCACTGGCCCGTGCCTCGCGCTGTGTCACGTCACCAGCCTGCAGTGGCCACGGCCACAGCCCTCAGGGCCAGCTGCCTGCATCCAGCGTCCCAGCTCCCTCGAGCCAGTCCCTCTCCCCCCCCATTAGAGCCTGGCTGCATCTGGGACTCTTATAGCACCTCTGGCCCTGGGATGCAGGGGGGAAAGGGGAGCGACCCATATTTAGTTTGTGACCCACTATGGTCCCAGATCCCTTTCCACAGTACTCCACTCCTTCTGAGGCAGTCATTTCCCACTTTGTATTTGTGCAACTGATAGTTCCTACCTACGTGTAGTACTTTGTCATTGAATTTCATCCTATTTATTTCAGGCCATTTCTCTAGTTTGTCAAGATCATTTTGAATTCTAACCCTGTCCCGCACAGCGCTTGCAACCCCTCCCAGCTTGGTGTTCTCCGCAAACTTTATACGTGCACGCTCTCTGCCATCCGTGAACTAATTTATGAAGATATTGAACAGACCCCTGCAGGACCCTGCTCCATATGTCCTTCCATCTCCATTGTAAACCATTGATAACTACTCCCCATACAATTTTCTAGCCAGTTATGCACTCACTTTACAGTAGGCTCATGTAGGCGATATTTCTCTCGTTAGTTCATGAGAAGGCCGTGTGAGACAATATCAAAAGCCTGACTAAAGTCAAAATATATCAGCTCCGCTGCTTCCCCCCTCCACAAGGCTTGTTACCCTGTCAGAGAAAGATATGAGGGTGGCTTGACATGATTTGCTCTTGACAAAAACATTTTGACCGTTACTTATCTAGGTGCTTACAGCTTGATTGTTTGCTCCATTATCTTTCTGGTTACTGAAGTTAAGCTAACTGGTCTATAATTCCCTGGGTTGTCCTTGTTCCTCTGTTTATGTTCTTTTCCAGTCCTGTGGGACCTCTCCCATCCTCCACAAGTTCTCAGAGATAACCGCTAATGGCTCAGAGACCTCTTCAGCCAGTTCCTTAAGTATTATTCTAGGATGTATTTTACCAGGCTCTGCTGACTTGAAGACACCTAACTTGTCTAAGTGATTCTTAACTCGTTCTCCTCATGTTTTAGCTTCAGACCCACTCACACCCCAGCCTCCCTGATGTTCGCTATGTTTGCTGTCGGATGGCAGCTAACTTGCCTGGTGAAAGCTGGCCTGAAAAAGGCATTTAACACTTTGGCCCTTGCTGCGTTTTGTTATGGTCTTTCCCTCCTTGGGAAGGAAGGGGCCTTGGGTGTTCCTGAAATCACTGGGGCCAAAAGCCGAGAGGAAAACCACGTTAACGCTTCGTAGATGCCCCTCGCCCTGCTCGCTCTCCATCCAGAAGTGAAAATTAGCCGTGAGCCCAACAATTCCCAGTCCCTTGCCCGTCAACTTCAGCCACGGGAAAGCGCTAGTCCCAGTTTATCCACAAGATGGCACCAGCCTCCCTTTCCCACAGCCTGCTGCTTGTTTTCCTCCGGTAACTAGCTGCCGGCTGTGGGTATGGCTCTGCTGGAGCAAAGGGTCCCTGAGCCCTGCCGAGGGGACGCTGTGCAGCCCCGCACATGCCCTGGTGGTGCTGGCTGGACTCCCTGCTGCACTGAGGCAGGAACACACAGAAGGGGGAGGCGGTGGGATGTGCCCCTGAGGCCAGCCTCTGCCATCTCGCTCTCCAGCTGCAACCCTGTCGGTGCCCTTCTATTACGACAAGGGCACCCACCCACTCCCCGAGCTCCCTCCTGCCAGGAGCTGGGCGCGGAGAAGCAGGCCCTGAGGGAGAAGGAGAAAGGATCCTGGAAGCAGCTGAGCCGTGAGGAGAAAGTGGCCCGTGACTAGGAGGGAGGGAGCAGAAGCCACGTTGCTGCGGTGGGAAGAGGAGAGGTGGGGTCCAGGTGCAGGGGTCAGTTACATGCCCTCCTCTCTAGACAGCATCCAGCTCTGCCTTGCAGGCTGGGGGGCAGCCTGGGGACGGAGCAGGCTGGCGTCTGGCATGGAAGTGGGTGGCAGGGCCCAGGGAACGCGGCAGGCCAGGACCTGGGAAGCCAGTGAGCGACCTGTTCTTCTCAGGGTCGGGTAGCGGCTGGAGCGTCTCTTCTCGGCCTGCGTTCCATAGCCTGGCTGAGGGGCCTGGTGAATGTGCTGAGAACGGGGGCTTGTTAGAATCCAGCTGGCTCCTCCCAGAGCACGGGAAGGGCAAAGGTCGGCTGGCCCCGGCTGGCCATGGGATGGAAGGCGGAGGGGCTGGGATATTCAGAGACGTTCCAACCAGCGAATCCACTGCACACAGGAAACCGGCAACGTCTCTCTCCTGGCATCCGGGCAGAGGGTACCCAGCACCTGGCAGGGTCAGGGTCAAGTCATCTTAGGTCCCAAGGTGCCCAGCCTCCAATCAGTGGTAAAACTCAGGCCTGAAGACGTTTTAACCCAGCTGTTTAAGTTGCTGAGGACCAAAAGCCGCTGAAAATTCAGAGCCAGGGAGCAGCTCCTTCCCCATCCCCTGTCAACCTCCCTGTGACTTGCACTCTCTGGTCAGCCATTCATTGGCATAGCAGGTAAACCGGCTGGTTTAATGCCTTAAAGATGCAGCCAAGGAGTGTCTGCCAGGGAGGATGCTGTGTCACGCAGCCTGCACGACCCCTCAATTCTCCCACATGAGAGGAGCCAAACAGAGCCTGCCATCCAGCGGTTTATGGACAGTGCGCTGTCCTTAGCAGGCCGCAGCTGAACAGTTACATCTGTTCCAGGTCAAAGCATCTAGTCACTGGGGAGGGAGCAAATATGGCACCAGCCTTCAGCTGAGCTAGCCCAAGAAAGCGGTGTCCACATGACAACCTGCCGGCAACGATTGCTTGAACTGTCCTTTCGCCCTGGGACAAAACTCACACTCAAGAGCATGGAAACAGCAAACAGCACCCCACCCTCGGCAAAACGTGCATGAAACACACAGGCTTCCCCTGAATCCGTGGGCATACAGGGATAAGCAAGTAGCTGAAGTGCTGCATGTGTGTGACTACAAATCCAGCAAACAGTCAATGCACGGAGCCATGAAAGCCTGATACAGACGCAGCACGAACTGGACTCTGTGCCGACAGGAAACTGCCTATTCTTAGATGTACAGAGAAATCGGTTTACAGCGGAGCCTGGGCAGAGCTATGTTCTGGATCTTCCCTCCCCAAATCCTAAGCTATTTCTCTGCACCACCGAGAAGTGGGTTGCTGCTTAAACCTGGCCTTGGTGTTCTCTAGCGCCTTCTGGCCACGAGTGTTGGTGCCTTGCAAACGCTCATGAAGGAGCCCTGGGAAGCAAAGCAGCAGCAGAGGGGGGTGAAATGACGTACCTGATGTCACCTAGCCCGTAGCGGCAGAGCCCACATCTCCTGTCTCCCAGACCGTGCCCCAACCATGACCGCCCGCCCGCCCCATCTCCCTCCCGTCAGCACGGCTGGGGTGCAGAAACCGTCTCTTTCTAACACCGTGTTGGAATCTCTCCAGGGCGCATCTCCAATAGAAAGACTAGCCCTCGGTTTGCAGCACTGGCCCCGTTCCACCTTTGCTGCCCTCAGCATAGCACTAGTGGAGGCAGGCCCTGCTGGTCTTACCGGCGTGGTGCTTACCCTGCTCAGACCAGTGCTAGGTGAAGAGCCTGGGCGCTGGCTCTACCAGTGCTCCACCCCGGGCGCTGCCCCAGTGCCAGGACGGGAGAGCTCCCCAACCCGGGCTGCAGTGGCTGCGACTTAGTACTTACGCTGCTGGGAGCTGGGGAGGAGCTGCCCCATTGTCGGGCCAACCTGGCTGGACTTAGTGCAGACGGGGCCCTGGCTTGTTTAGCAGCACAGTTTTGTGGGCACTTCTCAGGAAGCACTCGCTGCCCGCGCTGCTCAGGAGAGGTGTGACAGCTAGCCGGAGCAGGGCCGTGCCTCTGCCAGACAGCCCGTGATGCTGGGGCAGCAGTCCATTGCACGGCCTCTGCTTGATGAATGCAGAGCTGTCTGCTTTCCAGGCAAAGGGAGCCAACACCCTGGGACAATGTCCCAGCCCTTGTGATTTCAGCGCTCTTCCCATCTAGAGTCATGGTCTACAAGCTTGCACCATGTGTCTAACCTGCCTGGTGAGTTCTGCCAAAGCAGGCCTGACACCCCACACACAGATCCCGGGAGGGAAGGTGGGATGGGACATGTGTAAGGGGCATGCATGGATGGGGCTCTGCCACAGGAATAGCGGGTGGAAGCGGCTGATGGGCAAAGGGATCTCTGTGGCTAGCAGTCACCACAAGGCCTTTGCCAGGAGGGGGCTGGAAGCAGCCGAAGGCTGCAGTGCAGATGCTAACACTCTCCCTCGAGCTGGGCTGGGCTGGGGGAATGGCTGCCCCAGGGTGGGCTGAGGCTCTCCTTGTAGCCTGCAGCTCGGGCAGAGCCTTGCTGAGGTGACGCAGCCATCCAGCGAATGGAAGACTGTGCTAGGAGGCAAGTTTTCTTCCTTTGGCTTGACGGGATTAATCGGGCGGTGGCAGCACATCTACGGTAAGGAGGGATGGACTATAAACGTGTCGGACAAAGGGGACATGGCTGGACGGCTGCAGCGTCTCCATCTACTCCCAGCCCCACCAATGCTCCACTCCAGGAGCGTCCCCACGCCCCACTGCCAAGAACGGCCTGGCCTGGCCGACCTGGCATTTGTTAGACACTTCATTCAAAACCCACTGCTGCTGCTAACCAGGCCTGGGCACGCCCAGCGCCACGTGCTGAGAGTTGGGACAGGGCAATAGGCCATTAGCAGGGCATGGGACTGGCTGGAGCCTGGGCTCCTGGCACTGCTGTGGACAGAGGAGCAGGAGATGGTGAAGCAGAGCTCAGAGCACAGATGTACAAGACTTTACCCATCCAGGCATGCCCAGGAGAGGTCTGCTCTGAACCCCATCCAGGACATGGCCGGACACCTGGACCCACTTGGGGCATTGGCCTTCAGGCCCCTGGAATCCCTGCTCTGGCCCCTGCTGTGCTCGTGCTGCAAAACCACTCCCATACTTTAAGACCCCTTTTGAATGGCACCAGGCACAAACAGCCACAAGCATCCCCCTCAAACCCTTCCCTGGGGAAGCAGCCTTAGACTCGAACTGTCTGCAGACCGCCCAGGCAAGGTTTGCGGGGCACTGCTGTGTGTGTAAGCAGCCAGCCAGCTCGCAGAGGGGGCCGCAGCCAGCAAACCCTCTTGCAGGCCTCTGGCTGCTGCTGCTGCTCGTGGAGCACCAGGCAGTAACCAGTCCTGACCCCAGGAGAGAGCCCGCTGCCTGTGTCCTGCCATGACGCTAGGGAAGCGACCCCATTGTGAGATGCCGGCCCAGCCTGCCTGTGACATCGGAGGGAAAGCAGGGGCTGGGGAGAAGGACAAAACCACGAGTGAAAGAATTACACAGCAGTGCCAGCTCCTGCGGCAGGCTTGGTTGCTACCTGGCCGTGGCCACTTCTGGGCCAGAGGATGCTAGCACACGGCCTAGGGCTCCAGCCATGCTGCCAGCTGATCCCCACGTCCCAGGGGGAGGGGAGCCGGGGAAAACATAGCCAAGGCCACAGTCAGCTGCGGGCAGGCCAGTGGAGAACCCAGGCATCCTTGGTCCTGAGCCAAGAGGGATGACATCCCTTCATGCTCCCGTGCTGTAAGCTATCCCCTCCTCATGGTCCCCGTGTGCCACATGCCCTGACGATGGAAGGCCATGGCGCTCAAGAGGATGCTGGACATGCACATGAATCCCCACCAGGGGCTCTTGGCCAAGTGGGATCCCAAGAACGAGGGGAAGTAGAGGCGGCTCTTGCCCCCGCCCCCTGCCCATGCAGTACCTGCCCACTGCCATCCCCCAGAAGGAAGGGCCTGCCAACAGGGAGAACGGCTGGAGAAAAGCCCCCATTGCCTGGCGCCCCTCACCTGGCTGCCAGCCCACAACCTTACCCTCCTGGGCCTCCACCTGCAGCTCTCGCCTCTCCTGCGCCAGCTCAGTTGGGCCTGGGGGAGTGAGTTGGTTCCCGTCTTCACTCTGCCTCCCCAGCCCCTGGGGGTTCAGTCCCATGGCCCCACCCTTCTCTGGTTAATGAGCATTTGGCACCATCTGTTCCCTGATCACATGGAATAAAACATGCAGCACATTCACTGTGTACAGCTTGTCTTGTACCTGACAAAGGGGAGGGGAGAAAAGACCCACGAGGCTCAGCCCCCCCGGTTCCTCAGGGCCTCCCCCTGATCACACAGCTCCTGTTCCCCTCAGGACAGCGCTGACCCCTGCTCAATCTCGCACGGTTCCTTACAGCAGGAACAGCAGCAGACCTAGTGCGTCCTTTCCCATCACTCCGGTTAAAAGGCTCTTCTCCCTTTCCCTTATCTCCAGTTCTTACCCGCCAAGAGGCAGAGAGCTGTACCTGTGCTCTTCTATGGAGGGGAGCCAGCGGGGAGCCCCCCCCAGGGCACTGCAGAAACCCAGGTGCTGGTGCGCTCTGACAGTGTTTGAACGGCGCTGCTGGGAGCGCAGGCAGCTGCGTTCTCCATCCGCCCAATCTGCAGTGTTGTGGGGCTCAGGACTGGCCTCTGCTGAGCGCTCCAAGGTCAGTCAGCAGCTGCAAGGGCAGTTTGTTCATTTAGCACTTTACAGGACACGTCTCCAAAGCATCCTGCAAGCAATGCTCGTCGTGCTGCTGCAGGGAAGAGTACCGTGCTTCTGCCTCAGTCCCTCTGTGCCAGCTGGGAACACGACTCATCAGAGGCTATGAAGAGGCAGAGCTGCTCTTAGAACCTGGGAACCTTTATCTCCTAGTGCTGGGTGCCAGCCAGACCTCCTCCAGTTTCACAGCGTCGGAGGGCCAGCCGGGTACCTCGCTCTGCGCCTGGGGGCTGGTTTAGGCACATTCTGCTTTGTGCCCCTCCGACACACTGCTGGTGCATGCAGGCTCCTCCCTGAGCGGGAGAAGTGCAGTCAGAGCGGAGAGGACCCAGGTGTTTCCGCACCATGCCATCTCTGTCTGCGCTCAGCGGGGCCTGAGTGGCTAAACACAGCCAGTGCCATCTACACTAGTGCTGCATCAGTGGGTGAAGTGGAGAGAGGCACAGCTCTCGGGGGGACAGGGCCATTCTGCAAGAATGACAGAACTACAAGCAGCTCCAGCAAGAGAGTTTATTAATAGGGCCGAGCCTCCACCTGCCAATCAAAGCATTTCCGATGCTTGCCACAAGCTGTGTTGGGGGTAACTTCCAAGCACAAAGGGGCAGGTGGGCCCTAACCTCTCCCTGTACAGCCAGCCCCAGGAGAGACGGCAGCAAAGGGCTTGAGAGTGCAAGGTGGTTTCTTAGTGTCTGTGGGGATTTGCTCTCTCACCCCCCTTCTCATGGGGTGCTTCATCAACAGAGGGACAACTCCTCAGCCCTGGGGCCTGCCCCATGCAGAACGCACAGCAAATGCCCTGTAGGGCTGTCGGGGGAGCACTGTCAACACACATAAATACAGACATACAGTTAACAAAAATAGCATTAGAATATTCACAAAGGAATAAAACTACTCTCGGGTATTTACAGCAGAGCACAGAACATATGTACAAGGAGCAGACACCGGCGAGGACTGGCGGGCGCTTACGCTGGACTCCATGGGGCGGGGAGATATTTCACAAGCCTCTGCCAAGGGGTCTAGCAGCAGAGCACGGCCCTTAGTGTGGAGGGTGGGCGGGCACAGACATGTCCCTGCGCTCGGAGCAGGAGATGCCATGGCTGGGGAGGAGAGGAACATGCCCTGGAGGTGGAATGGCAGCAGGAGCGGCATTACACCAGATCCTGCTGTTACTCAGTCGATCCAGAGAAATACAGGCCAGCCCAGAGCCAGGCAGGCGCTCCACGCAGCATTTCTGCTGCTGAGCGAGTGGGGAGCACGCCAGGGGAGTAGCCAGCCCCCTGGAGCTAGCGGGGGGCCCCACAGCTGGCTCTGAACTCCCCCCCAGGTGATCTACCACCCGCACGGCGAGAGCGTGAGACCACACTTAGGACTCAGCAGCTAAGTGGAAGCACCAGGAAGGTGGGAAGGGGCCTTCCTCCATCTCCTGCCCCCTCCCGCCCTTGCCAGCTGGGCTGGCTCTCAGCTCCGGCTGCATTCCAGCTGCCAAGCCCCTCCACCTTCTCTGAGAAACCGGGCTCCTCCTCTCTCATGGCCAGGGAGGACGACGCTCCAGCTGCCTGCTCCTGCTGCTTTCCTAGGAGGCCACACTCGCCTCCACCCCCATCTCTCTTCCTCCAGCCTGCCCTCACACACAGCACTGAGGCCTCTGCTGCTACCCCTCAGGGTGTGCTTAGGAAGGGGCTGGGCACCCCCATTTCATTCCCACCTGGCCCTGAGTGTTTCCTTCTGCCCTTGCTGGAAGCTATTTGGGAAGCAGCCATGGCGGCTCTCCAGAGAGCGATGCTCACAGAGACGCAGCAATTAAAAGCCGAGCATAAACACCTTCCAGGGCTCTGCTGCTGACACTGGTTCTCCCTGTCCGCAATCTTCCACCTGTGCAGCAGTGAGTCTCCGTCTCCGCCCCGTGCACCATGTGGGCATTGGCTAGGGGACTCATGGCAAGAGCAGGACCCAGCGCCATCATTACCTGTGGTTTGTAGCCCCAAGCCTGTGCTCAGAGCAGCCCCACTTAGCGAATGCCACATTCGGCAGCGGAGCAGAGGAGCGTGGGTAGCTGTTTGGCATGGTGGCAGCAGAGGGGGAGGGAGGTACCAAGGGAGAAGCTGGCGCCTAGGGCCCAAGGGAAGCAGGAGGCACAGTGTAGCTCGCTGTAGAAATCTACATTCATAGGGAGAGAACGGCCTGAGGATCCTGCTGCGCTGCTGCCTGGGAACGCAGAGCTAGGCCTGAATTACACACACTCTAGCAGAGGGCCCTGGGCAGGCCCAGCTGTCAGAGACTGGCCTTGGGCTCTGGAGCTGGACGGGGGAGCAGAGCAGATTTGGGGGCAGGCAGCAGCGCACAGCTCTGGGAGGAGGCTCCTGCAGCGGAGGGGAAGGATTAGGACCTTTGGGGCTAGGGAGACATCTACTGTAAACTCTACCCCTTTCCTAGAAGAAATGGTCTGAGGTCTGCTAAGGGCAGGCACGGGGCTCTGGCTGCACCTTTTCTACCAGCGCCAGGTACTACACATGGCAGCCAGGCAACTGCAGCACTTCAGGTGACCTGGGCCGCTCAAACAGGAAACCCAGGTGGGGAAGGGGAAGCTGCACTGATGGTTAACAACAGCTCCTCCCCTTCCCCATTCAGTCTGCCAGAAGGACACATCTTCCCCCCCACCCCCACCCCCACCGCCAGAAGAGACCAGTATTGTCTGGAAACCCCACCACCACCACCCAGCACTGGCTCTCGCTAGATCTGCAGGAAGCCTGGAATGATGGGGGGCTACGTGGAGGTGGTGGTCTTTGCCCCTAGAGCTTTACCCTAAAACACTCACCCATCCACCCACCCACAAAGCTTGTGTATTCGCTAACAGCCCAGGGGGAGCCTGAAGGGGTTGGAGCATGTTCCACCCACTAATCCCTGCTGTGGCTGTTTGCTTCCCAGCCCGGGCCCCACATCATCAGTCTGTAGCATGGCTGCATTGGTCCCAGGGGCTATTAAAAACAACACTAAATGAAGATTAGACTAAAAGGGAGATGGTATCACCCAGCCGAGAAGAGATCTGGGGGGCAGGAGTCACTGCCCTTCAGGAGACGGTCTGCAGGCAGGGCAGGGGCAGCCCCTTGGAATGCTCACGTTGCTCTGAGGTACGGCGGGATGGGCTTTGCCATTTGCCATGGACCCAGAACCATGCTGGGGCTGGGGAGGCGTCTGTCCAGTTACTTGCGGCTCAGCAGAGAGCCCAGGAGGAGCACTCCTGCCACAGTCGCCCCCGTCAGAAGCCACTTGTTGAACTGCTCCTGGCCCTTCCTGCTCTTGGCAGCAGCATCATTTCCATAGAGATCCACAAACCGCTCCTGGAGAGAGAGAGAGAGAGAAGGGATGAGGGCACTGCAGAAGCCAGGCTGTGGGGCCAGGGAGAGCTCACATTTACACACTACACAATGTCCAAATGCAGGCACCATCTTCTGAGCGGCAGAGATGGGAGATTCCTGAACCGCCGGGGCACTCAGCTGGGGTGGACTCACAAGTCCTATTCTGGAGTCAGGTGTGACATTGCCCGAGGCTGGCACTGCTTGAGTTGGTAACAGGGCTAGAGCTCATGCAGCCTGGCCTAGCCGACACCAGAAAAGCTTTGCTGGTCTTGATGTCCCAGCAAACCCTCCTGGTGCAGGTCCAGCTTATACCAGCAAAAGACTGTTTGCGCCAGGACAGCGAATACCAGTTCCCTGAATAAAATCCACAAGATCATTCCCAAATGACATGCCACAGTACTCCTCATTCACAGAGGCTGGTCCCCCCAGCACCATCACAAGCAACATTCTATGCTGAGCAGGGTCTGAAACCAACTGGGAGATCCCACGGGGTGGGGCTGAGCAATGCCGCCCCACCAAATGCCAACAGCAGCTCCTTTCCCCCCACGCCTCTCTCTATGTTGATTAGAGCAAGTACGTGAGTCTTGCAAGTCAGGAGGAGCAGTCTCCTACTCTGCTCTGGAAGTGGCCAACTGAGCAACAGACAAGACACCCAGGAAATTCCTTTTATTCAGCTCCCCTTTCCTTAAATTTCCCACACCTAGCTTGATCCTGTCTCTATGAGGCTGCATAAAAATGCAGATGACTTGTGTGGATCAAAATCCTATCAAGATTCATAAGAACACAGAGCCAGGAGAACAATGTACGCATCCATCTTTAAAGAAGCTGAGAACGTTCACCAAAGACAAGACAACTGGATCCAATTTTCAGCACGGGAAAAAGAGAACAATGAGCGTGTTCCTGTTGGGGGGGGGGGCCTTGCAAAACACGGAAGAGGAGCGTGTATGCATCCACTTCCCAAGACATCAAAAATAACTCAAACACAGACAAAGGGCAAGCCTTGAGCACAAGGGGAGTCTGAAGTGGATGTATCCTTTGAGAACCACCCTAACGCTGCCTAGACAAACTGGGCAACCCAAATTTTTGAAAAGGGAAAGATTTCAAAGACAAGCTAACAAATAGAGAGCCCTACAAGTAACGTAACAAGGAAGAAAGCTCTGCTGGGGTGCACACTTTGCTTTACTAGCTTGGCATGAGCAGCTTTGGAGCTCCCACTGCTATGGGCTGATTTATTTGATGTTCACACTAGTCATTAACTAATCCCAACTTCTCCAGAAGGACGAGCTGATTGTAAACTTGTTTAATCTTTACCGTAGACAAGATTTGTAATGTTTCGATGTTCAAGGTTAAACTGGCTGGAAAAGGTTATGAAAAAGCGTTCAGCAAACGCAGTGCTGTGTGACTGCCCTGGGAATGCTGTCTGCCTTCAGCCTAAGTCACCAAAACAGCACTCAGCAGCTGACCCGTCACCTTGTTTGCTTATTTCCAGTTTGAGCACCCCGCCCCAGGAAGGGGTGGGACAGAATCCCAGTGAACAGCTGAGACCATAGGGCAGAAATCCTGCCACTCAAAGCACAGCTCTAAACGCAGCCATCACATCTCATCCCAGACATGGAGCCTGCTAAATGGCAGGGAGCCCTGGGCCTTCGAAGGACTGTCAGCTCCTCCCAGGCCTCAAAGGCTCCTCTGCATATTATTCCCCGCTAGTCTCGCTCAGTGGGGAGAAAGGCACTTCAGCTTCCTCCCCAGCGTGAGCTATTCCTGCCCAGCTGCCAGGCCTGGAGGAGCATCATTCCCAGACTTTTAGCCATGCCACCAGGCTCATCTGTACTGGCAGAGATCAGTGAAATACCATTTCACCCTCTTATTTGGGGAGCCTTCCTCTGGCTCTCATGTCTCTCTCTGCTGCTCTGTCCAGAGACAGCCTTTCACCAGGGCCCACTGCAGCACTGGACTGTTGGGCACTGACTGCGCCATCAGGAATCTCTCAATCATAGCCCAGAGCAGGGCAGAGGAGAAGAGGTGGCAGACTGGCATCTGTCTCCCCCAGCAGGCCCTCTGTATGTCAGGCTTCTTCAGGCAGGCAGGCGCTCTCTGTACTGGGGATAAGTGCTGCGCTCCCCACCCTGAACTGTGCGTCGAGGGCAATGGGGTAGCACAGGACCAGCCCTGAGAGAAGTGTGTCCGAGAGGGGCGAACACCAGAGCACAGCGCGCTCTGAAATCAGGGAGGCATGGGGGGGGGGGGGGGGGGGGGGGGGGGGGGGCCCCGTGAGCAGGGAGACAGCAGAGCTTTGTTTGTTGGGGAGGCTGGACTGGGCAAACCATTACATGACTGGAGCCCAGTTTTCTATGGTTACGCTAAGAACAAACATCACATGTCTCTGTTATTGTCTGCTCTGCACCCATTCCTCTCCTCTCACCCCTCCCGTAGCTAGCACCCAGCAGGACACACCATCCCTGCCTCTCAACAGTGCCCTGCATTCAAGCAGCGTCAGGCGCCAAGAGTCGTTTCTGGGAAGCTGGGTGTTCTGGGACAACAAGATCCCTGGAATCCAGGGCACAGGGCAATCTGTAGCATCTGCCAGGAATGCAGCCACCCAGGGCTCTGCCCGCTTCCTCCTTGAGCCCTGCACCTCCTGCCACAAGACGGAAGCCCCACCCCACCCTGTGTGGATGGTGAAACACATGGAGATTTAGAGTTGCCAGCGCAGGTGGCCACTAAAGTCCAGCTTGCCGTCCCATGATGGAGAGAAGGGACATGACAGAACCAGAGGAAAAGCATGAGGAGCTGCTGGGAAAACAGTCAGGGGTGAGGGCAAAAGGCCACGCTGCCTTGGATTTGGGAGGACACATTGGGCAGGCTCATCTGCTAAGTGACAAGCCCTCTCACTGTAGCCATACCCACCCAACCGCACAGCCCTCTGCCCAGAGCTCCTGGCAACAAGAGCGCCTTCGCCCCACCATGGCAGGCTCTGCAGCCCACTCCCCTTGCAAGGCTGCAGAACCCAAGCTCCACCCATGGCACAGCTGCAGGGCACCGTCTGCACGGCTGCTTTTGGAGGGCGAGTGGGGCTCACACTAGCACAGGTCTGCCTACCGGGGCTGGGACCTGTTCCGGGGGCTGCGGAGACAGACCGGGCTAACCCTTGGGCTGCGTGAAGTTGACTGCAATGCACAGCGCAGGAACCCAGGCACTGAAGTGACATTTCCAGCAGTCCCTGCAGGAAAGCGGCTGGAAGACATCCATGGCTTCGCCGCAGTGAGAAGCTCAGCCTGGCTAACAAGCAGGCCCTACATCAGTGAACTACACGCCCAACACGAACCAACTGCTGTGTCTTGCGTTAGCAAAGGCTGGCCTGAGATTTGAGAATGACCAAGGTGGGCCGCACCCTCCCTTTGGCCAGTTCCCGAAGGGTCAGAGAGTCGTAGAGCTGTGTGGGAGCTCGAGGAGATGCCTTTCCAGGGCTGGGGCATTTGCTGATCACCTGGGCCCAGAGCACATGGAAACAGCAGCAGCTCTGCACACATGCCCAGGACATCAATTCCTTACCACCTACCCAGACACTCCAAATTTCCAGAACACACCCCACCCCAGAGCCGGATACTCCGTGAACAGAGCAGAACACCAACTCCACCTTACAGGGACAGGGCTGGCCTGCAGCCACAAGAGGTTCTTCCCTATACAGACTGATACAGCAATTCGACGTGGGCCAAAGTTGGGTACCCTGTGCCGTGTGCAGAATTCCCACTGGATTCAAGAGAAGCAATGGGTGTTCAGGAGGCTTTTGTTTAGACGCCTCACTATTAAGCACAAGTTTGACCCTGTGTGTCTAAGCGGGGTGGGGTGAGCAGAGGAGAAAATCATGCTGTGGAAGCATACCTAGTGCAGGTAAACGGCACTGCCGTCCCGAGCCCCTCAGGGCAGGCACTTTAATCCAAGAGCCACAACAATCCTGTTTCTAAAGGACGGGCAGTCCAAGTTCAGCATGCAGCCAGACTACAGAGGACCTTTACCCCCAGCAGGCCGGAGGTTTATCAGTTACGAAGCATGCCTGTCAGTCAGATGAAAGCAGGAACGCAGCCGTGCAAACATTTCCCAACACAGCATTCCAGGGACCAGGGCAAATGTGAGCCTAACTTTGTTCTCCTACCGCACTGGGTAAGTAACCAGCCCTGCCCCCCACTACAGCACAAACCGCCCCACGAAGACCTGGAGACCAGAGGACCAGCGAAGAGGAATGGATACAACAATGAAAGCTCACCAGCCTAGCATCTCCCTGCCCCACACATGGGCCCCAGGCACAGATTTGCTCTCAGAACAGGCCATGAGAAGCTCTGTGTATCTGACCCAGGGCTGAGGGCCCCTTTCTTCCCCCACAGGAGCTGGGTGTGTATTATAGTCAGATTGCCATTTTCCCAGCAGGATTTAGCTGCCGTAATTCAGCCAGTCTGGAAAGCACAGATAAGCTTGGAGCGACCCTGTGTCTGTGTCACGCTTTATTGTGCGAGGTACAGAAATCAGACCGGCGGCAGGCTTGCTGCTAAATCCCCTCCTGCTGCCTGCCTGAGCGTCTAGAGGGTTCTCCTGACTCCCACCGCTGTGGCAAGGATCTGCATCAAACACCTGGTAAGGTCTCCATTAGCATCCAGACAAGACATCAACAGACAAGCTGTGACTGTTGCCATGGTCATCTACGTGGGTTTCAGTTCCTAAGCTACAGCTGTGATTGACAAGTAGCTCAGCCAAAAGCTTTTAAACTGGCTCCTCCCCATAAGACATAACATCCTCCAAGCGCTCCAGTCCCACTCCATCAGAGCTCCTCGCAGCGCGCCCCCACCTTGCCATGTACACACGCGACGGTTTTAACAGAAGGCCAGGTTCAGGCCTGGAGTAAGCAGGGACTTGGGGATTTTGAGAGGCCCTGGAGCTTTGAAGTTGCACCTGCTTGCTGCTGAATTTGGCCTCAAGCCTCTCTCATTTGTCACAGACCCTCCCTTTTGTGTGCTGCCACACAATGCTGCTGGCACAGATTGATAAATGTGCAATTTCAAAAGCAAGTTTTTCCAATAACCTGTTTGGAACATTTGGGGCCATGTAAAATCATAAGCGACACCAATTCTTGCTGTGGCCCAGGGCCAATCACTTACCCTCTCTGCCTCAATTTCCCCATCTGTAAAATGGGGATCATTTTACTGCTCAGCCATGTCAGTGAGTACAAATTCATTCCTATTTTTATTGTGCTTCAAAGAACTCTATGAGGAGTTCATATTACAGCCATCTGGACAGGGCACTGATCCAGGTGTCACAGCTCTCTGTGGTTGCACAACTTGCATTGTTTAGCAGCCTCAGATACAGCTGAGAAACTGCATTAGTGTGTATCAGGTTGGCGACACCTTTTCCAAAGTCAAGCCTTTTGTAACCTCCTCACATTCGCTACAAGGGTAAAAAAATCTAATAGTGGTAACAATAAGCCCCTATAACGAGTGTCGAAAGGCTGACAGGGACCAGTCAACCTCGAGGGCTCAGTGTGGGCAGGAACAAGAAGTTTTTGTTTTGGGGGTTCTTTTACCTAAGACGGTGATAAAGTTTTCAACACCGTGTCATTCTCCTGATTGCCTCTCTTGTCCCTCTGGCAGCCATGACCCACTGGTTGCAAAACACTGCTCTAATGTCATGAAATCTTAATTTGTGAATCCTAGGTACAAAACATTCCCCGGGCAGCACAGACTCCTACCAACTTATACCATGTACCTCACCATTCCAGCTTTATTCCCATCCATTTAAAGGAACACAGAAGGCTGATGGGCCTAAAGGGGAACCTACCAGCTCCTTTGGACATTGTAGACCTGTTGTACTGTAGCCCGTTCCATTGCTGTGAGGAGCAGACAGGCCACTCATATATATATATATATATAAGAATCCTGCCTAAAGAGAAAGAGATTAGGGTTCTTGTATATTCCCCATGTCCTATCTAGTCACAGGTGGGACAGGGAAGGACAACGTGATGTGTTTGTAATAACAGAGAAATGGAGCCCTAAATCTGTTGTTGGCAATTGTGCCCAGCTAAAACACGGGGATGCTAGCAATAGTGCAGCCTGCCTTTTGGAAAGTGGATAGAGATTTTCCCTCCAGGATTGGAGTTTAAAACGTTGGGCACATCAGCCTCGGTAATGTCCCTTTAAATAGAGAGAAGGGAAAGAGAGCGCTAGCAGTCCCCAAACAGCTGCCCATGCAGAGGGGTCAATGGACTGCAGGAGCCCCAAGCGATTTACCACAGGAGACAAATGGGAGGGAGCAGGCTCCAGCGCCCAGGAATTGACATTTCAGTTTATCAAATACACTCGGAACAAGGTTTCTTCCTACTGAGAGTCCATGACGCAACACGGCAAGCTACTGCGTACTCCGCACTGGCTGGGATTCACATGGAACAGGCACCTTTGGAAGCACACAAATGCCAGTCACCTCAGGAAAAGGGAGACGCATCCCAGGAGCAGCCAATCAAAATCCTGGCCTTGCTTTGTGCAACAGTCATTGCTCATCTTCCCTCTGCATTATGGACCCAGGTTCTTTCCATTGGGGTCCTTTGCTAGGACACATTCCCACCGAGCTGTGCAGAACACGTGGGCTGCTGGCTGAGGGGACGCACTTTGCTTCCAAGGAATGGAGAGTTAATGATTCCCCCACAGGACGCTGGGCAGGAATGCACAAGCTGCCCCCACCGCAGAGTCGTGCTGTGTATATGCACCGCCATGCTGGGTGCACATCGTAAGAGACGTGTTCAACACCCCAACCTGCTCAAGGGTAGTACCGTTTGCCTATTCAGAAGGGTCCATGCTGCCATTCTTTAGACTCACATCGAGCGCCCCGATTGGTCAGTTCTCAGCTGGGGCTGCCTCACAAGGAGACGGGAGAGCAGAAAGCAGAGACAAAGGCACTGTCTCTGGCCGCTTACTACAGAGCATCTAGGTCAGGTGCACTCACGCCCTTTCCCTCCCCAGATGCTGCAGTCTCTGCATCCTCCCAGGAAAGATCCAGGCCTTTGTTCTTAGTGCGACCAATGGCGCTGGGGGAAAAGGGAGGGGATCAAGGCCGGGGAGATTCTTCTATTGAGCCCATTGCTACATAAGGGGAACAATCCTTATTCCCCAGCATAGCTCCTGAGCACCCCTTCTCCTGGCTCTAATAAGGCTTCCAGGAAGGGACTCTCATTGCGAGGTAGAGGGGTAACATGTCTACGGAATCGCGAAGCTGCCATTTTCGCACAGACTCACAGCGCTGAGGGATTTGGACACAATCTCATCACAGCACCGAAAACCGGCACGGACTATTTTAGAAAAGAGAGACAGAGAAGGAAGGTCTTTCCACTCGGTAATAGAAGTGAAGGCCCCTCCCCCACAAGACACTGTGCGGCATAGACACCCTAGCAAACAGAACGGCGAGAGGGAGCCAGGCAGAGGTCACCCAGCCATCGCGCGCATGCAGCATAATGCAGGGCCTTTGCTAGGGCAGGAGAGATGCTGGGATGGCAGAGAGCGGATGGGGCAAGCAGGCTGGCCTGGCATTTAGTTTCTAGTTGTGACAGTAGCTGCTTCGGCGTTTGTGGAAAGCCTTAGATTCTTCTTGGAACCAGACTTGTTTTGAAGCAAGTATTTCTAAGAAAAGAAAGTGTTTGCTGGGCAAGAGATAAATGGCATCTGGTGAATACATGGAGCTATCAGGCACTACAGGCAGGGAAGGGCAACAGCTGATGAGCACTGCAGAGACAGAGTAAGTAGTGGGGAGGGGGGTGTCAAGAAGCACCCCTCCTCTTCTTCCAGACCTGAACAACATACAGCTGGCAGGGCACGGACGGGGGGCTACTCAGGCCCTGACTGCACAGCAGCGTGCCCCCTTTTTCCAGGTGACCGTGCCTGGAGCAGCCAGTGAATTCTGTGGAATTCACTCACTAATGTGCTCCCTTCCAGCCACACTGCTGGGGCTCTGCCCCCTCCCCACCTGGGATCCCAGACACTCAGCGAGCCCAGAACAGGATAGAAGGGACAAGATAAGGGTGCTTTAGCTCAGGACTTGGTGGACAGACTCAAAGCTCGGGAAGTGCAGGTCTCCTGGTTACCTTCCAGTCCATGCACTCAACAAGGACCTTGCTTCCCTTATACCTGATGTCTAGCCCCCCAAGTGTCGGTTTCAACCTCACCAGCCCCGTGTTCTGGATCCCAGACTAGTCCAGACATGTCCAGATATTTCTAGCCTCACCCGGTCACCTTTATCAGAGAGGAAATGTTTAGAATTCCTGAGTTGCTCAAACCAGGACTAGGATAGCAACAGCACGTTACAAAGAAGATCATAGACAGTGAGTATCGGCTTACCCTGCGCTTCAAAGGGTAGATTGTTTTACAATAGGCTGTCTCTGCATTTCACACATCCCTTCCTTTCCACCCTGCCCCCCCATTCAGCAGATACACTAAAAAGGATGGGGCAGTAGGTGATAGTGAAATACAATAGAAGCAATTATGCCAACCATTAGCAAGGTATCACCTCACCTCCAAGTCAGCCAAGAACCATCCTCCCTGTCAGAGTGTAAAACTGTATTTGCATTTGCCACTTCACCCTCCCATCCTTGCCTCCTGCTGCTGTGACGGTCAGAAGACAACACAGAATAGGATTCACAGCCCATACTCCACTTCATCAGCTCTTTTCACCTGGGACAAAAGTAGAAGGGATCCTTCCCTACTGCAGCTCTGAGAGCATGATGCCCATCTTACACCTACACTGAACCAGGCCTCCTGAAGGATCCCACAACCCTCTGCATCTCTGTTTAGATGTGTAAAGCAGGCCATTACCAATGCTTCACCCCCTGTAAATGCAGCCACCTCTGGGGTGAGATGCAGCAGCTGTTTAAACAGTGCCAACAATGCAACACAAAGAAAGGCTAGTGTAGCCAAGGGGGCATGAAGGAGGTGTCTCAGTAGAGAACCATATATATTCCATCAGATCTGAAAGTTGGCAAGGGCACTGGGATTCTCATCCCTACCTAGAGATTGGGAGGAAACTAATGCTTAAATGTATCAATAGTACCAACCCTGTTATCTGGGTTAAGTTTCATTTTTGTGTCTAGGTAACTATCTGAAATGCTAACACTAGACAGGTGAAAAGGAAATTAGTTGCACTCTACAGTGAAATTGGGGCCGGGGCCAGATAGATACAGTTTGAGGCAAGTGAAGCAGAACAAGTTCCTTTTTCAAGATAAAACCAGGATTCATGGAGTGGCAGTGATCCATGAGGACAGGTGAGGGAAGCAGATATAGAGGGTTAATCCCGGTCTTGTCTCTTCGGGCAGCAACATACTGAGCCACAGAGTACAGAGGACAGGAGAGAGGGTACTAGGGGAAAGAAGGGGTTTGGGAACAGAGAAAGCTTCCTTAGTGTGGCATGGGTGAAGTGCACTAGCATGTGAACGGGTCACTTGTACAACAGAAGAGTCCCTCCTATGGCAGAGGAAGTGTGAGTAAAGACCGGGAACTTACTTGGCCCTTTGCAGAGCCAGTCTGGGCAGCACTCAGAAAAAATTTCAATGGCCTTTCACCCAGAACATTGCATACTGAGGAAACAGGCAACAGAACAGCCCAAGGGCCACACCTTCCACCTAGCGATGCCACCGCCACACCTGCTGATTTACAGCCCAAGCCTGTCACACAGAAGCTGATGCAGCAACTGAACACCAAGCACACAACTGTCTTCGCCACCCCAACAAGAAGATCTGCTTGGGAAAGGGCTCAGAAAAGAGCAATATACCTTTAGAGAAACACCCACAGCAGGTCAGCAAATACACAAGGCTTCTCATCCAAGAATCTCAAAGCACTGTCCAAATATTAGTTAGCTCTCAAAACCGTCCTATGATGTAGATCACTGTTATCCCAGATGAGGAAACTGAGGCACAAAGTGGTTAAATGATCACTCCAGAGTCACATGCCAGTCTGTGGCAGAACTGGGAACAGAATCCAGAGCTCTTGATTCCCAAATCCTGGCGCTTTAGCCACAGGCCCGCTGTTCCCTGCAAATGAGGTTTTCTATTATCCTGTAACTGTAACAGCAGCTGTGTTACTGATAGAATAGAGATGATGCATCCTAGCCACTGGCCGGAAGCTGCCGTTAGAATTTGGATTAACATGCATTTGGGAACAGTTTCCTGCAGTGATGACTGAGGCAAGATGGTGAATAGGAAACACATCATGCAGCAAAGCCCAGCAACTCTCGCAGCCCTTTACACCAGGGGCCGGGCTGCCAACTCACCATGTGGGCATGTACAAACCTGCAGGTGAAGCTCAATGGGGAATGGCAACTGAGAAAAACTGAAAACAGGAGTAATTCCCAAAGGCTGCTGCTAGAATCCTGTAAACACAGCCCAGTAGGTCCCCACCTGCCTACTAGAGCCCAAGATTGATCCCAAAGGTCCCCTTCTCTCTCTCTCCACCACACGGCCAAACATGCTGCAAACCCCACAGCCCCCCTCCCATATTTGTATGGCTGCTCAAACATCCCTCAAAGCCTGGATCTGAGTGTCATGCAGCAACAGTGTCGGAGCGTGGTTATAACTGTCATCGGCAGCCAGAATTTCAGAAAATATGCCACCTTCACCCATTCCCCTCCCACGTCAGGAGAATCTCACATTAGAGAATAGCCCTCATCCACTCTCTGGAGCGGCTCTGTGCACAGGGCTTTGCTGTTCCACCCGTAGTGTTCTTTCAAGTGCCTTGTCAGTAACTCACTGCCAGCTTCCATGGTGAAAGGGGAGACACACAAGCAGACTCTGCAGGTGCAAATGCTTCAGGGACTCAGTTTTAACTGTTATGCAAATAACTGACCTACATGGAAGCAGCTGGTTAATTTCAATTACAATAGCAGGGAATTCTGGGTTCTTTCCTGAAGCAGCCAGCAGCAGTGATGTGATGAACCCTGAGTCCTCAGCAATCACTGTCGAACTCCAGGATGTGGTGACCCAGAGCTGGGTGTAGAGATGAAAAGTCGGACCTTCCCAAGCAGCTGGGAAATGGCAAACTTCAAAGGGTTAAACGAGCATCTCTCTCCACCATCACCCCCACCCCGCAGCAGCAGAACATCAGCTAGAACTAGGTAAGGCACACAGGCTGTCCCAGCTTGTGTAAGGTCTCCAGCCAGACTGGGTACTGGAGTGGGAAGTATAATAAACCCAAAGAGTTCAGTGCACACTAGGACCAAAGCCAGTTCTTGTCTAACCAGAGGAACAGTCACTAGCACGTTCCATTCCTAACCCCTGCTGCCAGGGACGCTTGTCAAACCGGTTTCATCACCAGCTTCACGGAACCTACAACATGCTTGCACCACGGAGACGGCAAGTGCTCATCAGCAATTTCAGCATTTCCCAAAGATGTCAGGGGGTAATTCAGAGACCTGCAGCTCTTCTCTTCCTCCCGGGAGCCAGCCTGGCCTGTTCTGTGCACAGCAGAGGAGGCTGGAGAGGACAGATGTTGGATGCAAGAGAGTCAGAAATCAGCTGAAACATCAGTGTGCAGCAAAACAAGAGCTGTCATGAATGACTAATCCTCTTGCATCCAACTTTCATCAGTGAAAGTTATTCCTTCAGAACCATCTGGGCTGAGAGCCCCATCGGTGCCATAGAGCAGAACCAGTAACAGGAACACACAGGAGAGGGAAAGCTGGGAGCCAAGAGGCCATAATACAAAGGCAACGGGAGGAACATGTAGGTCGAGCTGACTCCTCTCAGGAGATTAGCACCTGCTGGGAACGGGATTGCATTTCCTTGGACTAACCCATTTAATGCCTTTTGGAAAACAGTGTCTATGCAGCTTCTCCCCACTGGACAGATGGTGTCTGAGCCCCAAATGGGCAGACCAGTCTGCCGGCCTTTAGTGAGAGAGGCACATTTTAGGGGCAGTGGGAACGCTCCTTGCCTAGTTTCACGCTATCCGAAGCTTGTAATGTATTAATGCATTGGCTGTGTGTTCTCAGTGAGACTGCTGTGTAACACAAGCACCTCCTTTCTGGGGAGCCCATGCCTACAGCATGCCGCTATAGAAGAGGAACGGAACTGAATTTTTCACCCAGTCATACTCTTTGCCCTGAGCATTATGAAAGTTCCTGTATCCTTGTAGAACTGTGTTGAGGAGGCAACAGTTTCTGCAAGGAGGCAGCTTTTGCAGACACAACCTTTGGGCTCCAGTGGACCCTGACACATGACCACATTCCTCATTCTCTGGGGCCAGAGCTGAAAGGTTGGATACAAGAATATGCTCCTGTTCCTCTTGCTCCCCCCGACAAAACATGCCTTTGGGAAAAGGGTCAGAAGGTTTGGGGATGGACAAGAAATCAGGATCCCCTCTGGTTTTAAACAGACTGCCTCAGTGCATCTCACTCAGATAAGTCACACAGACCCTTTGAGCCCAGCTCCTCATCCAGCTACCCTTGTGGAACGGGGATGGAGGAGGGGAGAGAGATGTACTTACTCAGTTCCTGTTAATCCATGTGAAAGCTCAAGTGATTCAGCCCATGAAGTCACTTAGCAAGAAACCTCCTGACCAACAGGAGAGGGAGCCAAATAGGACACCCGTCCAGCAACTGAGGCTGAACATATGCAAGGCAAAATACTGCAGGAGGAGAGGGGTCTGCCTTGGGCTTTACTCACATACGGTAAACAAATCACTGTTTCAGACAATAAAGACATTGGTGAGCCACATCATTTCAGGATGGAAGAAGCACAACCAAGCGTTTATGGCATGGCTTATGGCCACAGGTTTACAGCAGTAGAAATCGGATGCCCTGAATTCAGGAAGCTGGGGCTACTCCCGACCATACACACGCAGCCTCCTTTTGCTGGCCAGGGAATACGAGCTAGCACAGCTAGTCACTACCCGAGATAACAGCATCACCACAGCCTCCCTCCCTCCAGCAGCTTGCCATTAACCTGCTCCTGCTGCAGCCAAGGGCGAAACTCCCATGAACTTGGGAGTGGGACCAAAAGCATGTCCAAAATACCAGTGAAATGGTCCATGCAGGGCAGGAACCATCCAAGTGGAAGCTCTCCTGCTCTGGGCACTGACCACTACCAGCTGGCAGCAGTCAAACACCTGGCTCTAACTCCAGTGAGTACAGAGGGAGCCTGGCAGCTCGCTCCTGAGCCCCACGCCCCCCTCACTTTTGTTTGGTTTAGCGTGGTGCCCTTGGCTTCATGTAAGACTGCACCGGTATCAGCGCAGCGGGGGAGGGAGGAGAAAGCTTTCATTTTGCTCCACCCTTTCCCCCCACTCAGTAAGGGGCCCCAGGTGCACAGACACCTGTGCTCTCTAACAGACAGTTCTGTCCGTCCCTCTGTCTGCAGCCCATGCGTATGGTTGTATTTCCAGCCAACAGGCCAACCCAGCCGGCACCTGCTGTTTTCGTCAGGGGCAAGCACCTCACAGCACTCTACTTGCCCATCCCGTCATGCAGTTTACACCAGCAACAGAACCCTGCTGCAGCAGCTCCGGCTGTGTGCAGCCCTCCAGAACTCCATGTTACTGAGTCGCTCAGCTCCTCAGATGCAAAATGTTACCTCCAAGTCAAGGCTGAAAAGCCACTGGAGGCCAACTGCTTGGGGTAAAGAGAAACTGGCTGCTCTCCGGCCTGTGGTCAGGCTGTCCTGTGTACTGGACATTTCTCTTACTTTCATTCTAACCTCAGACTCACTGCTGCATGTCAGAGAAGGAACTTTTCATGGCTTACAGACAGCCCTGTCATTGTGGACAGCAATGAATTTCTAAACTCTGGCCTAGACGTAACCTTCCTTCTCTTAAGGGCTCTTCATCTCAAGGCTGAGCTTCCCCAACCAAGGATACTGATGCCAGGAGCCTGCTATTAACCTACTCTGCTTAAATCAGAAGCCATGCCTGTGATTTCAACTGAAACACAAGGCTGATCATCAGACAGCCCCACAAATCTTCCCTCATTGAGACACCGACCACCTACTGCCTTTCTTTGCACATTCTGCTCTCTAGCCAGTGAGGTGCTGCTCCGTAGAGAATGAACTAACTCTCTCATACTGCAAGAGAGAAATGGCTGCAAGTTAGTCCACAGGGTATAAAATCCACTGAAATCAGGAGAGTAGATACAACCCCATGTTCATTCAACTCTCTGCTTCCTTTAAGAGGGGGAACAAAAGAACACCACTGTATTAAAATAACCCCAGAGGTATCAAGAACTTCTCTGGTTAACACTCCCAAAGAGGCCTTTGAATTCCACCCACTCCTCCCTCCCTACCCTGGAGGCCGGCACCAGCACTGAGGGCATTTGGGTCCCCATTAACGGACCCTAAGAGACAGCAGTGGATCAGTACACGTGAGCATGTGCTTGGGAGAAAGCACGTGCGGATGTAAAGATGCTGGCTACATGGAGGCCTTGTACTGAGCGTTTCCACCAGGAGGCTGCCCTTCTCAGCACTGTTGAGCTTCTGTATTCACTCTATCTAAAATAAACACCAGGATAAAAATAAGTGAAACACCTAAAAATAAAAAAAAAAACAAAGCAAGCAGTTTTCTGTGCCATAACTAGGTCACCCAGCTCACCAGCATGCAAGTTGTGGCAGCAGGCGTGCGACCTCACAGGCCTCCTGAATTCAAAATTGACATGTCTCTCTTCAAATTTTCCTGTCATGAAACCCACACCTGCTCCCCAGTAACCCCCAGCTGGAGCCATCTGTTAACGGTTCTGCCCTCCAGTCAGCTTGGTCTGTTTTGCTTGTGTGGCAAACTGTAACCTTATCCCCCCACCTGAATGCTGCAACAACGAACACCACCCCAGAGGACAAAACCGAAGCTGCCCTGTGCATTCAGACAAGGCCACACTTCCTTCTTTAGAAAAAGACCAGTGTGCCTGACACTGTGAAGTGGAGAGAGCTCTTCCCTTTCAGTGCACCCCACAGGGCAATTAGTAGCTAAGCTGGAGAAGGCCAGGTCTGGTCATTGTCACTGGCACAGCGCAGACAGGCCAAGGGGGGCTCTGGGAACGTTCAGAGATAAGAACTCTGGCTTTGGAGAAGAAAGCAAAACAGAATCCCAGGTACCATCCAACCAGTGAGATGTCTCTGAGGGACCAAAATGCTTCCCTTCCATTCCCTGTTCCCAACATTAATCTTTAGCCCCTTCGGAACAATGGATCTTCCCAGAGCAGTGTCCCTGGCAGCATGGCGCTCTCCTGCCTCTCGAGCACTACCTCCGCCCAGCACTGAGAACGCCGCTGAGTCATGCCCTTGAGGATGCCAATAGCAGCCAGGGCTCCTACTGCCATCATGTGCTCAGGTTATCGCGGGGGGGGGGGGGGAGTAGAAAGCTCTGCCTAGCAATTTTGCTGCTATCTCCGAAATAAATCAGCATCGATCAGGGATCCCTCCCACTTTTATCAGACTTAGTCAAATTCTCAGATGAGCCTGTCCTCATTCTCCTCTCCTCTCCCAACTCCTCCAGTGCAATTTCTCCCAGGACTAGTTTGGCTTAGTAGTTACCAGGGAAATCATTATTTAGGCTAGAGCTGTGTTCCTGGTTCTCCCAGAAGGGGACTCTATCCCCAGAACCTTCCTTCTTTCACTCAGCAACTTTGAGGGGAAAAGACCAAAGAGCAGCACCAAAAGGTCAGACACATCACATCCCCACTCAGTCTCCACACCTTTCCCCAGGCGTGCGGTGCACGTTCCCACTTGAACACCACACGGAGGGTTATGTCGTTTCTGCCATTCAGTCCAGAAATGAGGGGTCCCCATGCATATCAGGCACATGCACAGAAAGCAGCAATTTCCACGGTCTGAGGGGAACCAAACCATCTCTGGCTGGGTCAGACACAGCATCTCAACAGCACAGACACACAAGGACCCAAGGCAGCTCATGGTTAGGGGGCCTGAACTCCAATTTCAAACAGCATCATCAGATCTGGGGGACTAAAGTCAATGTGAGCAGCTGAGAATCTGTAACAGTGCAAACTGTTTGGAAATGCATCTTGCAGTATTTTTTAAAGTACTTTGTTCTTTGAATCCAAGGATCTCAGAGTTCTTTACAAACGTGAATTCTCACAATCCACCATGGAAGGCAGGGAAATGTTATCCCCTTTTACTGAGGTCCAAAGAAGTTAAGGGAGTTGCTCTGAATCACAAGAAGGAAGTCTTAAAGAAACGTAATCGAATGGTACGACACAAAGGGGGGGGGGAGAAACTGAGGAAGTGGGAAGAAAAGTGAAAGTCTGCAAAGATTTCTTTCCATATTTCACTTTTTAGCCGGCAGGAATTCTGCTGCTGGGCTGGGACAGGAAGCAGTAATGGAAGTCATTCCAATGGCATTTCCTGAAGGGCTATATAGAAAAGCCTCCCAGTTCTGAATCAGTTTGAGTAGATGCCAAAGATCTGCACACTGAGCAGAGATCTAAAACAATCACGCTGTGACTATCTGCAATTAGCTAGCCTGCCTCCCCACCTGGTCAGAGTTAATCTTCCTAGGGAAACTGATCATCATGCAGGGAGTGCCTAGACCTACCCCTGCTGCTCCTCGTAAGTGTGGACATGAGACTGAATCGGATGGAAGAGAAGACAGAATCTTCAGGGCTTCAGCTGGGAGAGAAGGAAACCATCTGGTGTACAGAAAAATATTTATTCAACCCAGGCAGGTGATGCCTAGAGAAACATCTTCCCCATGCCCTATGGCATGCAAAGTAGATGAATGGGCAAGACATTTCTTTGGAAGACAGGAGGAAAGAAAATAGGAAGAGCCAGCTGCCTGCTAATGCAGAAGCCTTGCAGTTAGAGAGCACTTCACTGTCACAAAGAGGAATAATGTCCTGTGCTCAGAGAACACCTACAGCCGTCTCCAATCAAAGCTGACCATGCACCTGGAGACACCATCTTTTAGCCAAGATGTCAAACTGATCACCTATGGTCATTAAAGATCCCATGGCACTTTTATATAAGAGTCTGAGTGTTAACCCTGATGCCCTGGCCACAGTCCGGTTTGCATAATTGTTTTTGGCCCACATGGATTTGCCTAGTAACGTAATAAGAATATTGTATTCTTCTATCTTGGTATTTATACTGCGCCCATCACTATGGTGTCCAAGTGCCTATTCCTCCCTCCATGTCTTAGAGCTGTTGTACAGTGCTGCTGTGTGTTAAACTCCTGCATTCCACCCAGAGATAGCTGCATTTCTTTGAAAACGTAGAGGATGTATACATTCTAGAAAGCTCTTTGAAACATGCAATACATGTATCTGAAGCAATGCTTACTATAACAGGTGTTAATCTCCGTGTTACACTACACATCAAAATGTCTGATCAACTTCGCACTGCCTAACAGAAAGGTCTAAATAGGCATAATTAAAGACACAGGCTACCCTAGATTGCAATGGGAGGCCTGCGTGCTAAGAACAGAGATCAGTATACCAGGATAGGTGGATCTGAGCGCACATCCAAACCCAGCATGGATTTAGCGTGTCTGCACTCTGACCAGGCACACAGTGCAGTCACAAACTCTACCACCGAGTCCACGCCAGCAGTCTCTGTACAGGACCAATCAAGAGGCTGAGATGAAAGCCTCAGAATGGTTATTCCCAATCTCCAGTGGAACAGCAACCACAGGAATAGACATGAAGAGGAGCGAAAAGCCTTTCTGAAAGGTGGAAAGCAACACCACTAGTTTTCTCTCTGAAAGCACAGCGGGTGAATGCAGAGCACAAACTTGTCATATGTCAGGCAAAGTCTGTCATTTCCCCTCATTAAAAAAAAAAAGACGGCATTAGAAAATGAACTTTCCCTACTCGCATTTTCTAGAGCGTTTTCTCCACAAAGAGCACAAGACTCTGTCCTACCGCAATGCAACTCAGCAAGACTCTGGTCCGATCTGGCTAGCACTCAGTAACTGGGAAAATCAGAGTTGGGCAGGCCAAAGGAAGGGGAAGAGGTTACATCAGGTCCATCCCCCTTTCAGTGAAGTCCAGTTTTTCAGACTTCAGATAATGCTGTTTCCATTACTTTCCTAGAGAAACTATTCCACTATTGCATATGACTAATAGTTCTCTTCAATGAAATCTGAACCCCAACCTTTCCTTTGTTGAATTTTGCCCATTACTTCTCGTTATACTCCCCTGAGCTGTCCTCAGTTTCTTTGCCTCCTTGGTGTTTATGCATTAGGGATAGTTTGTGACGCCACCTGGCAGAAGCATCCAGGAAATCATTTCTTTAGGGAACGGTTTGCATTACTCCAATGAGACAGAACTCAATGCCCCTGTCAAGAGGCAGGCTAGTCAGCATCAGCAAACAGCAGTATATTCTCCAGTTCCCATTTATTCATGGAATTGCACAGATGTTGCTAGAGCCTTCAGTTCCAGCCTCTACTTTCTAACCAGATTTCTATTAGAAATTTAAATTAGTCATTCATCATAAATCACTCCCAGCCTCTGCAGACCTTTCAGAAAAGCATTATTCAAACCCACTCTAAGAAAGCAAGGGGTTCTCTCTGATAATGGAGTCCTGGCCCTTCATCCCAAGCACCACAGCAGCCCTTTCATTTTCATTTTCACCATCCTCAGGAAAGCAGGACCATTTATCTGAAAAGACTGCCTGGTACTTGAGGCAAATACACTCCTGTCCCCTCAGAGATTTCCAGGAAGTGAAATGCTGCGATACTCTATAAAACAAACTATTTGATACATGCCAGGAGCGGGCCAGCCGGAACTTGCATTCCTGTGTTTGGAACCTGCCTTTCTGAGACAGCATTGTTTGAACAGGCCAGACAATGGCAGCTCAGCGTGCCCCATACACACCCTACGTGAGCTGTAATCCTGTGCAAACAGGACAGTGGCAGCAGGACTAGTACTCCATCATTGGGCCAGGAGCACTCACTCCTTAAAGGCTCATGGCAGAACTAGCTAGAGAGAGAGAGAGAGAGAGACCAGTGGTTTGTTTCTCTCTGCATCTGGAAGCAGAGGAAGGTAAAACAGAAGAAATCCTTAACCCCCACCCTTATTAGGGGGATCACTCAACTTTTACAACCAGTTGTGATAGCAAGGATGCTAGTGCTAATATTGTAACAGCAGAGGAGCTGCACAAGGGGAGCGAGATTGGGAAAACTGGGGCAAAAAAGGCCTAATGCTGACAAGGTCAAAAGCACTACTAGAGCCATAAAAGCTCCCAGTCGGGTGTCTGGTTTGAAGCCCCTGTAATGGACCCACACAGGAGCTGCACCCCACAGCTTTTCTACGGCTGGCAGTTTGATGAACCTATAGAAACAGCCCAGACATTCTCTTTGGGCATCAAGGGCATTTGCACCGCCTCCCTGCACCAATGGCACTGTCATACAGCTGAGCCAGCTTGCAACTAAGGATAGATAGCTGCCCTAGCTGGCTTCTTTCAGGGACACCAGCCCAGAGCAAAGCTGCATGTCTGGAAAAAAAATGGCTAATAACAATCTTCAGAGCAGGAGCCAGTGGGTGTATCAGACACAGAGGAATCCTGTCCCTCATGCAATCTGCTGAACAAATATTTGTTTCAAACAATGAATTTGTGCTCACACAAAAAGGAAGCAAGCTGTGATACTTGGCTGGGGGGAGGGGATTGCGTTCCCAACAAGCAGAGACCAGTGACTTTCCATCAGTGATTTAATCTAAATCTCCCAGGGAGTTCATTTACAAAATCAGATTGCATTATTGCATAGGTCTCCAGGATACAACCCAATCGTCACCAGCAGCAACAGAGACTTGGAAACCTCCATTTGATCACCCAATTCCAGGACTAATCTCTGCTTTTAAAAGCCAAAGCTGGAGAGAAGAGGGATGAAACCCAGCATTCAGCTAGTGTGATCTACAAGGCAAGAGAGCTAGTGGGCCAGAGACAGCCTGCTAAGCTGGTCAATGAGAATCCTAGTTATTAACATGAAACAAAATTCAGTCTGTTTGGGCAACCACGCCCCAGGCAGCGCCCCAGGACAACTGCATTCCAAGCGTTCCTGAGCCCTCCGTGCACCTCCTCCCTTCCGCCTCAGCTCCTTTACTTTATCCTGGATAATGCTGGGCTTTCCTGAGCTCCAAGCGGCAGTTAGAATTCACCTGTGCCAGGAAGAGGTGCAGAGCAAGGCTGGGCTGAAAGAATCTTGTCTCCATACCCCCCCGCACATCCTCAAGTCTCCTCGAGCTTTCAGGATGGGCTACTGGTTGTGGCTGCTGGGCTGTTAAGGTGAACACTATTTTCAAAACCACAGCTCATCAATGGGAAGGGAAACAATACTCCACTGCTTAAATGCCAGTTGCTGGCACTGTCCTCCCTGTCCGGCCAGTACTACTACAGGCGTCACTACCAGGGAGCCACCAGAACACAAGAGTTAAAACAAGGAGTAAACTAGAACATCTCCCACCTGCAAAATACCATGGACTCAACAATTTCCACAGCACGAGCCATCCAGGGATGAGTAGATAGATTGCATATTTCAAAAATGCTTCTTTGGGAAACACCTATTCATGTTAATACAAATCCATTAAAAGTATATGCAAGTTTGATGCTCAGCAGAGCAGGGGAAAAACAACTGTAATCGGAGCCAGGCAGACAGCACTAGGTGTTTACGGAGTTCTACCCAGGCACCTCAATTCTGCCTTGCAACACTCCTAGTCCCGGGCCTCCCCCAACTATTAATGGCAGACTATGTAAAGGAAAGATACCCAGGGGAAGTAGGTCCACTTTATTTGTGAGTAAATCAGAAGGTGAATTCTTGTCTCCAGAGGCAGAGGGCTAGCATATTACCCCACTTGGCAGCAAAGCCCACCCCCTGGCATTCTAGGACTACTGCATTAACAAAGGTGGAAGCTTCAGTCCTAAGCTGGGTTCCTGACCTCTGTCAAGGGTTTCCATATTAGGAGCAAACTTGGATTATGAGGTATGCCAAAAGGGTTTAATTTAGCTGAGGATAGTCCTGCTTTGGGCCGGGGGTTGGACTAGATGACCTCCTGAGGTCCCTTCCAACTCTAATATTCTATGATTCACAACGCATCCAGGCAGTTACATTTTACTCAGATTTGTACCACAGCTGCCACTGAGGTCAAATGAGTGGGGAGCGCAGTCCCCTTTGAAGTGAAATACATTCTTACCCAACCGCCATTCTCTTGGATCCAGGGATCTAGGTGGTCAGTCAGGTAAGTGGTCATCCATGAGGCGATGCGTCCAACCAACACTTGCATCTCCTTGTCGACACTCTCCACGCAGAGGGCTCCTCCAAAGGAGAAAAAAGCCACAATGCGCCCCCAGTTCACTCCATCCCGGAAGAGTTCATTCACCACCTGCTCAAAGCTCTGGTATGCTGTGCCAGGAGTGATGTGGAGCTGGGAAGTGAGGTCACTAAAAGCCCTCCGATATCTCAATTCAAATTCATCTCCTGCCTCTCTCAGCGCCTGCCTCACTTCAGTTGCCGGAACCCTTTCATGGGCTTCAAGATTGTTACTGTGCCCAGCAGCCCCATTCACTATGTGGCTTGCACCCGGATGCCAGGATGGACTCCCATTAGGGATGCTTGCCATCTCTACCTCTTCTGCAAACTCAGTCCTGTTCTCCTCCTCCTGCTCGAACTGACTCCAGCTATATCCCCTCTGCGAGAGCTTGTAGGATATAAAGTCAATCACTAATTCCCGGTTAGTGTTCGACATTTTCACATTAAGGGGATTCTCATGGAGTCCATGGTCCAGAACACAAGCTGACCAACGTGCTTACCAGGTCCAGACTCTGCTCTCTTCTGGGATCAAGGCAAACATCTGAACTCTGAGCAGACAATCTTCAGAGGGGAAAAGAGAAGCAAATAAACTGTTAACACATTATATTCACATTCATGGCATTAACATCCATACCTTCTTAGTAATCTGAGACACTCAAGTGTCTTTGCAGTTATACATTAGGCAGAACTGCAGAAAACTGCAGGCAAAACATCAATGTCAATGAGAACTAGGCTGAAAACCCTGGGATTTGCTTCTGAAACAGCCACAAGTCACATGCACATGAAATGCAATCAGTTCACCCCCCTCTACACGAAGCAGGGAAAGCCTGAAAGGTCTTTTGTGATGTAGCAATGCAGAAGGTTGAAGGGTTCTACACCTCTGCTTAAGGTCAACAAGGGCTGAGCGCCCAGCCAGCCATGCTGCTTACTCTCAGGCTAAGCCTCAGAAGAAAAAGAAGCTCTTGCTGAAGTGATCATGCAACAGCACGGACTGGAAATTTGAAAGCAAAGAGGCTTTGGAGCCCCAAGAGCTCACCCTCTGCCTGTTCCTCCATTACCTTGATTGAGTGGTGCATGCAGCAGCTCTGCTGCAGTAATGCAAAGAAGAACACTCCCTCCCCTTCACGCCCCCTTCCTCCCCGCCTCCCAGAGAAGATCAAAGCTCTTCCTGATTTTTTTTTTAAAGGGACCAGTACTACTGGGTGAGGTCCCTTGAACATTTGCTTGTGCATTAAAAGGAACAATGCACCCTCTCTCACTCCTGTCAAGTAACATTTCCCAATAATTTGAAAAGCGCTAGAACAATAGCAGCTGGCAGCCAGCAAAGGAGAGCTGTTTAAAGCTTTAAAGCATCATTTTCCTTTTTCCATTCCACAGAGGATTATCCCTGGGTTGAGTTTCACCAGCTTCCAGGTGCATTGAAGGTGCACGGTTTCTCTTTCTGGGATCTGAGTGCCACTACAACCCAGAGAAATCCTCCTAACAGACCCCTTATATTTTACTGCATTCCCAGGAGTTACTGGTTCACTCCCCCAGCCCTACTTTGTTAGCAAAGGTTGGCAGAGGAAGTCAACTAATCGTTTCAAGTGCCCATGAACAGCAAGGGAATATTAGAAGCACATTAAACCTATGCTATATTATCTCTGATGTAGTCAATCGCTGCAGAGGGAGGTTTTCAGGAAAAAGAAATGCATATGCTCACACATAAGTGGGAGTCTCAGCACCCTTGAGTTTTGAAGGAAACCCTAAAATACTGCCAAGTAACTCTACAATAATACAACCTACAGAAATGTGCCCCAGACAAAGTCTTACCATCACAAATACACAGCCACCCTCTATAGGGGAAAGGGTGCCAGGATTTTCTGGGGTGGCCTCATCTAACCCTCTCCTTTGCACAAGGATCAGTAACAATAGCCAAAATAGACTGGCTCCGATTAGAATAGGTGCTGGAGGAAGAACATACAGGCGTGTTTGTACTCACCCTGTAGAGTAGCTGCTGGGAGAAAGCTTCAGCCTGGGAAATCTCGGTTCACTGTTCCTGTCGTACCAGCTGTAGACAGACAGCCACTGACTCAGCAGCACGCAGCAAGCTGCTCCCTGACCCTCCCACAGGATGCAAGAGCTGCTGCCCTGCTCCCCACACCTCATCGTCCCTCCCGTCCCTCCCACACTAACTCTTCCCTTCTCTTGCCCCACCCCTTCCCAACCCAACCCCCAAACCTTTGGAACTTATAGCAAGAGTCCCCTGCTGCCCTGAGCCCTCTCTCTCAGGCATTTGTCCTAAGCCCCTTATCACAGCATCTAGGTGCCACGTATACTTTGACATGGAGGTCCTAGGTTTTTGTTGTTGTTTTGTTTTAAATTAATTCTCCTGCCTTCCTGAGCACTGGGAAGCTTTTAAATCATCCTCTGAAAGCAAATGGGCTTGGGCTAGTTCTTATATCCTCTGCTGAGGAGCTCCAGTTGAGAATTCTGTGTTGAGAAGGCAAGTTTCATTTGGGCTTTGTCAGCCAGAGCGTTCCCTTGGAGCACATCTGTTACAGAGGGTCACAGATAGCAAGGTGATCTCCAAGACAATCAAGATCTAGTCTGCAGTGTTCCTTAAAAGAAAGATTGATAGTCAGGCATCTGAATTATAAGTACAGTTGGGTTCAAAATATAATTTAGATATGTTCATGAAAGATAGGTCCACCAATGGCTATTGGTCAAGATGGTCAGGGATGCAACTTCATACTCTGGGTGTCACTAAACCTCTGACTGCTAGAAGCTGGGGCTAGATGACAGGGAATGGATCACTTGCTAATTGCTCAGTTCTGTTCATTCCCTCAGAAAAATCTGGCAGCGGTCACTGTGAGAAGACAGGGTACTGGGCTAGATGAACCATTAGTTTGACCCAGTATGGTGGTTCTTATATTCCAGAATTAACTGGGTGTCCCTGGACTCTTTGAAGTCCCAGTGTGATGGGCTCTTAGCAGTTTCTTTCTTTAAAGGAAGTGTGTTGCACGTCACACAAGTTAGATTTTCTATATAGCCTTCACCTTCAGATCCAGGTGGAATGAGTAGTCTAACTTAGAAGCAAGGAGAAAGTTGATTACAGTGGGTAAGTACTCATCCAAAAGGAATGGCTCTCCTGCAAGGTGGAAAAGGTGGTCTTTCTTGCCAGTGTTGCAATCTGTATACCTAGGAGAACCCAAGATGTCATACTTCTTCCTTGTTGATTGGCGGGACACATGCCAACAACAGAGCATGCAGACTTAGAACCATTGGCATTTCATAAACTTTCCAATGGGTCTTCAACGTATGTTGGAAAGAAGCATGGGCCTGATTAATTGTTGCAAGACCTATTGGTATTAATAAAGCTCTCACTCAGTACTATGCCACCAACTCCTGCTAGGTCTTGTGTGTGAATCTGCAACACTTATCTTAGCCTTTATTTCCTGGGGGCGGGTCCGACAGGCCTAAAGTTCCAGCACCCTTTATTGTGAAGGAAATCTTACAAATGAAACTCACTGATGTGGACAGCTGGATGTTTGTCACAGTGACCATTGTTTAGTCATAGTCTCCTACAACCATATGGGGCAGGCTGTTGGGACCCTGGCAACCCACGCCTGTGGGGGCCCTCTTTTTTCATGGCTGTGGGAATGGGATCAGCTAGTTGCTGCAGATGGCTTTAGGCTACCAGAAAACCCCCGAGCTGGTTGCCCCAGAGGAGCTGGTGCGATTTCCGACCAGCGTGGGAGGCAGCGGAGCGGTGGTAGAAGCAGCACGGCCTAGTGCGCTAAGCACAGGACTCCTGCGTCCCAGACAAGGACATGCCTGGCGTTGGCAAAGCCATTTCCCATGGCCGCCCTCCTTGCAGCTTCCTGCAATGGGAAACGAGGCCATGCACAGGCAGCGGCTCCTGGCCACCAATGAGTCTGTCTGTCTGTCCCCCCGAGATCCCCAGTGGGGGGACCAGCCCGGCTGGTGGGGATAGGAGAGGGGGGCACCCCAGCCCAGCCAGCAGGTGCGGGCGGAGGGGGCATGCGCGGAGCAGGGAACAGCCGCTTGGACACACCCACGTGACTGAAACCCGGACCAGTCAGACGGAGAGGTCAAGCCTCCCCTCCCCCACCGCGGCCCCTTCCCATTGCCCCGCCCCGCCCTGCTCCCGGGCCAATCCCACGAAGGAGAGGTCAGGGGGCGGAACCGACAGGCATCCTTTCTCCCCATTGGTGACCCCGTTGTCACTCACACTACGCCTCGCTCGCTGCCACACTGACGCTCCGTTCTCGCCTCAGAGGCCAGCGAAGAGCCCCGCCCCCCCTCGCCCCGCCCCCCACTCGGGGTACGACGTGGCAGAGATCTCTGGGAGCCCCTCGGGGCCTGAGCCGCTTCAGCGGTCACCGGCCTCCTTTCCCATCCCCCCCGCCCAACCGCCGCCTGCCTCATCCCGTTGGCCGGGGGCCGAGTGCGGAGTGCGCATGCGCGAATAGGTCTCACGCTCGGAGCCGGAACCCGGAACATGCCCTGCTTGGGCGCGTTAATACGCAGGCGCGAGATGGGTTGGGGTCAGCCTGCGCACGCAGGATTCAGGCGCATGCGCAGCGCGAGGGGCGGCTGTCAGAGGGAAGGCTTTGGCGACCCCGCGTGACCGTCCTGGAGAAGTGGAGATTTAAAGGGACCGTGTCCCCGCCCCCCGGGTCGGGCCATGCGAGCCCTGCGCTGGCTCACGTAGGCACGCGCCTGCACCCCGCGTGTCACCGTGCTGCTGGGCCCAGAACAGCCCCGCGCTGCCTCCTGCGGGGCTGGGCCCCCAGCGCTCCCACGCCCAGGGCTTGGGTTACAGAGTCATGCGATGCCTCTGGCAGCGCAGTAACCACCGGGCTGCGTCCCTCACCGGTGGTTCGTCCCGCTGCCCCCGCTCGAAGCGGGGGTGCAGTGGAGCGTTTGTGTGGCATCCCCAGGTCGGACTGGCAGGGACCTCACTCGGTCATCGAGTCCAGTGGCCTGGGCTCAAGGCAGGACAGAGTAATAACCGGAGCCTCAAAATTCCACTCAGGGAGATTCCACAATTTGCTCCAGTGCGTCTAACCTTACCGTGAGCAGTTCTTCCTCCTGTCCAACCTAAACCTCCCCTGCTTCTATGTAAGGCCATTGCTGCTTGTCAGAGGTTAAGGAGAACAATTTTTCACCCTCTTTGTAACAACCTTTTATGTACGGTACATAGTGTCCCTCCTCGGTCATCTTTTCTTCAGACTAAACAAACCCAGTTTTTTCAATCTTTCTTCATAGCTCATGTTTTCTAGACCTTTAAGCATTTAATCCAGTCTTCTCTGGACTTTCTCTAATTTGTCCACATTTTTACTGAAATGCAGCACCCAGATCTGGACACAATAGTCCAGTTGCGGCCTTATCAGCATCAAGTTAAGTGGAAAAATTACTTCTCATATCTAGTTTGGGTTTTTTAATGTCATAAATGCTACTCTGCATGAGTTAGCAGAGGCAGGTCAAAGAAGTATGCATGGTGTGACCTGTCTGTGCCTAAGGTAGCTACCTGAAAATGCCAAGGTTAGGGCAGGTTGTAAAAGGAGAGCAGATTCTCCCAGCACTGGTGGGTGACACTGAAGTCAGACTTCCCAACCAGCCACAAACAGTGCTTCTGATTCCCCCACACTGGTTATCAAGAAGCCAAAATAAAAATATGCACAGCCCCCTTTACTGCATTTCAGTCTCTGGCTCTCAATTGGCCACAAGGTCCAGTAAAAAGATCTGTTATTTAAAACCCTATGATCTTTACAAAAAAGGTTTTTCTTGATGCCAAAGGGTCAGCCACAGAACAGATCAATATAAGTTTAGCTCTTACACAAAATACCATTGGCTGCCAACCAATCCTTTAGTAAATAAAACTAAAGGTTTATTTAAAAAAAAGAAAAACTATATGAGAAATGTTAAAGGATTAAAGCAATCAGACAAATACAATTGATTTGAAAGTCTATATATATCAGGTTTCTAATAGAATTGTGGAGTTTGCAGGCTTGAACAGTCCATTTGGTATACATCCAGTACCTTGATGGGTCTCAGTCCTTTTGTTTCACAGCTTCAGTTTAGTTGTAGATTAGTGGATCCAGAGGTAGGCAGAAGACAAAATGGATCTGGTGCAGCTGCCTTTTATGTCCTTTGGCCTTTGCCATGCTGCTTGTAGAATTTTACAGGAATAAGATGGAGTCCAGGGTCACATGAGTAAGTCCTGGTGACTCATCAGGCATCTCCCTGGCTTCTCCCCCTGGGCCCATTGTACCTGTGAATTTCCTTAATGGGCCTATGTTACTGAGGAGACACACTGCGGTGTTCTGTGTTGGTTGAGGCTTCCTTTGGGCTGATGGCTTCATTTCCTGGTATATTGAATTGCTGTAGTCCAGATGATAAAAGCATGTATAACCAAGGCCAGATCATGATCTGCAAGGATGGGGATCTTTGTCCACCAGGATTCCTACTAACAGTCCCACTGTAGTCCTACATAGCTGTTAGCAACAGTGGGAAATTTTAGGGAAAAAAGACTACTGCAGATACAGCCATAGAATCAGTCCATCAGCAAAACTGCTCTTTGGTGGGTTTGTGTGATTACAAATGAATAGGCAACTCTGTGAGTAACATTTTTATCTTATATTTTATATGAAATACTGTTTTGTAATTTGTGAAACATTTTATTCTAGCGTTTGTTTGCAAGTCTATCTACATGAAGAAATCAGTTAAATAATTATTAAATGATTGCTCTTAGCTATCCCTGACTTCTGTGATCCTGTAAATTCACAATGATGAATGTGCACTAATGTCTTAACTCTGTGGTGTCCATATGAATTATCACAGTAATTAATACTATTATAATTGAGCCACCTAGATATGTCCATGCTCAAAATATGTACCTACATCAGCTTGTAATCAAATGACCATTCTGATTTGATAGTGTTTATACTTGCTTCATGCAATGTAAATAATGCTGCAAGTTGCAGGGCAGGAGAGAATCAAGCCCAAAGAATTGTATTAATTTAAAAGTAAGGATACACTTTAAAACCAAAAACAATCTAGGATGATTTAGCTGAGGTTAGTCCTGCATTGAGCAGGGGGTTGGACTAGGTGACCTCCTGAGGTCCCTTCCAACTCTAATATTCTATGATTTAAAGCATTTCTTGAGGCCAAGTAAGACATAATCATCTTTTTGAGCAGCAACACCATGCTGTCTTGAAGTTTGCTGTGCATCTCTTCCCAAAAGCTTCAGTATAAATCTGTTTTAGACATGGGGGTAGCCATGACATCAGGGAGCGTGTAAAGATTTATACTTCATTACTAGAGGTAGGTGATATTTTTCAGCTAATAAACTGTTTGCTGATAAATGTAGTTTCAGCCAACCCAAAACCGTGTGAACTGGTCAAGTTTGCTGAACTTTAGACTGAACCAAAAATCAAAATGGGTTGTTGTTTTTAGACATCCACACAATACAAATAAACCTCTTGAGAAGTGCCTTGGGTCTGATCCTGGGAGGTGCCTGTCTAGGGAGTCCCCCTGGCATGGAAGGTGATGAGGGAAAAGAGAGCAAACCCCAAGCTCCCTGCTGAGTGAGAGGCAACTGGAAGCAGCAGCCCCCTGGTTTTCGAGGGGGGAGGCGTGATGGCACCCCATTGAGTTGGAGGAGGGGAAGGGATTGGGAGAGGCCAAGTGCTAGTGTCCTGCTCCTGGCCTCCCTCCCTAGGCCCAGGACAGAATGGAACACTCCACTCCAGCAGCTTCCAGGAGCACCAATAATTGCCCCGCCCTCGGAAATGTAGTCAAACAGCGCCTCAGGTACTGAAAGCTGATTGGTCGCCTCATCCCAATATTCAAAATTCCTTCTCGGATTGGCCGCGCTCTCCGGCTCCTGGTGCATTCTGGGAGTTGTGGTTTCCTCGCTCGCCCGTCTTGCAACCCGCCCTCAGTCTAGAGACTACATCTTCCGGGAGCCTCCGAGACGGCAGTTGGCTTCCTGGGAGAGCGGGGCGGGCTTGTTTTCATCCGGGTACCCGGCCTCCTCCCGCCTCTTCCCGCGGCTTGTCCAATCCGCACGTTCGAGGGGGACGACAGCCCGCGGTGATTGGTGAGTTTGGACCGGCGATCGCTGTTCAAAATCGTTAACGGCGGCGCAAGCGGAAAGCGGCGCGGGCTGCGGAGAGAGTTGCAGGCGCGCGTGTGGGGCGGCGGCGGGCGGTAAGCGGGGGCCGTTCGGCCTGGCTGGCTGCGTCCTGAGCGGCGGGGCCCTTTGGTCCCCCTCCCCCGGGGGCTCGCCTGTCTCCTGCCCGGCCGGGCCCGGGCCCGGGCCCGACCCCTTCCCCGGGTGGGCTCCCGCTGTGGGGCTCGGGGGCGGCGGGCGCTGTCCGGTCGCAGCCGGAAGGGTGAGTCCCGGGCGCGGGGGGGCGCCCCGTGGTGCGCCGCCTGGTGTCGTGCCTGGCTCTGAGCTCGGTGCCTGTCGCTGGGGGGGGTGCCCCGGCCCCGGCCCCGGCCCCTGCCCCGGCCCCGGCCCCTCTCTGGCCTGACTCCGCTGGCCGAAGTTCTGAGCAAATCCGAAGGGGGCGGGGTAGGTGTGACCGCAGGTCTTGTATCTGTGCTGGCGGGTGCTGTTCTGGGTGGTTGTCTCCTGGTCTCTGAGGAGCTTGTTTCGGACGGGGGGAGCTGCCAGGAGAGGGTTTTGGGGAAGATTTCTTTCGTGGGGGTGGGGGGTGCACATCCTGAACGCCCTGCAGTTGTTTGGGGAGGGTGTGGTCAGCGGGGTTCTTTTTGTTGTTGCTGTATTGAAGACCAGGGTGGGCCCATTCCACGATGAAATCTAATTCCTTGTTTAGTGGCATATCCTTGTTTGTTGAAGGTGATTTTTAAGTGGGCTAAGGTGTAAGTCCCAAACTTTCAGACACTCGGGTGTCGTTGCAAACTAACTAAGGAATTGTCACTGTTCACACACTTACCTTATAATCAAAGGTTGTGAATAGGCCTCATCTACCCTAACTGAACTTTTTTTTTCAGCAAGTCTTTATTAGCATTCACAGACTGTTCAGCAGTTACTGAAACTTGCGTTTAACTTACAATATTAAGACATTAAAGGGCTACAGTGCAAAAACAAATGACTTCGTTAGCACTTGCCTTCCCCATTGTTACGTATCTTACCCTTGGATTTCTTATCTGTGATTTCTGCTTCGTGCATCTGATGAAGTTTGCTGTAGTCCACAAGCGCTTATGACTGCAGAAATTTGTTAGTCTTTAAGGTGCTACAGGTGTTTTTAAGGTGTTTTTGCTGTATACAGACTAACATGGATACCCCTCTGGACCTACAAACTAAACATACACACAGACATTTAACATTGGGGAAAGAACATATTGGAGAATGCACTAGTGCAAGACATTCCAAAGTAATTGGAACCTCAAATTTGGCATCAGACAGCTGGATTCCTTTAGCGATTAAGATCAAACACTTTCTATCTTTTTATCATGCTATTTTGGTTATTACAACCTAAGCACACTTTTAAAAAAATTAATTTAAAACCAGTCATTTTAGAAATAATTTTGTCAAAATCAACACATTCCTGTAGAATGGGATATTTTTATTTAAACAAATTTCCATTTTTCCAGTGGAAAAATATTCTTTTGGAAAACTTTCAGCTAGCTGTATTCAGGAGCTAGACTACAGTATTTTTAAGGTCCTTTAAATGGTAACTTAAAATAAACTAAACAACAGTTTTCTGACACGTGATTTTTTTGTTTTGTTTAAACCAGCGTTACAAGCAATGCATAAAATTAGGG
>ML675625.1:26549613-26587362 GCA_007922155.1 Mesoclemmys tuberculata
TCTGAGGTTGTTGGCCACTGAATTTCTTGAAAACCCAGGAGTTTCACTGTTGGAGACTAATAAAGGCTTAGATTAGACTTTGTCATTGTGGGGGAGGAGGGATAGTATCTTTTCTTAGAACAGAAGGCATGAAGATGTAACAGAGCTTGTGAGATCTGATTTACAGAGCATGAGATGCCAGGGCTGTCTTATTTTTAATTTGTTGGGAGGGGGAGACAGATCTGAGTATCTATTACTAGGGGCACAGGAAAATTGTGGGAAATGTAGCCACAGCTGTAGCACCTCACTTGTTCCTTAGTCCCCCTCTTAACTTCAGACTTCTCATGATGAGGGCCAATAGATCTGCTAATCTGTTGGCATTTATATTCTGTGTAGACCAAGAGTTGTTGACTGACTGGTTACTTCTCAAATGCTATATGGGTCTCATAATGTTAAATGAGTTTGTTATGTAGACTCTTGCATCTGTACTATTCAACCAGAGAGGATTTTGCTGCTCATGAGCCAAGGAAGGGAAGTAGGTGAAAAGGAAAGAGAAACTTAAAAAAAAAAATCAAATGTATGGTTTTTTACTTATTTAGGTCCATCTTGAACAGCTGAGGTGAGTATCATTTTAGTGGCTATAAGTTCATTAGAAGCTAAAAGATGAGATTTTTATGTTTCAGTTGAAAGCCTACAGTTGTCCCATTCCTCCTTGCCCAATAAAAAGGGATCTTGAATCCTTGATACCTTTATAGGCCTGTTGAGCTGAAGTCTCTGTTAGCAGAAATATTCATGCTATCTGTCTGGGAGTTTAGGACAGGGGAGGGAAGTCATGCAAGACCTGTGGCTTACCTGTTCTATTTGTAGCTGCAGTTAGTCATGTTGCTAGTGTAAGATGGCATTCTGGTTCTGCTCCAGCCTGTTCACGGGCGGGAGGGATTTGTAGAATTGGAAACAAAAGATCAAACATGAATGTTGGGGGGGGAGGGGGGAGAGAATCTTACAGCTGGGCAATGTGGTGCGAAGCTCTGCATTTGGAGAATGGGTGAGGGAAGAGCCCATCAATATCATACAAAAAAAGGCTTCCATGGCACCTTGTCAAAGGAGGAGTTCATGCATACCACTGCTATTTGGCAGAGGATCATTTTCTGCCATTTTATAGTAACAACTGTGTGATCTTATGTTATGAAAGGGTTGGATAAACCATTTAATTGATGTTTCTTAAATATCTGAAGTAGCAGTTGCGACTGTGAACTCTGTAGAAATCGCCACACTATGTTAGAACTTAGTCAGGTATACTGTGTCCTAATAGAAGCTAATGCCAGATGCTTCATAGGAAGGCACTAGAATTTCCATTGTGCCCAGTTACTTGTGAACCTTGCAAGGGGAAAATGTCTCCTGGGCCAACCTCTAATTGTTAGACTTAGGCCCTCTAAGTAGGATGAAGTGTATTGCACATGTTTATCTAGTAATGTAACTGTATTTAAATGTAAAAGTAAATTAAAAATGTAAAACCCTTCAGTCTTGCTAAGTGCTTGCCAATAACTTTTTGTAGTGATGAGTTCCACATGCTAATGCATTGAATGACCCCTTGGCTGTCTTGAGACAGTAAATAGGAGCACCAGATTTAATATCTCTCCAACTCATTTTGTCTACCTGTAGTTTCCGCCAAGTCCAAATCTTTTCAGTTTCCCTTCATGTAGTCTTTCCATGCATCTCTAATTTTCATTCTGTCTCTTGGATGGTATCTTCATAAGATGACCAGAAATGATTGCCATTTGAGGTGTGAGCATACCACTAATTTATACAGAAACACTGTAATCCTTCTGTTCCATTCTGTGTACATCCTAACATTGTATGGCTTTTTTGACCACCAGTTAAAGGTCAGTCTGAGCAAACTGTTAGATAAGCAAATGGCATCTCTCATACTCATTGAAGTCTAATTACCAGCTCCCTACTGACTTTCTAAGAAACGTGAGGTGCAATGTGTACAACTGGGGAAACATTCGGACTTCCTTTAATGCTTGTCCAACTATCCTCTTATCCACATACACTTGCAAAACCTAAGCATACTTCTATTCAATAACACCCATTATCAGGGAATATTCTCTAGATTTCTTGCAGTAAAAACAGAAGCAACTTGGCTTCACAGCAAGCTGTGATAACTTTACAGCAATCTGGCACTAGAATCTTGCAGTGGATATGAATATTTGTGAAATGTGATGCCTGGTGCTCCAGCTTGGCAGATTGGCTTGTTTGGAGGGGTGGGGGAAGAATGCAGATGACGCATTTGATTAAAAAAAAAAAAAGTTGTTAGTGTTGACAGAAACCTGATCCTGATTAAGAGGGGTAGGAAAGCATCCGATTCCAGCCATGTCTTGAGCTCTGTTACAGTTGGTTTTGGCTGTGACTTTCTCTTCTGCTTGTCTCTATCAGTTTTTTAAACTCTTGCCCTGACATTTCCACAATCGTAGGTGACTCTAATAACTTTCTCCCTAGCTACAGCACTTCTATGTGGGGGGACTGGAGGTTTCTCAAGTATGCAGCAAATTTTGGAAGGGAGGCTCCATGAGCTGTAAATTACAGTGGCACCTGCTAATAGTACTCTGATTTATACCCAGACAAACCTTCCTGATGAAGGGAGCCAACCTTTTTTAGGCATATATAAACTGCTCTGGACTGAAACGTGTCTGGCTCGTTGAAGCAGTTAACTGTTCTCTTAAGCCTCTGATCAAGAATATTGCCTGCCTCAGAAGTGATTGTGGTCATATACAGCAAATGGCTGCATAAGTTCTTTTTTCCCAGAATTTCTCTTGCAACGTATTGTCTTAAACTTCGCATTATTCCATACTATATGAGCTATGCTGAAAGCAGTGCGGATCTTATTTGCGAAATATTAAACTGTTGCAATGTAAGGAATTGTATCTGTGAGTCTCTAATATTGCCACTTAAGCTTTATGTTGTGCCATGCCTCCAACTTCTATTGTAATTAAAACTGGGGCAGCTCTTGCTGTTGATCAGTTCTATATTTTGATTAACCATAAGGTCTGCTTTTGGTATTCTGTATACATGGACAAACTGCAGGGGATGGGCAGTGGTGTGGCATTCTCCCAGGGTTTACATTGCCCTCCTGTATGTATGCTTTAGTGAAGAGGCATTGCAGTCTTGTTGCTTTAGTACACTTACATCTGTTTCTCTAAGATTGCCATTAAATATTCCTTGTACAAGGGTGTGATGCTGAGAGTCCTTTATAGAGAGATGCTAACATAAGATGGCAGAACTCCAAAATTGTGTGAGGGCCACACTAAAATGTAGGTTTCCCTTCAGAAAAATTTTAAAAATGTGTTTTGCCACCAATGAATGGGAAAATCGGGAGGAGATGAGGAGGACACATAGCATAGTCATCACTCCTTCCAGAACTTAGACTTTCCATTCAAAATAAGCTTTTAGCCCTTACTGCTGCAAAAGTTTCAGTGTGACCTGATACCATGGCTCTTATTTCAGTCCTTAAACAACTACAGTGCCATAACTGCTGCTCTTGGGTTTGCCCAGTAGTAGTAGAATTTAGATTAACAAGGCTATAGTCAGTTTCACTGCTGCTCAGAATCTTCTGCAATTGTGAAATTCTCCATTCATCCCAAACCAGGAGAGGGAATAGAAGAGCAGAGACCTGTTCTCTTCATCTTTTACAGTAGCCAGGAGGCTATGTGGATGAAAGAGGACAGAGCTGCTTCTCCCAGTTATGGAGGGCATAGGTGTGGTGTTAGCTTAAAAATCTAAGCTTTAAACACTTACTAGCATTGTCCCAACGTATAGAGGGTCCTCTGCAGGAGCTAGGATCAAAACTGGGAGAACACTCGGCATCCTCCTTCCCAGCTTCTGTGCATGGCAGTGGCTGGGCTTGTGCCTGAAGTGTTAGCCCCATTCAGCAGTGTTCAGGGGCAACTCCTCTCTTCGGGGGTGTGACATGATACTTTCATGTGACTAGAATGCTTTCTACTAGAGGATAACAAACTTTAGATAAATCGGTATTCTAATCTGATATGAAAAGTAGATAGAAGATGCTCTCTGTGCAGTTGCAATAATACCTAGTGATTCTGAGCTCAGGAGTCTTGTCTGATGCATTTTATCCTCCAATCTTTAGAGATATTGCTCTACACAATGGTGGAAGTGTTCTACCCTGAAAGCCACCAGTATCCAGCAACAAGTCATCTTGTCATTTAGAATAAATAAAGTCAACTACAACTTTTTTCCCCCAGTGATTAATCGAAATCAGATTGTGCTGGTACATGTGACAGACTTCTGGGGACAAGACTACAGTGAAAATGTCTCATCCACAATCTTCCTATTCGTATGATGCAGAAACTACCTACATCAACTTCAGGACTCTGAATGATGATGACATGCAGAGTGTAGATTCCTGGTTTGGTAAGTATATTACAACCGGGAGACTATGGTATCTGCTTTCTGCTGAGCTGAGGCTTTGGGAAGGGAAAAGGTCCCCACCCTGGGATGCTGTCCTATTAAGCCTGATTTACATAGCAAGTAGGTTATGCTGACTTATACTGTAAATGACATGTCTAAAACCCAAGTACAGTAAAAGCTATCCCTAATCAAGAACTAGTAAGTTGATGACTGGCTTAACTAACCTAATTACATGTATATTATGTGGTATTGTTACAAATTCTTAATATAAAATACACGTTGAAATTGTGTACTCTTTCACAGATCTGAAAGCCAGTTCGGAGAATGTCCCTCCTGCAGAGAATGTGGCAACTATCTTGCAGCACAAGCCTGCCTTTTCAAAGGCTAATCTTCCCCAAGCTATCGTTTCACCAATGGTGAAACCCAGTAAGTTGGCACAATTCTGGAAAAATAAAACCTCCATCATCCACCAAAAGCTGAGGCATTGGTGCTAAGTGGTATAATAGTTTAGTCCAGCATGGTTCTGTGAGCTTGGTTATGGCCTTCTTGGAAAGATGTGACAGACATGTCTTAGGACATTTGCAGACTTACTTGATCATGAGTAAAGTTTAGAAATGCACTCTGAAGACACTTGTGTGAAATTTCTTCCTGCCTTGTTAGCTCTGTCCTCTGACCAGGCTTTGGATTCAGTCATGCCTCTATTCTCCAGTTCAGAAAAGTATCTCAAATGCTCTTGTTTCTGTGGTTTTTTTATTTTCCTTTTTATTTGTTTGCACAGTCTAGCCTTAGGACCTAACTGAAAGGGATGGCATCAACTCTAAACCTGGTGAACTTTTTATAAATAATGTTCCACTTACCCCTCCCCTTATGCACGCACGTCCCTAGATTAATGTTACCCCCTTGCTGATGGGGAAATGCCACCAATCGATTCACCTCCATCTCTGTATCCAGTTGTTAGATCTCTACGTTTCCAGCACACTTTATTGGAAGGGCTCATGCTCTTGGGATCAAGACCAGGATGGAGTATCCTGGCTTAAGAACTCTTTATCCTTAGAGTCCCTCTTCCCAGGCAATCTGGTGTGCTTTTCTCCAAGATAGATAAAACTGTGTGAAAATCCCACTCAACAGTTTTTTATAAAACAAAGCTCATTAAAATGTAGAGGGAAGGATTTGAAACAATAAGTTCTCATAACTTTTGCCAGCTATAAGTCTAGTTAACTAGATAAAGCATATTTGTCTTTCAGGAAAAAAATTAAAACGTACGTATTCCAGAGATCAAACTCATAGGTTTGATTCCCCAACCCTCCCAATCACCCCAGGAAAAGGATCCAGGGATTAAGGGTTGGGATGTGTCTAAATTTCCTGATGGTTTGCTATAATAACTGAAACATAAGCCTGTAGCTTTATAAACTGTCTCCATAGTTGCATATAACATTTCCTGAGGCTCTAAAAGAGGATGGGAGAAGGGGGAAGGGCCCTTCATTCTGTTCTGTACAGGATCTTCTTAGTCTATTACCATCTAGCAAGCTTTTATGTGGTATTTTCAACCACTGTCTTCTAGGTTATCAGACATGGCGGTGTAACTTGTCACTCACGGGGGACAGAAGTTACACCGACCTAAGCAGTGGTGTAGACAGCACTGTCAGCAGGAGAGCTTCTCCCACCACTCGTTGGATTAGTTAAGTCAACTGTTCGCTCTAGTGTAGCCTTAGTCTCCGCTTAAGGAACGGTTAACTTCCTTGTTCCCCCAATTAGGGGAAAGCCATGATACGGAGGAGAGAGAAACGGTGCAGCCAGTATCGATCCCCCCGAATGTTGTGGGTTCTCTGGCGGCCTGGAGAGTCCCCTCAAATGATGCTTCAGCTTCTGCTCCTTCAGCAGCTTCGCAAAGGTAAGAATTTTGGGTTGTTAGCTTAGCCAAGCTCCCTGTGAGGCCCAGTGTCAGCAGGGTGCCCAAGCTGCATCCTGGGCTAGGTGAGCAGTGATGACATAGTCTCAGCGCTTCATGAATGGTTCCATGTTTATGGAACTGGAGACTGACATCTGCTTAACCCACCACATACAGCAGCTGTGACAGCTTGTCCGTGCTATCCTGTCAGTGTGCCAGTTCCCTAACCCAGAGGCCCTACCTGTATGGGTAAGAAGGTAATTTAGTTTCATGCCTGTTGGCTGAGATTGTCAGTTGTGCCAGTGGCTTCTGGGATGTGTGGATATCCTGGAATTAGAGTGAGGCTGTAGAGCCCCTTTGCTGATGGTAATAACTTTGCTGATGCTCCTGACTAAGGCAGAGTTCATACTTGCAACCTAGATGCCCAGAAGGGGCTTTGTACCATAGTGCAAACAGGCATGATTTGGTTTCCATCTATTAGTGTAACAATTAGCTGCTGTTGGCTTGTGAAGCAAATCGGCATGTAGTGCTGTCTGGATTTCAGTGACTCTTTTCCCAGCAGATACTGAAATAGATTATGTGGGACTGACGGTCCTTCCCAACGACCACATGGGAGACTTGACATTGTTCTTTCCTGCAGTAGGTTATCCAGGAGACTATCAGCACAACAGAAGAATGCCCAGCAACGCAAACGCCAGGCCAGAGTCAAAGCAGAGAGATGCACTGTCACCGCCACCAAAAAGGAAGATGATCCACCCACCAAAAAACAGAAAATGTACATCACCAGAGTCCTGCCTGGGGCTGGGTGCTGGGAGCGCTAGTTACCTCTCAAATTATGTAGAGCCCATGCTTCTGATCGGCATGAGGTGGACTTGGCGGTTTAGGTAGAGATGATGGAGACCTGGTTCGTGGTACTGATTCCATAAGCCATGAATCCAGTGAAATGATTCCTCCTTCTCTTCTCCTCCGTCTACCCCTCCCCAGTTTGAGGAGGAACGCGATGGGGGATGGGGAGGGAGATAGAAAGCAATACAGCTTCAAGTTTCTTAGGCCCTATCACTCTAGGCCCAGTGCTTCTGTGAACTGTCTTTAAACTTGGTTCAGGCTGCCAGGGAGGATGGAATACTAGACTAGGAAAGGAGAATGTTTCTCAAATTCAGCTTAAATATGACTCCATTATATGCTAGGAAACTTTGGACCAGGAAAACTGCAGAGTAGTGCAGTTTGTCACAGGATGGGATGTACACCTCAGAAATAGGAAGGGACTACTTACTCTCTTCACCTAACAGAGAGGACAGTACGTACATCAAAGCTCATCCAGGAAGGAGAAGCTACATTCTGAGAATTCAGTAATTTAGTCTTCCCTTTTGCAGCTTTAATCGAGAGCCAGGGAAAACTAGACCACCTGTGCCACGCTATATGGCTCGGTAAGGCTCTTGGGTTATCTTCAGACCACTGGTGAATTCACTAGGTGTTTGGGATGTCTGGTGCATGTTGGTGAGAGCTAGAACCAGTATCACACTGAAAACACAGGCATCTAAGAATGGCTTGCCCAGTCTTGTGTTGATCTTTATCTATTTATGACTGTAGCTCTAGCAGTAGAGAGAAATTTACTGAAGTATCGATGACCAGAGATCGCTCCCAGAATACTGAACTCTCCCCAGCAAGAGCCAAAGGCAAGCTGACTATGCCTACCACACCAACAATGCTGAAGTACGTAGCTGTCTTGTGAATGGGAACTCTCTCTTGTGCTAGTAGCTGTAATTCAAAATGTGGCCACTTAAAGAAAGCTTGTAGTCTCCATTCTTGCTATTTATATTAGGAGCTGGGAGAGGCAGTATGTCTGCAAGTGTTCTGAGCATGCATGCAATAAGTCACAAGTGTAAATGAGAAGATAGCCTTTAAGAGCACAACTAGCTGTGTATACTCCTGGTGATACAAAATCAAAGACTGTAGTTAGATAAAAACTTAGCCTTTACCTTGTTGAACAGTGTCTCTAGTACTTGAGTTACAGACTTCGGCACTGAAAGTTACAACTCAGCTCTGCAGATCTTCACTTGATGTATCTGAGGTGGGAATGTAATATCAAACAGGAATGGGAAGCTATGCTTGTTGCTCTCTGCTTTGATCATATAGGTTGGGTAAGGGGTTAGTATCTCCTCAGGCTGTTGAAGAGGAGCAGGTGAATCTGTAAACTTGTAGAATTTCGTTCCTCTCTGCCATTCTCATATACTTCACTTTTTTTCAGGAGAAAAAATCTTTCTGGCAAGCAAAAGAGCACAGAGGAGCAGGAGCTGGAAAAGATGAAGCAATTGCAGCAGGAGACAATGGAGCTGCGCAAAAAGAATGAAGCTTCCCTGAAAGCAGCTATTGCTGGATCAGGTAGGCTCTAGCTAAATATGAAGGTTTAGTGTCCCATGCCCACCTACTGACCCATGAGGGTATGGCTATGGCATAGTGTCTTCTGGTGGGAAATGTCAACAAATGGTCATTTCCCCTTTCTGGAGATTTCTAAGAACATGGAATGCAGTTTGAGCACTTCTAGCTGTTTGCTTCTCACCTTCTCTCTTGGGTGGGTGAGAAGCACATGCATTGACTCCGGATACTTTCGCCAAAACAAAAGGGCTAAAATAACAAAGGTGTACATGCATATCTCTATCTATGTTTATCAGTTCGCTGAAGACTTGAGGCTTGTTTACATGGGGATGTTCAGGAAAACTAATCCAAATTAACTAACTAATCCACACCATCAAACTGCAGGAAAACCATGTGTGATTGCCCTTGTTCAGAGTTAGTGACCTTAATTTGACACAAGTGAATTAAGCTAAACCAAATTAAGGTCACTTTAATTCTGAACAAGAGCAGCCACCCAGGGTTTTCATGTAGTTTAACTAATGTTTGTTTGTTTTTTTTTAAATTCAGACCTTTAGTTAATTTGAATTAATTTTTCCTGTGTCTCTAAACAAATGGTTAGATGGGCTTGATTTAGCCCTGTTTTCTGGGGACTGTTGGCTTGACTGCAGTACCCCACAGTTTGGGTTATAGGGGTGTGAATATCAGCACACACCAGAGTACTGTGCTGTAACTCCCCATGTGTGGCCCTATGCACTTTTTAGTTTGCACCCATAGGGCCCACATGTGGGGGAGTTAGACCACAGTATTCTGGTGTGTGCTGATATTTGCATGCCTGTAGGCCAAACCATGGGGCAGTGCAAACCTAGCTTGGTTACAATTGCTTCTCAGGGTTCGTTTGCACAGGGTAACCTATTGGGATGCTTTTATTTCTGGAATAAGAGCTTTGTTCCAGATTAGTATAATCCACTTTGAAAGTGAATCCAGGATAAAGTTTGGGTTAATCCAAGATAAGAGTACTCACTCAGGGAGTTAATGAGGAATAGCTACTCTGCTTTAAACTCTCACCCTACTTCAATCTGCATTAATTTCACTGTAGACAAGGCCTTAGTCTTCAGACCCTCCCCTTCCCCACAGCTTCAAGACAGGCTTTTAACCATTTCCCAGCACTTCAAATATTTGGGATGGGCTGTTTACAACCATGGTCTGCCTTCTTGCAGATGTAACTCCTATCAGAGTCCAATCTCTGCACTATGTAGCAGACAGGGTGACGGTAATCAACTAGACCGAGGTAGATGTAACCACAAAAACAGATTTTTCACATTTTTAGCAGCATGTTTCTGAAACCATGTCAAATGGCATGTCTAAAGTGTATTGGGCCACAAATCTACCTGGAATATAAAGATGGCTTTGAAGGCCTGATATAATGCCCCTAACTCCAGAGAAAACACAGGTTTTGGACGAGCATTGACTGCTCCTCAGTATTGGTCTCATGCGGTTTTCTCTACTTTTTTAGGACAACCTGTGAAGAAAACTACTGGTCTGGTAACAAAGCCAGTTGACTTCCATTTCTGCACAGATGAGAGAATTAAACAGCACACAGAAAGCCAGCCTGCGAATGAATACAAGGAGCTAGATTTTGTAGCAGCACTGAGACAGCACCCTCCATCTCCGGTGAGAGGATAGGGCAACTAGGTGGTACCTGACTTAAAATAATCTTCCTGTTCTTCTGTTTTGCTTAGGTGGGATTTGCTGGCAGTAATTCGCTGGGTGTGACTGTAGGAGATCATATTAGCTGTAAAATGTGGCCTGGGACAGACTAATAGCAGTGCTGTAGTCTTGTTGATCATCGTGTTGGTTGTCAGCACCTCTGCAGCGTTTCCAGTCCGGCCCATTCCAGAGCTTGTAGTATGTCCAGTCAGCTCACAAGTGGTTTAAGTGGAACCTGGAATACATCTATTACTCAAACAGATTAAATTCCCATGAGGCTCCAAAAAGAGGATCCTCTGAAAATAAATAGTTTGCTTTTCCCTGTACACCTGCTTTTCAGCTTTCCAGGGTAGGAACTAAGTATTCTTCCCTTACAAGTGATTCCTTCTCAGCAAAGCTATTTCAAGTTCCCTAGTAACATACCAAGGATTCTGTTTCCAAGCTGAAGTCTGCTTATTTAGCTACCTCTGAGTATCCGTGCAGTAAGGTCTATCTTCAGTGGTGCTGAACATGCACAACTGTTCAAATCGATGGGCGCTATAGGTGTGCTCATCTCTGCATGGATTCTTTTCTTGTTGTCAAGGTAGCTTTGGAAGAAGAGAACTTGAGGGAGTTTAATACAAGCTGAAGCTGGGTAACTAGTGTAGAAGACATGACTGCTCTGAGGTGTCAGACTAAAGCATGCTAATCTCCTTCAATATGTCCTAATCAACTAGCGGAGATTAAATGAACAATTATACAATGCTCCCCTCTTGTTCGCCACATGTTAACCATAGACACTTTCTCTTACTAGTGGGAAGATGGCTGTTTTTTCACTGCTGTAGGAGCGAAGCTTTGGTGGGAAGCCTTGTTTAGATTGCTATAATGACAGCAACTTCTCTCTCCAGGCACGAGTGCTGAAGGGGCCCACTGTCCCCAAACCTTTCAATCTCTCCTGTGGCAACAAAAGGAAGTTTGAAGAAACTACATCGGAGTATGTCCCCCTTGCTCAGCAGATTGAAAACTTCCAGAAACGTACTCCCTCTCGGTACCATTTGAGGAGCAGGAGGACTGATGAAAGTAAGCCTTAGCAAAGTGGGCTGGCTGGTAATTTTTGCACCAAGGTAATAGGGGAGCAGGGAACAGTAACCTCTGCCTACTTGAGTGAGGTCTCTGCACCTTCCCATCTGCTCTAATTAAAATTGTCTGTTTCCGATCCAGCTATTAACTGCTAGTTTCTGTGGTTTGGATTTGTAGGTCCAATTCCATTAAAGCCACTGAAGACCAGGCTTACACAACCCAAAACTCCACTACTCCAAACAAAACAGCGCTGGAGACCTGTAACTTGCAAGAGTGCGGCTGAGTTGGAAGCAGAAGAAATAGAGAGGCTCCAACAGTAAGAATAATTATCTGGACACGGACACATCCTGGTGTCCAAAGAACAGCTTTTAACTAACCCAAAAGCCTCCGTGTGCTAAACTACCACTTCTGAGAAACACAGCCTTGTGTAAAGGGATAAACAATAGTGCAAATGTGCTTACTGTATCCTGATTTAAACCAAAATAATACGAGATCGATCACTTTAATGTAGGTTATTGAAAATGATCCCGTTCATGAAAGGAAAGGACTTTAGCTTTTGGCCAAGAGTTGCTGTTAGTAACATTCTCTTAGTAAGCAAGTGCAATCACTGCATGCAATATAAAACTCTCCTGCAACCCAACTTGTTGGCTTTTCTTTTAGGCAATGGGATTCTAAACTAAAAATGTAATCAATTAATACAGTGGTTCAGGGTGGGCCTGCGAATGCCCCAGATGTGGGGAGTGGCGGAGTTGATCCTTGGACTCCTAGTAAGAAGTGGAGGTGTGCACAAGGTGAAGTATGCAAGGCACAACTGTTGGTCACTGTTGCTGATTTCTGCTGTTGTGGCAAAGGACTAACTACATGTGACTTTGTTTTTTAGCCTTGTTCTATGTGTCGATTATCCCCTCATTCTTCATGCAGATACAAATTCAAAGCTCAGGAGCTTAATCCAAGGATCATAGAGGGTGGGCCAGTCTTGCCCAAAAAACCTCCTGTGAAAGAACCCACACAACCTATTGGATTTGACTTGGAAATTGAAAAAAGGATTCAGGAGCGAGAGAGCAAGAAGCAGCCGGAAGAAGAGCATTTTGAATTCCATTCCAGGCCGTGTCCAGCTAAAATCTTGGAGGGTGTTGTGGTAAGAACTCTTGCAACACAAGCTCTGCTCAAGACCATCTGACTCAGTAGCAAACTTCCATTTCCGAGCATACTTTTCTATTGGTCTGTACTGTAGTTGGTGTCCACCAAAGACCTCTGAATATTGTTTCACCTCAGTGGGTGCATTATGCCAGGCGGCTCCTGCTCCTGGGAAATGTTGCAAAGGGCACATCTTCACTGACAGCGGCAAATTCACCGCCGTCAGATCAATCTGTCCAGGTCAATTGAGCAGTCGGCGAATACCCACTCAATCCAGAAGTCGACGCATTAAAACCACCCCCTCAAAAGGTGTAGTGCTGCGTCAACGGGAACTGTTTCCATTGGCACAGGGCAGTAAAGCTGCTGCGAGGAAGAGGCTTAGCTTGCGTAACTCCTGTCAACTGCTGCAGGTTTTGAGGGGAAGTGTAGACCCAGGCTTCAGTCAGGACTAAATTCTCATTTTTTTACTATCTCCTCCTGGCAGGGTGTTCCAGAAAAGAAACCCCTTCCTCTTACAGTTGCCAAATCCCCAGCGTTTGCACTGAAGAACAGAATTCGAATGCCTACTAGAGAGGAAGAAAAGGTAACTAATTTGGGAGGGCTTCTGCGCTCTCTAGCATGTAACAGCTGGGAACTTACCCGTCCCATAGCCAACCAGCATGTGTTGGAGATGGCAGCGAGTTCACAAACAGTAATGTGCTTTTCTGGTTAAGCACTGTCTTGCCTCCAAATGCGAAAATGACTACCTTGCCCCCTGCCCATCCCTCCCAGTTAGCCCTCTTTCTCATGGCCATTAGCTCCCAAAGGGAATCACTTCTCTACCTTGCAGAGAAATCAAATCCTCTTGACAAAACGTCTACACTCAATTAAATGTAAAAGATGTTGCTAGGGCTCACGATGTACTGAAAGTATGCCTCTTGCTGCTAAAAGTTTCCCTGGGGGAAACTACATGGCTTCTTGGGGCATCAGGACTCTGCCCCTGTTGCCCATCTGCTGGGAAGAGAAGTGGGCATTCAAGATTTGTATTTTTTCCCTATAGTTACTCTAGGGGCCAGGGGAGCTTCTTCATAAGAAGTGTAAAGGCCTCTCTGGCCTAAAAACGCTGGTGCTACCAGAGCCCTCCTGAGGAGACCCAGGGCCCTTGAGGGTGGGTGGAGAAACTACAATTCAGTCTTAGTGAGTCATAGAACTTGGTAATACTATGAACAAAGCAAAATCTTGCTTGTGGCCCAAGAAGCCTCAAGACTGATACTTTGTGTCTAGCTTGTAGATGTTTCACTGTACTGTACCTGTTAGGCAAGTTGTCCTCTTACTATCTTTTAGCCCTTCATTTTTAGCCAGACTAAGTCTGTTCACCAAAAGTCCTAAATCTGCCATCAAAGAACAGCATTGGTCAGGGGATCAGTGTGTCTCTTGTAATTCTCTACCTGGCTCTAATGCTGAACACTCGTTAGGAAGAAGAAGTGGTACCGGTAATCAAAGCTAACCCCATGCCACACTACGGAGTGCCCTTCAAACCTAAAGCCCCTGAGCACAGGCATGTGGAAGTGTGCCCCTTCTCATTTGACTATCGTGACCGGGAGAGGTGGATGCAAAAGGAGAAAAAAATAGAAGAGCTACAGAAAGAGGAGGTGAGTGCTGGGGAAATGTCTTGGTTTATTCTGTTTCCCAAAAAACCTGTCTCCTGCTGCTGGTAGCAATGCTTGTGGGGTTTCATGTTCAAGCTAAACTGCCCATGTAGGCTGATCAGATGTACAGCTTTTTTAAACCTATTTTGCAAGATCTCAAGAATGCTACAGAATCCATGGGGGGCGGTTTCAGTTCCCCTGACCAAGAAAATGGATCTCTTGGCATACCTTCACCTGGGAAGATATTCCCTATGGTTTGTGTGTGCCTCCTGCCTGCCCAAAACAGGAAGACCTTGTGTTCCTTCCTAAACCTTTGGGGTTCGTTTTTTTGTTTTTTGTTTTTTGTTTTTTTTATCACTACTACTACTACAACATAGCTGGATAATCTTATCCATGTAAATGTTCATTCCTCTTGAGTCGGCTACATTTGATAGGGTTTTCAAAAGTACCTAAGACACTTAAGTACCCAAATTCAATAGGAGTTGGACACTAACTCCCTTAGTTTCTTTGAAAACCCTACCTTGGTCATCTCTTGTGCCAATATACTACCTGGGGTGGTGGTGGGGTATCAAGTGTTTCCCTTAGTCAGTTTCAAATTTACCACCTGAAAAGTAAGGGGTGATCTTAATTAAAGCAGCACATCTTACCAAACAGGTCCCCTACCATTATTTTTTGCAGGTACCAAAGTTCAAAGCACTACCCCTGCCTCAGTTTGACCATATCAGCCTGCCACAAAAGAAGGTGAAGAATCCAACACAACCAGAGCCCTTCCATTTGCAGACAGATGAACGGGGTGCTACCAAGTTGCAGAACTGGCAGCAACAGGTAGGACTAAAGGGACTGCAATTCTGTGGATCTTTGGGTCACAGCAACTCTTCAGACCCAGCCCTGATGAGTCTGGCTTCTCTATCAAGTACTGATTAAGCAGAAATGGGACTTGCTGGCATCTCAAATCAATTTTAGTCATAGTGGTATGTTGGCAATGGCTCACGCAGCAAAGTATCCTGCCTTGGATGCAAGTCTCATTACACCATTAGCACTGACAAGCACCTCTGAACTGCTGTTACTTGCTGTTTCCAAGAGCAGCCCTACACAGCTGGTGGTCTCCTGTAGTATGTTTGTTGGAATTTTGTGCTGCAATAAAACTGATCCATTAGCTTCTGAAGCTGCTCTCCAGGCAGTTCAGTGTACAAATACCAAGCAGACAAGTGGCTTGGCTGTTTTCTTCTGGATTTAAATTTTCTCCATTTTTTCAGTTCACTTCAGACAAATTTGTTTATATGTGCACCCACTCACTGCTGCAGAGAGAACGTTTGTTACTCAAGTGAGCTCTTGACAGGCTCTCTTCCCCATGCAGATCAGAGAAGACCTGAAACGGCAGAAAGAGGCAGCATGTTTCAAAGCTAATCCAAGCGCTGTTGTGCACCAGGAGCCTTTTGTGCCCAAGAAGGATAGCAAGCCAATATCAGGTGGAGTTATGTGCCCTCATTGCACTCGCTTGCTGGCAATCCAGGGCTGATGCAACTCAAAACTTATGCACTGAGAGAACCTACTGATGCCTTTTTAGTATCCACATAGCTAGTGGCACTTGTGCAATACTTAATCAACAAATCTTTTAACAGCCTGCATCCCTAGAGGTTTGGGGGGTGGGGGGGGGGTGGTTTCCTCTGCTCTAACATGGCAGCTGTGTATAAACCGCTTTGTAGTTGGCAGATAATGGTTACTAGCTTGGGATAAGGGTACAGAGCATGCAAGGAGCTCCCTGTAGAGACAGCTGACACTTCTGCAGCAGCTGCCAGTCTTTCCTTTCCCTTTACAAAGAGGGGCAAGGCTTGGGCTGTTGGAGCTGGGAGGTTTTGTCTGGTCTCTATTCTACAACAATCTTCCTTTTTAAAAGCCGGTTTGTAAAGAACTCTTCCAAAAGGTGCCCTAGACCAGGGGGGTCCCAAACTGTCATGCATACCCCTGATGGATAAGATATCGGGGCGTTACACAGGAGAAATGGTTTAATGATGGATTTTCTTTATTGCAATGTCATAGTAGGCTACTCACTGAAGCTTTAAAACACTGTTGGAATTTGTTTTATAAAATACGGTAGCTAATTTACTTCATGCTGTACCGGTGAGAACACAGGTGCTGTTTTTGTGTAGAGCCCTCCCCTCCAATCACTGTACATTGTGAGTTCAGTCGCCCAGCAACTGTCCAGTCTAACCAAACTCTGAACTTAGTCAAGTTTTTTCCAGTTATACATGTGCACTACAGCTGTCTGTACATAACCGTGAAATATGGACAGAGGCTATGTTAAGAACACAAACTATCAGTGACAAGAAGCGCAGAGATATGCGGATGTGTGGTAGGTCTGGAAGGGGGTACGCAATAAGTTTGGGAGCCTCTGCCCTAGGCTGATCAGCACCTCCATTTGTTGTCCAAGCATTGGAGCAATGACGTTCTCTGTATCAGGACATCCTAGATGCACAGAAGCTTCTCTTCCCTCTCCCAAAATCGCAGCAGCCTCCACTAATATACTTGAAGCATGAACCTGTAGAGGAGGAGGCTGCCATCTAACACTGACATAGCTATGCTTTGCCTGGCGGCTGCGCCAATATTGTTCCCTCTATTTCTAAACTTAGAGAGCCTTTCTGGTTCCCTAGTTCCTGAAAGCTTTGAGCTGGCAACGGAGAAGAGGGCTAAAGAGCGGCAAGAGTTTGAAAAGCGACTAGCTGAGCTGGAAACTGAAAAAGAGAGGCTTCAAGAAGAGGCCAGACAACAGGAGGCAGAGCAAGAGAAGGAAGAGCTTGCCAGACTGAGAGAAGAACTGGTAAATGAGTGGGCTATTCCTGGTCGAGGGCTGGACCACAGACTGACTGACTGCTTATTTAACTTGTCTGTCATGGGCATGCGGCATCAAAGTGCAGTCCTGACTCTATTGCTGTAGAGAACTGCCAAGGCCCAGTCTCCTAAATTTACTGTTTGTTCTAAAAGCTAGTCCCTCTAAGGATATTACTGATACTTGTGCCAAATTAAGAAATCAGTCTGTTGGTCAGCACTTCAGGCTCTTATGGGTACATGTACACTGCTTGAACTGACCAGCAAGAACACAAAGCATGCTCCAACAAATGCAATCTTGTTGCATAGGGTGTAGTACCCAGGCCACTGGCAGCACAGTCATTACTCTTTTGCGCCTAAATACAGATCCCTGACTGCAGCCTGTTGGTGGCTGCTGCTCTATACAATAGCGGAGTTGGAAGGAGTGTAATTAAAGCCACGGTAACTGACCCTTACCTGTCCTCTTTGTTTTGTAGGTACACAAGGCAAACCCAGTTCGCAAGTACCGCAGTCTAGATGTGAAGCCAAGTGACCAGCCCCTAACCATGCCAAAATCTCCCAACTTTTCAGACAGATTCCGATGCTGATGTGCACCAACGGGCAACTCTGTGCAGAAGCCATCCTTTCCCAGCCTCTGGGGTGTAGAGGGAGTTTTTTCTCTAACTTGAGACTCCTCTTAATGCCTGCCTCCACTATTTTATTTTTATATTGAGTAGCTTTAACAATGTCACTGAGGCAAATGGCTGAGATGTGCTGTGCCTGGATGATCTCCAGTTATGTGGCTTCACTTGACATGTAGAGATGTTAATCTTTAAAGACTGAGCCAGGTTTTGATAGTGTACATGAATTCACCACTTTGCATACTTTAACAAAATAAAAGATGTTCTACGGCTAGTCAGTGTCTCTTGCTTCTGAGCTCCATTCCCTTTTTGTGGAAGTGGCTTGGATGTTGGATTCAGTTGGTACACCTCAGTCAGGTGTTAGCCACCTCTTCAAGCTGCCACCTTGTTTTAAAACATAAACTTGGATTCTGGAAAACAAGTCTTTAGCTTTGAGCCTCAATATGAAGAGTGTAATTCCATAATGCCTTGGTCTGCAGAGCCTGAACCCATAGCTAAGATACGAACTGCACCATTTATTTCAACGCGTGCTCCGTCAGATGCCGAAGGACAAGACTCTTAATTGTCACCACTGATGGTCAGTGACACAGCTAGCAAAGTAAAGAGCAGGAGTATCATGTGGAGATGATCCACACACTCTGCCATGAGACCGCTTGCTGCAGTTCTGTGAGTGGGCTTGGGAATGTGTCCTAGTGGGGTATGGGGGTGCACACACACCTGTCTCCCCCCCACACACACACACTTTGACTTCTGCTTCAGCTGCCTTCTCAAGAGTGTAAGAGCCTCAGGATCATTGAGCCACAGCCCCATCCACTCTTAGGAGATGCATTTATTTCTGTGGGCTGTCTTTTGTAGGTCATCTATAGTCTGCTGGCTGCGATAAGGCTGTAGTGATGAGGGTGGGAGGTGTTGAGCCATGCAAGCTTTTTCAGCAAGAGCAAACACTCTAACTTTGTCTTGGGGCAGTGGTAAGAGGGAAACAACCATTTTGAATGATACCACCCATGCAGAATTCTCCATCCTGGGCCTTATTGCTTTAGTAGGAGGCTGACTGATGTCTCCTAGTTCTGCATGAGGGGGATAGCTCTTGGGTGAGGAGCTCATCCATGAGGGCAATGATAGTGGGGTAAAACAGAGCCAGGCCTCAGATTGTCTCACTACAGCAACACAGAAATGCTCACCTCCAAAACAACTAGGTAGTTCCTTCAACTTAGTGGGAGGCAAAGTTCTCAGAGAAGCCAATTCCATCAACAGAAAACAAATGCACATTACAAATGAGAAGGCATAAGACTAGACAAATTTTTTTTTTTTTGAGAAGCTAATTTCAGGAGGTGGGTGAAGGAAGGAGAGCCCTATAAGATGACCTTCAGAGCCCAGGTAAATAACTTCCTTCTCTGCAGATACCAGCTATAGAGAATTCTCAAACTCCAGAGATGTCAAAAGAGCACAACTTCAGCAAGCGGAAATAAGCATCCAATGGCTTGTCTGGGGAAGGCTGTCTTCTGTTTAGATATGAAATCACTAACACCATAATGGGGGGGGCCTTTTCAGAGGCACCTCAGAGTTGGGTGCTGAACTCCTTTGGGATTTCCAGGACTTCCGGGTGATCTTCAAAGGAGTGAAAAAGACGCTCTGGACACATCCCCAACAGACATTTCCCTGTGCACAGATAGAGAGCTGGAACACCATAGTCTTGGCAGTGTCATGCTCGCAAGTAAAGGCAAGATAATCCTGTACGACAGCATCTTCAGAGATGTAGAATTAAAAGGTAGGCATCGTCCTCTGCTTTGCCTCTTAACTCTTCGTGCTGCTACTACTTTGACTTCGGTGATAGACAAGTCTGTACTGTGACTGAGTAGCTGGGAACTACTTAGGAGTTTCTTACCCAGTTTTAAAAACCTTTTCTTTGAGTGCTTGCTAATGTTGATTCCATTCTAGGTGTGCGTGCCTCTGTGCACGGCTGCTGGAATTTTTTTCCCTTTAGCAGTACCCATAGGGTTGGCACTGGCACTCCCTGGAGTCCCACGCACATGCCATGGTTGCCACCAGCTGTACACCCCCTCATTTCCTTCTGTCTGCCTGTAACTGTTTTTGGGACTGCTCCGCAAGTCGCTCCGTACCTTCAGTAGTCTTTGCTAGTTCTTTGTTAAACTGTTGTTGTTAGGAATAGTCCCTGGTGGAACCTTTGCCTGGGAGTGGGACATGCCCCAGTCCCTGGCCTTCAAGCCTAGCATCTTCTGCTGCAAACTCTTCCCTCTTCGTGACCCTCATGACAGCTGTCTGAAGTGCCTGGGGGAAGGTCACAGGAAGGAGAAGTGTAAGATCTGTAAAGGCTTTCAGGCCGAGGACCGAGAAGGAAGTCCACCTGAAGGCCCTACTGATGGAGGCAGCACTAAGACTAGCCTCCAAACCAGCAAGATCCACTTCATTGCTGAGTGTGGCATCAGGGCAAAGCACCCAGTTGGCACCAGCCCTGACACGGCATTGACTGTGATCTATGGCACCAACGACCTCGAGCTTTAGAGGACGGCACCGTTCCCACTCAACCACCTGCAGGCATTCTCTGGAGCGGAGTTGACGCCACTCCCTGGCACCAAAGAGTTGGCCTGTACAGGCATGGCACAGAACCTGGTTGCTGGAGGGGGACTTATGACCTAAAGGGGGCAAACAACACTGCAAGTCTTCGGTCCCCAGGTGCCAATCTTCAATGTGGCACCAGTCCTGCTCATCCTCAGGCCATGGATCCTTGGTAATGCAGCATTGATCCAGCAAGTGGCATCACTGGTTTGTCCTCTTTACGCTCCCCAACACCAAGACGGCAGTCATCGGCGTGCCATGGTATGCTGGGCGCCTCTCCTCCACCCTGTGGTGCTGCACCGCAAGGGAGCCGGCTACTGCCCCTCCATGGTTGTCTGGCAGCGAGTCCACTTTCTCACGGGAGGACAGGCCGCCCTGCTGGAGTTCCCTCGGTGGCATGATCTCTTCTCCCAGACCGAGGCCACTTACTGCACCCACAGCAGGAGTGTCTGCGTCTCACGGCAAGGAGACTCCATGGCTGAACCTCGGGGAGCGAGCATGTTTTGTTGCAGATTCAGCAAATCCTGCTGGGTAGCAGAAAGCTTTCCACACAGGCTACATGCTTGGCCACGTGGAAGCAGATCACCTGCTGGGCAGTGTCCCATGGCATTCGGCCTGAACGGTCATCAGTCCAGGCTATGCTGGAGTACTTATTGCACCTTAAGCTGCGAGGCCTGGCTATGGGTTTGTTGAAGGTTAACCTGGGAGCCCTCTCGGCCTTTCAGCTCTGCTAGATGGGAAATCGATTTCTCCCACTGTCAGAGTTGACTGCAAGAAGGTACTGGGGAGGCATAGGGCCGGAAGTGCCGCTCCTATCACGGCATCTGTGCCTCCTGGAGGCCTGCACATGGGTTGGCCCTACAGGTACTGCTGAAGGGGTGGGGGGTGGAGGGAATTCTGATAACTGCACACAGCCATAAAATGGAATGGACACGAGCAGTACATCTCGAAGAAGAACAACTGTTACAAGGTGAGTAGCTCTTAGCAACAGAATAGATGGTTTAGAGAGTCAGCTGGCTGATGATCAAGCTGTTTAGTATCTGTTTGCATCCCTCCAGACTTTCCTAGTTCACACACATTGACTAGCTAATGCTGTGGAACTAACTTGAGCTGAAGTCAGACATGAGTCTCTCTCGGAGAAGTCTTGGTACCTCTCTTACTGACACTCAGTTAAATCTTGGCTATTGAACGTTCAGGACATTTAGGACACATTCCTCATAATTCCACCTTCCTAATAACTTCAGCTCAACACTTGGTATTGCCTAGTAGCATTTCACAGCTCTGGGTGATCATATTTCTACAATGCCTGGATTTTTTTCCCCTTCCTTTCCCCATTCCCTTAACAGTATCTGTCACTATGTTCATAGCTTGTCTGGGGAAATCCTTAGTGCTGATAGAAGCAGTTAAGAGGCTGTTGACTCTCTGGCTGGGTTTTTCTCAGCCAAGTCAGGCAGGCTATCTTAAGTTACAGTGCAGTAGCTAGGATTCAGGTAGGGACGCTGTTCTCATTCTGAATCTTGACACCATCTGCCTTGCAGCCTGCTGCGACACTCAATTTAGCCCAGGTATAAAGTTTCCTGGAGAACAGACAAGGTCTGGCTGTGTGGAGTTTCTCAAGCCTATTGAAAGCATAAAGGTTAAAGTGTGTGGTGCTCAGAGCTATGACGCCTGTGTAGCTAGGGAACTGGCATGCTTGATGCCGTGCCAAGGATCCCAGGACACTCTGTTTTCCAACCAGAGCCAATGTGGATGCTGGCTCAGGCTCCTGAGTGGAAAAACACTTGGCACTTTCTTGTTTTGCTTCCTGCTCTCAAGAGCAACCTGGAACACGGCTATAAAGTCATTTGAGATGTGGCTTTTCATTCTTCAGCTTGGACTCCCTCACAGTGACAACAGGCCCAAGAGCCTGAGCAATCTGTGTCCACAACAGAATCCAGCATTTCCCCCTTGTTGCTATTGCCACACTGGCTCGCGAGCGGAGTCAGGCTGGGGTAGGGGGAGTAAAACACTTGGCCCTGACTGTCTTGCTCTTCCCCTGCAGTAAAACTTTTTTACATTAAAATATATTAAGTGGGGGTGAGGCACGGGGGAAGGAGTTCCTCTAACTCCCAAAAGCCTGGGCCACCCTAAAGAGAACCCCTTTCACTGCTCACTCTACGTAAGTGAGCGAGAACCATCCAGCCCTTGGTAGCAGTAAAGACTTGCCCTTCCACATGGCTTTACTTTCTAGCCCCATTCAAAGGCTCCATCTGCTAAGGCTAATCCTGCCTGTCTTTGCGACTGGCACTAAAAGATGAAAACTACAAGTGCACAGCCTGTTGCCTGTATTCCTGGCTCTCGGCGTGTTTGTTTTCCCTGAATCTAGCTAGACAATCTCACAAGTCTGTCATTAGCTGTTAAATAGAATAGCTCAAATGGGGATGAAGAGTTGAATGGAATAGTCTTGGGCTGGGGCGTGCTATGCCATTAAAAAGCAAATTCCCTTGCTATTCCAGCATGGGCTTGGTGCAGGGGGAGAGCAGAAAATTGGAAAAAGATGCAGCAGTATGTGGCTGGAATGAGTCTTGGGAGGTTGCTTCTAGCTATTCTGGCTGCTGCTCTACGGCAAGGAGAGAACTACCACTGCATATTGGTAAGAGGCTATAGCTGGCTTAGATGTCCATCCAGTCCCCTTAGCAAGTTTTCCTGCTGGCTTGTCTGAAGCCAGTAAAGTCCTGCCTCTCTCTACTGGCCTCCATTGTGTACTCTGGGCTATGAGTGGTCATTTGACAGCATAGCAACCCTTCCTAGTCCCATACAAATGTAACTCCCTAGTCCATGTTTTGCAATGGAATCCATTGATGAAAGCTAAGCTGCTGCCTAATGTATAATTGAATTGCCATTTGCAGGTTACCGGGGGTGGTAAGTGCTGTCCGTTCAGGAGCTTTAAACCAAGCTGTTCAATAAGTGGGAACAGATTTGACTGCTATCACTTCTGTTCTTCGAGTGCTCGCTCATGTCGAGTCGACTCCATTCCAGATACTAGAATTTGTTTTCCTTTTAGCAGAATCCATAGGGTCGGCTTCAGCACGTGCCGTGGTTTATAAGGTGCTGCCAGCCCTACACCCCCTCAGTTCCTTCTTTCTGCCACCGACGGTTACTGAAACTGCATCTTTGCTTGCTACCACAAGTGCCTCTTAACATTTAGAGTTGTTTCCTTAAGTAATGGATAATTGTGTTAGTGTGTTAGTCCCCCATGGGACCTCTGCCTGGTAGTGGGGCATGCTCCAAGCTTAGGGCTTCAAGCCCTGCATGTCTTATGGCAAGCCCTTCCTGCTTAGTTGCCTGACGTGGCCGGGGGTGTCGCACAGGAAGGGCAAGTGCCGAATCTGTCGGGCCACAGACTCGGCAGGGGCAGGAAATCCATCTGAAGGCCTTACGTGTGGAGGCTGCCTTTAGACCAGCCTCGGCGCCATCCCGCTCCCTCTCGGCACCGAGTAGTGTGGCAGTGCAGAGCACCCCTCCGGTACCAGAACCACCGTGGCGCTGTCATGTTCTCCATCAAAGCAGCAGAAAACCAGTGGTCAGAGGGGGGTTGCTCCCCAGTGCCTGAAACAACACGGTCGCGGTGCCATTGCGGGTCCAGCAGACTGAGCAGAATGCAGGAGCAGGGCTCACCGCCTAGAAACCGAAGGCCCCAGCGAGCGGAAGAGGGCCTCCGCAGCTCATGCTGCCATAGACACCAGGGGCACTTCAAGTGGCAAGAGACTTGATGGCCCTGCCCTGCCCTTGCCTCCTATGCCCTGGATGGACCAGGTGAAAGGGAAGGCTCGGATGTTGGAGGGGAAGCCCCGATGGGACCCCCACCTCCTCCCAGTGGCTGCACTGCTCTCCAGAGCCAGGACGTGACTCTCTCTACGGGCCAGGTCGCCGCAGAGCTCTCCTGCCTCGAGGCACCAATCCCTGAGGGTGCGTTCCCCGTCACTGGGACCGTCACCAGAGGCAGCGGGCCAATACTGGAGTCATTCAGCGGCATCAGCACAGCTCTCGCTCGCCAGCACTGAAGGGTGGCAGGGCTGCACTGGTCCCAGCAGGCGCTCACCATCGGAGTCAGCACCGATCACTATCCTGGCACCAGTTCACCTGTGCACGTGCAGTGGAGAACCCGGTCGCCAGCATCCAGACACTCACCCAGGGATGATCTGCCCCCAACATCCGTCCTTAGCACCAAGGCACTTGCCTACAGCCTGGCAATATTCCTGCTCCTCTTCCCACGGACGGGCCTCTCCCCTGTGGCACCGCTCTAGGGCGTGGTACCCCCAGTCGCTGGCTTCACACACACCCCCATGGCCAGAGTGGTGGTGGTCAGAGCATCATGGGACATGGGAGGCCAGATACCGCCCCCACTCTCCAGGTCACTGCCCCATGGGAAGGGGGTCAGGCTTGGGTGGTTTGGTCACCAGAGAGCGAGTCCTGCTCCTTGGAGGATAGATCCTCACGGCCCGCCCTATTCTGGTCCAGTGACATGGGCCCTGTCTGGCATCCTACAGCGGGAGGGCAAAAGCATTCGGTAAGTCCACCCAGTCCATGGCGGTGGCTGACAGAATGAAGATCTCCTCTTGGATAACCACCTGCCTTAGGTTCTGCTACGAGCCGGTGAAGGTTCCTCTTCCGAGAAGTATCACGGCCTGCTTGACCAGTCTGCAGGCCTCTTCTGCGACGTTCCTGGCACAGGTGCCTATTCAGGACACATGCAAAGCTGCTACATGGCCATTGGTGCCCACCTTTACATCCTGCTATGCCATTGTTCGGCAGGCAAGGGACGGCGCCAGCTTCGGCAGAGCAGTGCTGCCACCAGCTCACCTGGGAAGTGCCCACCCACCTCCCAAGTACTGCTTGTGAGCCACCTGCAATGGAATGGACATGAGCAAGCCCTCGAAGAAAAGACGATTGCTCGCCTTGTCATCGTCGTTGTTGTTCAAGATGTTGCTCATGTCAATTCCATGACCTGCCCCCATGCCTGCTGTTGGAGTTGACGGCAAGAAGGAACTGAGGGGGTGTCGGGCTGGTGGCGCCTTGCGTACCACAGCATGTGCGCAGGCCTCCAAGGGGTGCCAAAGCCAATCCTATGGGTACTGCTAAAGGGGAAAAAGTCAGGATTTGTGCCCAGAGGTGTGCACACACCTGGAATGGAATGGACATGAGCAGCACATCTCAAAGAACAACAGTTGCAAGGGGAGTAACCATCTTTTCCACAATATCCATGCTTCTTCCATGAAGGATTTAGGCCCAGATCCTCAAACGGCAGTCTAGTTTCCACTGATTCAGTGACAGTTAAGAGCATAAATACCCTTTTTAAGCAGTGTTGCCTTAGCTCTTAACCTTGCTAACCGACCCTTGTGCACTCTGCCTACCTGAAAATGCAGCCAGGAAGGCTGAAACAGTAACTAAGATGTGAACTAACTTCACCAACCCACAGTCCTGTTAGCTCTGAAGCCTCATGTACATCAACTGCAAACATTGTTAATCTTGTTCCAATCACTCTGACGGGCAGAAAAGGTCACTGGATGTCCTTAGCCACCTACAACTGATGTCAGAAGCTGGCAGTGAAAGATACTCATCCATTGTCCCTGCAGCATTATTCTCGCTGGGAATTCTCTAGATTAATTTTTAAAACAATTTCCCTAATCGACCTGCCACTTCCTTAGTTGAGACTCTCTACCAGCAACTGTTTTCTCATTCCCATCTTCTTCCATTAGCCTAACAGTTATTTAACTTCCACCCCATTCTATCTCCCCTACCAGGCTGTAAGCGAGGTAACAAGGAAGATGCTGAAAAGTAAGCAAACAGGTCAGGAACGTGTGTGCTGCTGCCAAGTGGGAATGAATGGCATGACTGTCATCTCTCCCCACTTAAAGGAATCAATGTTTCACAAGAGTGACCAAAACAGGAACATGCTGGTACAGAACAGTTCATAGTCGTCCGTTCCTACGAGGCTGTGGTGTTGACCACCAATATTTTTAGGAAGCAAAATGCATATTTTCTGTGTGCCAGAGCTGTTCTAGGTGCTAAAGTAGACTGTTGCCGAAGCAAGCAAGGGCTACTGTGGCATTAAGTGACTTTGGTGGTCAAGTGCAGCGTATGTTTTTGTTTAACGGTTTCTCTCAGCGATGGACTATCCCTGCCGAGCAGCTGGATAGGGGAACGCGCGTGTGGTGTCTGCCTATGTTTGGAAACTATGTGGAAGCTTCAGCTGCAAAACATATTGGCCCTGCTTTATAGTGGGACTAGCACCAAGGAACACAAGCTGAAGGAGGTCTATTTCTGATTAAAGCCTCATGGCTGGGGTCCCAGCTCCCCGTGACCCATCCAGGTGTTGCTAAATTTGCATATGGAGGCTGCGGAGTCTTCAGTTGTGCAACATGCTACCAGTTGGTTTGACAGAACTAGCCTGCATCGGCTGGGCAGGGGGCAACATTCAGCTGTACCATCAAGCTTTTGGTAGGGGGGATGTATTGATTTTGGTAAGTTAGCAGTGGTTGCTGAGGAGCTGCATGTGTAACAGTGGAAAAATAAAACCTCTAACTCTCAAATGGTGGCTCATGCTGGTGGGGTAGAGCGAAAGAGGGTTGATTCTGTGTGTGCAAAAAGCTGGAGTGTACTATCTTGCAAGAGCAGAAACTACAGCTACCCTCTCCAGCTGCCAGGGATGCAGAGAAAGCAGGCAACAGGTAGCAAGCTTACAGACCAATTTAAAAAAAAAAAGTCAAAATGCAAGGGCATGCCAGCAGAAACTATAAGGGCCCAGCTCTGCATGTGAAAGCTGAAATGCGGGCAGCCTGGGTGGAGAAGACATCAGTAATAACAGGCTAGCAAATTCCCATCAGATAACGGAAAACATGACTACAGCTTGGCCTAAAACGACAGCCCAGCTGTGTCAGGACTGTGGCTCTGCACTGGGCACCTTGTTGTGACCTTGCTGACGTTTTGGCTGCTGTGGCACAAGTGTGGAAAGGGACTTTGAAACTAGTGGGGTGAGTTCCTCAGGTGTAAGAGTGCAACCTTGGCGCACCCACTGCAGGCCATGCATGAGTTTAGCCTTCCACGAACTGTAGAGAGGAGACTCCTAGTGCGGCGGGGAAAGGCAAGCAGGCGGCTTGGCAGGGCAGGCCCCTGAAAGTGACAGCTGCCAGAGTCTCCGGGGGCAGGGGTTCTCACCATGGGTTCTGGCTGCTTCATCCCCATAAATAAGGGAACCCCTCTAACCGATCAACATCTGATGCCTGAATTAGGGGTGGGTGAAGAGGTTTGAACAAAGAGCTAAACCCAACATTGAAGTGGTCGGGGGGTCCTGTACACAGCTGCTGCTGGTGGGGTTTGGTAGCTTTTCTTTCTAAACACTGATGTTTTATTCACCCAAAGGTTACAAAGATGATAAACTGCTGTCAAAGGCATTCTGATCGCAGCAGCTTTCCCGATGGGAACCCACTTGTCCTGGGCTGGAGCGGAAGAGTAGGAAAAGCAAGGGGAATGAGGGTGGACAGACCCACGGAGGTATATTTTTGCCTTGTCTTAAGGTTTGTTTAGAAGCGCTGGTCTGGTTTCCACACAGACTTGCACTAAAATAACTCATGGTATGAACTGCAGCCCACAGCTCTTCTGGTGTCTGGGTCAAGGCTGTGGTTTTAGAATCAAAATTGTCCAAATGGGTTGACTTGAGCACAGGCACCGGAGCCCTGTTCAGTGTGAAATACGTGTCATCCCCCTGACCTCACTAAGGCCTAACTAAGGTGGTTTAGCTAACCGAAGGTGGGTCTGGGTGTGCCCCACTCTTAGGCCTTGGGCTTATGACTGCTCACCCAGGCCCCATGCAGGGAAGGGCCCTCCTCAGCTGAGTAAGCCCTATTCAGCAGAGGATGGCTCTGCAGAATCCGCTGCCAGCAACCCCTGACCTGGCTTCCTTCCATCCCAGCTTTTTAAATTAAGCAGGGCTGACTTTAACTTGCCTTGTGGCTCAGCCAGCCCCCTGCTAGTGCTGTTCTGGCTAGGAGCCAGGGCGACTGCAGCAGCCCGTTGGATACTTTAGCCTGGCAGGGGGAGGCTTTCCTTGCACCAGCTGCCAGACACTTTGCACTCCAGTTATAGACCCTTCCCTCCCTACTGCAATTCCCCCCGCCCCAGCCTCCCCCCACTCCTAAAGCGGAGGCAGTGCAAACAGCCTGGGATCTGCTGGAGCCCTAGCCTAAAAGGCAAGGCTGGCACAGAAATGGAGACGAGGCCGATAAGCAGTGCTCTTAGTTCAGTGCGGTTATACCTGCAGTCTGGCACGGCTGTTAGTAAATCTGGCTCCCAGCAGAAGAACGAGGGGACCTGCTGTCTGGCTAGCACCCTAGAGCTCACACCAGGACACAGCGTGGTCACTTGGGCTCTGCTACCAGGCCTCAAGGCCCTGGACTGTTCACTTTGGGAGCCGGTGGGTGCAGGGAGCCTGGCACCCAATGCTACCCTGGCTCCTGGCAGCAAAAGCTCTGATGATCTCAGTGGGCTTGGACCCCTAGAGGGGAGTGAGGCTCTTGTGAGAGCCCATGTTTACTGGCCATGCGTAGGGCCTGGCTGCAAACCCAGCCTCTCCTATATTAGGCGCTGGGGCGGGCTGGTTGCCTTGGAACCGAAAAGGTCATTCTGCCAGGGCCTCCAATTTTCCAGCGCAGCTGATCAGGGAAGAGGGTGACCCCGAGCTGCGCCTCTCCCAAGCAGTTCCTTTTAAAGGCCCTGCTTAGCATAGCCACCTCTCCTGGCAGGGTTTGTTTCCAGCCCCGTTGTGGCAGTTGAGCTTCGTGCCAGCGTCTGGAGTGACTGTGCAAATGGGCATCTTCCTGAGCCACCTTTTAACTGCTTGTCTGCTGCAGGGCCGGAGCTGGCGGCTCAGAGCCGTGATCTGATGCTTCGTGCAGCCCCAGGTGCTATTTGTACCTCTCATGTGCCCTCTCTGGCACGCAGGGCAGTGCAGTAATACCCGGGGTATATAGTCATGGGGGGAACTAAGGCCCAGACGCCTCCAAGACCCCCTTGGGACTAGATGGCTGAGCAGGGGACAGTCTCCAGTGGAGGCCAGCCCCAAACTCTTGAACTATCTTCACTCTCTTCCTCAGGGAACAGCCCTAGAGAAGGCTGCAGTGGGGCACAGCAGGGTCCTAAAGGGCCCCATTTCAGACCCAAACCCCTCCAAAGGCCCACAGCTGCTCACATGGGCTTTGGCCATCATTAGGTTTTTGGAAGTCACTAGAGGTCCAGAGCATTGTGGAAGTGCTGGGGGGGCTCACTACCCTTGAAACAGACAGGAAGGCCCTGTCCTGCCATGCTTCCAATGTGGGAGCAGAGAATGCCCACCTTGGGCTCTCCAGTCAAGCCCGGGGCACACTCCATTCTGTGGGCTGGTTCTGGGGAGGGGATGACCAAAGGGTCTGTGGGCAAAGGTGCTCTAAGGAAGGAATGGCATGGAGGGAGGGGGTTCAGCTCGATCCTGTTACAGCTGGAAGGCCAGCCTAGGCTCAGGGCCCAAACAATGTTTTCAGGCCCAGTACAAGCGTGTAAAACACCCCCCCCCTCCCAATCCCTCATCCTAGGCACACAATCTCATGAGCCATGAAAAAGCTTTTCCTCATGGTAATAGGGGTTGCAGCCTGGGCCAAGCCCCCTCACGCCCCCATTGTGGGGGCCCTGCTATGCCACCTGCTGCAGCTTCTACTGGATACAGAATCCACCTCTTCCTGCCCTCAGTGTTGTGTGCCACTGAACTGGTAATTTCCACCCCAGAAGTGGCTGCCGCCTTAGTGCTGGAGGCGAAGTAGCATGCGCAAGGGGAGAGGTGCTATGTGACCGTGAGTCCTTGGAAGCAGGCACTGCAGCACAGCGCCCATGTCTTGAGTCCCGTGCTTTGTGGGGCGGGCGGGTGGGGGGGAGCGAGAGGCTGGGGAGTGTTATTAGCGATGACTCAAAGCTTATGAACTTCAAGCAGCAGGCGGATGGAGACCCATCCGAGGGAGACAGCAGCTGGGCAGCACCCGAAGGCCAACGGGTGGGGAAGCCTGAGGCAATCCCACAGCTCTGACGCCCAGCTCCCCTGGGAACCTCGCCAGGCCTTTAACAGCCAACGGGGAAGGTGCAATTCCAGCTAAGTGAGTAACCATGCTTGTGGCCTCTTGTCCCCAAAAAGTGCTACCCCCGCCACCCCCCCACAGCCATTGTCCTAATCCCAGCTGCTGTCCCTTCCAATGATCGTCTCCACGCACGCACCTATCCATGCCCCCAGCAAAGCGTGTGAGTGAATGGTGTCCCCTCCATTTTACAGATAGGGAAACTGAGGTTCATGTGGCCTGTCTGGCAGAGCAGCGGCTAGAAGCCAGGGCTCCTGACTTGCAGTCCAGCGCTGTAACCGCTACAGCCCACTCCCCACCTGGTGCACCCTGTAGAGCGTTTCTCTTACCAAGAGCTCTTTGCTTTCCATCCTGGAAGGGGATGGTGTGGGCAGGGAGGGGGCTGCCTCGCCACAGGTGAAACCTAGCAGTAAAATTTAGTCTCTCCCACCTCTGTTTTTTTTTTTTTTTTTTTTTTTTTTATATTAAAGGCTTACTAGGCTGGGCTGTGTCTCCTGCTTTGGGTTCCCAGGTGAAACTGGTTTCACTCTAGGTTTGATGGGAGTGCTGGGTGGGGGCTGGGACCCTCCCCTGGGGTGTTACAATGACCCTTGTACAGTGCCTGCTGCTTTATGTTGGTACTCCCCGTCACGGGGGGTTGCTCAGAACGGTTCAGGGGAGCCAGGCCTGCAAAGGGCAGGAGCTTAGCTGTGAATGCTAGGCCATGCAGCCGTTTCATCAGGCTGCCCCGGGGCCCGCTCTCTTAGCAATGCGGGTCCCTGGACTGTTGGTGGCAAGGGCATTGCTGGAGCAGCTCGGGCAGCTGGCCCATGCAGGCCAGGGCTTCCTCTCTGTGGCCAGTACCTGGTTCACGATGGGCTCCTTGATTGCCTCTGAAGCGCCTCGCCCCTTGGGCGATGCCCCGTGCGTGCTGCAGGGCAAGAAGCACAAGACTGAAGTCGTCCCCTTGCCCCCCGTATGTGTACCCACCATGCTCCCACTCGGCAGTTCTGGGGGATCTCCTGCACTTCGCTGCCTTCGGCGCTGCAGGGGCCAAGCCCTCCTCACGGCTTCGGTAAATGATCCTTTCCTGACTTTGGGGGGAAGGCCTGTTGCCTGGGGACCCCTCGGGTTGGGTGGCGCAGGGCTCAGGAGGGGAAGCTCTGTCATCTGCTCTGTTTGAATTCCCGGCTCCTCCAAGCAGGGGAGACAGGGAGAAGAATGGAGTGTCCTTTGAACGCACTCCAGCAGCGACAGGTGGCCTGAAAGGCGACGCGTAACACGCTCGCGCTGGTGTAAAGGATACGTCTCTCCCCACACTAATCCGGCTCCATTCCACTGAGTATAGAAGGGGACGGCTCTGTCCCAGTATTGGCACTGCTCGGATGCTGCTGGCACGCCAGGTCTGATCGCCTGCTGCAACGGGGACCCCAGGTAAGCGGGCCCTCTCCCCTCCCAAAGGGGCTATGCTTTGGGGTTGGCCCGGTCCGGCTCAGCTCCTGCAAAGGGCTGTACTCCGGCTGTGCCTGCCATTCTCTCTCCTCTCTGGATGGCAATGCATGATTTGTCCTGTGGAAATCCAGCTCCCAGACCCAGAGAGGGATGGGTTTGCGCTCTCGGGAAGGAAAGGCTGGCTGCAATTGTTGCCCTGGATAAAGGCATTGCCCATGCTGGCTAGCTCTCTGTCTCAGTGCTAATGGGGTCCTGTCTGCTGGGCAGACCCTCTCCCTGGCTGGATTGCAGGACATGCTTTCAGCCGGGAGCTCCGTAACCCCAGCAAGGTTGCGGAGAGCAAAGGCGGGTGTTTGGATTCCGGGGCTGGAGGGGCCGGGCTGCCCCTGCCCCTGCCCAGGGGACAGGCACATACTCTGCATGGCGGGGGGGGTGTGTGTGTGTGTGTGTGTGTGTGTTTTTCAGGGGCACCCTGGTGGCATTTGGCAGGTGCCATTCCTGCCCCTCTCTCTAGGGCATGGCAGGGGAGCACTAGGACTCGCGTTCCTGATGGCTGCAGCAGAAGGGAGCCCTGAGCACGCTCTGCAGAGCATGGAAGCAGGTGAGGGCACCCCGCAGGCTGGACCGGGACGGGAGGGTGGCTAGTTCTCGCCCAGGAGATCCGTCACAGCGGGTGCTGCCGGCATCGCTGCGTTTCCTTGGCAGGGCGCTGCAGAGGTGGGGGCATCTCACCATGCAGCTTGATGTGGTGGCTGCTCCTGCTTGCTCCACACGGGCGCTTAGCCCTGTGTGTGGCCCTTGCTGGCGCTGGAGTCTCCAGCCAGCCTCTGACACCACCGGCAGCCATGGGGCCTCGCCTGGCGTGCACAGGAAACCGTCTCATTGGAAATCTCAGCAGCTGTTCGGCGTCACTTGCTTCCTCCCCCCAACCCTCTGCAGAGAGGGCGGTTGTGCCCCACGGCTCGCTGTTTTCGGGTCTGTGTGCTTGTGCTGGGAACCCCCCGCACCCTGTGAATTGCGGGGTTCCCACCCAGGCTGCACTGCTGTCTGGTCCATGGGGGGCTTGGGAGCCAAGCCCTTTGTGAAGGTGCCAGTACTGGTGAGCAGAGTAGCCCAGGCAATGGCAATCAAGCCCCCTCTGAATTTAGTCTCTGGCCCTGGAAAGCTGCAAGCCTGTTATCTGCTTGAGGCTGCGCTCCGGGGCAGGAGACAGCTCGCTTCATGCAGAGCTGCGTGGATCTTACCTCCAGCTGCCTGGGAGGCAGCAGGTCTGGCCTTAAATCAGCATCCCAGGCTCTGCCTACCTGTGAGCACCAAGGGCCCCACCTCATGTGAGCGACAAGAGGGGCATCCCTCTCGCCCTGCCAAGGCACCATCGATCCTTCATTGCAGGACAAACCCATCCTAAGGGCACGAGGAAGCCACATGAAACTGTTCAGAGCCCTGGGGGCAGGAGTGTGCGCCCGGGGAGGTAGAAAGGAGAGCAGGAGGGCATCTGGTCATCTAGGCTGGAGGCACATTTAGGGTCTGAATTGAGGAACCTGCCTTCGTGGTGAAGGGGAGTTGGGGCCTAGGATCTGGGTCTCTTTCTCTTCCCTGGGGCTGGATCAGATCCCTCTGGGATATCAGCCGGAGCCGAGAGCTAATGACTGTCGTCTCTTGTGCAGAAGCCTTGCCAAAGCCGGCAGCAATGCCCCAGGGTTTGGAGGGCACCACAGAACAGCCAGCCACAGCTCCTTCAGAGGGGGCACCCCCGGACCAGAACGCCAGGCCATGCAGTGCTCATGACACCTGCCTGGAGGAGGGCCCAGAGCCTGCCGGAGCAGAGAGCAACGCTGCCCAGTCTGCCCCAGCAACCTCACAGCCAGCAGAGACTGCAGAGCCTAGAGAGAAGGGGGCCCCCGTGGCTGAGATGGAGGCGCAGACCAGTGAGAAGGAAGCAGTGGCAACGAAGGGGTCAGAAAGCCAGAGCCAGCCTACGGGCTCCCAGCAGGCACACCCAGCTCCCCAGCGGAGCCAGAGCTGCCCAGCCGGCAGCCAGAGGTAACATCCCACTCACCCCACTTCTCTCGCTAGGACTCTGCTGCCACAGACAGCTTGGGAGTCTGGCCCTGCTGGCTTGGTGGAGTGGGGAGCCAGGAGCTTGTCTCCAAATTCTGGGGTCCCCCTCTCTTATGGACCTTCCTCCCCACGCTGCCCCCTGGCCCAGTCTGCCACATGGGCTTGGTTTGCTGGGAGAGCCTCAGGCCAAAGGGATGTGACCTGGCAGGGCAGAGACGCCTCCGCTCAGGGAGGTGCAGCCCATGCTCTGGCGTTGGATTCTCTCCTGAGATCCCGGGACTGTCTTTCCTTGGGCCCCACCTGGTAACTTCCTCCTGTGTGTGGAACTTCCCTGACGGGACCCCGCCCTCTACTCCTGGGCACTGCCTTCCCAGGGGCTTCCCTCTCCCCCAGGTGCATGAAACCTTTCCGGCATGGGAGTGGGGGGGTTTCCTTACACATGCCGAGGGGTAGGTGGGGTCAGGCAGCCCGGCTCCCTCCAGGGCTGCTCACGGCGGATCAGGTGGGGTCAGGCGTCCCATGCTTGTGCTGCTACGTCTCGCTTTCAGGGCAGAGGAGAAGCCCTGGGCGGCGAAGACGGGAGTCGGTGCTGTGCCAGGAGAGCCCGGTCTAGCGGAAGTGCCTGGCCTGGCTGAGGAAGCCACTGGAGAGCAGAGCTGTTCAGAGACACCCGCCCCAAGTGAGCAGCCCTGCCCGGATAGCAGCGGTGGGGAGAGGACATTGCCAGAGCTCCCCAGCTCACTGGGGCTACCCCAACCAGCTTCAGACATGACCCCTGACGAGCCCCCCAGCGTGGTGGGACAGCCTCAGCCCACCTTGGACAGCACCGGAACTGCCGGGGAAACAGGCCCTGTGGCTGAAGCACAGCTGCCTTCCCCAGAGGAGGAGGTGGAGCCTCCACCCAGCCCCTACCTAACGCCAGACTTCGGGAAGGAGGATCCTTTCCAGATCCTGGGTAAGGGGGGCTGTCTCTTGGGCGCGTTGGCCGGCCTCTATCCAGGCAGAGCAGGGGGTGCCCACCAATGGCTCTCTGGAAACAGGGCTGCCCCGTCCCCAAGCCAGGACCCGGCCACTGTTCTGGGAAGCCTTGCGTCCGTGCGCTGGACGCCGAGCGTTCTCGATGCTCCTGTTTGACACGCAGAGCGAGAGCCTCTCCCTGTGATATCTAAAGAGAAGGGCAGGTGTCTGAGAGCGCTGTGTCGCTCAGAGCTTTGTCCCATCTGTGCCGTCTGGGACAGCGTGTCCTGCAGCACTGCGAACAGAGAGCAGGCGGCCCCAGTGGTGATCCAGGGAAGGCAGGTTGGGGACCTGGCTCTGCGTGGTGGGAATGCAGGATCGGACTATGGGGTTCGGAGGGCCACTCTCCAGAACTGACGTACGGGGAGCACAGCATGGAAATGCACTGGGGCTGGACTGCGGGCCCAGGATCTGCAGAGAGGGAGGGAGCACTGCAGGACTGGAAATGTGGCGTGCATGGGGCCGGGAGAACGCAGACTGTGGTTTATGGGGAGCTCGGTGGTCGGCACAGAATCGGGGCTGAATGCGGAGGGGGCTGAGAGGCCCTTTCAAGGGCTGCCAAGGAGATGGGTGAGCCCCAAATGGCTCTACTAGGGTTCTGGAACTAAAGTGGAGCTGCTGATCAAATCGGGAACCTCAGGATTTGTTGCCAGGCTCCTGGGTGGTCTGTGGCATCCCTCGTGTTTATAAAGAGGGGGTCATGTGCTGTGACTCGGCAGGGAAGTGACAGGAGTGGGAGGCAAGGAGGTGCTGGCTGCAGGCTGTACCAGCACTTTGCCACTAGGTGCCGGCCTCTGCCCATAAGCTGGAGAAGCTCCCTGGCTCCATCTGCCAGGAGGGAGAGGGGGGCTGCTTCCAGAGGATCTCCCCGGCCCACACTGGAGCGTCGCTGAGAAAGATGGAAGCAGCTGGGTGGGCTGATGTGTCTTGTCTCCGCAGATGACACCCCGCCGCCGCCAGCCCCCTTCACCCATCGCATCGTCTCCCTGAAATCTGGCAACGTCAGCAGCACGTTCTGCATCAATGCCAAGGAGACGCTGGGCGGGTAAGCGTGAGCCCTGCGGGGAGCTCCCCGGGGCTGGGTGACAGGCTGGGCACATGCAACTGGGCCCGTGCCATGTTCTCGGGTCTGGAGAAAACTTTGTGATTCTGAAAATTGCTCCATTTGGGAAGAGGGAGGGGAAGCCCCCAGGCTGTGACATTTCCTCAAAATAAAACTCCCCAAGCACCCACTGGGCTGCTTGCAATAGTTGAAGGCCGTTCTCTGGTCTGACTTCCCTTTTTGAACCTTTTTAAACAAAAAAAAGTTTATAAAACAATGATTGGGTTTTTTTTTTTAATTTTTTCCCCCCTCCATTTCATGGTTTCCATTTAGAAACCAGCTCGAAACGTCGCCAGCAGCTCTTAGATACTTTCCAGCTGTTTGTGATTTTTCCTTTACATAAAATTCCCAACTTCGTCCCAAGTGCTGGGTCTTTCTGAACATGCCAGCCTGATCCCGCCATCTCAGCGGAACACTTCCACTCGCGCCACTCCCGGGGTGGCCCTGGTGCTGCTGCTGGCTTGCCACTGCAACCCCCTCCACCGCGCATCATCTCTGCCCCAGGGGGATCACAAATGCTTCTCGGGGTGCAAATGCCCTGTGCTCAAGGTGAAAGTCTGGGCCAACCAAGGGTGAGACAGTCAGGGAAGCTCAGCCGTGAGCGCCAGGCATGCAGTGTGCGAGGTGCCCCCAGGGATCCCCTTGTGGTGCTGGAGAACAGGGCAGCACGACCCCGTTCTGCACGGGCTGGTGCAGTCACTTCTCCACACCCTCCATGCGTGGCCCCAGAGCGGAGACAATCCTGCCCTGTGTGGTGGTAGCAGCGTTGCTGGCTCCGTCCACGAGGGAGACTGGTGCTCGGGCCGCCTGGTAAACCTGCCAGCAGAAGGCACTAAGGGGGCAGATGTTCTTCCTTTGGCACCGCACGGGACCAGGTACCCTCCCTTGGCAGAGACCGGGTGTTCAGCTGAAGATTTGTCCTAGCTCCGCACGGTCGTCTCCCCTCTCTGCTCCCCGTCAGTGCCTGTCCCTGTGCTGCCAGGACCCGGGATGCCGTGTTCATCCTGAGCACAGGCTCATGAGCCCACTGCCTAGCGCCCTGCTCTGCCGTGTGGGGGACTGGCTTGGTTCTGTGGACTCTTGCCCCACGTTGGCAAGGCTGGACATGCTCCCAGGAATGAAAGTGCTGCTGCTTGGTCACGAAGGCCCTCTTCCAGGAAGGAACTGCACTGACGGCTCCAAAGGGAGCTTTGCCCAGGACCTCTGGGGCTCAAACTGCGTTTTGAAGGTGGGAGGCACTGCAGGAAATGCCCCTTCTCCATGCGTGAAAGAATCCAGTGACTGGTCACTGACACTGAGAGCTGGTAACCCCGGAACTGCCCGCTGCTGTGTCTGGTGACAGCCATGAACGGCCATTGTAACCATACGTACCCCTGCTGATTTTGGGCCCTGTGCAGCTAGCATCTGAGCATGCACTCTTGCCTCCATCCCAAACATCACGGCCTGTGGCCAGATCATGCCTTGGGGGAAAATCGCAGCCTTTGGTTTTTTGGCCCTAGGGGGAAGTTTGGTGAAGTTCGTACATGCACGGAGAGAGGGACGGGGCTCAAACTGGCAGCCAAAATCATTCGGAAACAGAGCGCGAAGGACAAGGTGCATCCTGAGTGTTCTCCTGAGTCTGCCTGTGCACGTGCCTCCACCTGGATGGAGACGCACTTCCCTCTGTGTGCATCGCTGGGCGCCCTGGTGTGTGTGTGAGAACCGACGTGGCTGTGTTGGTGGGAGTGCTGACTGACCTGTGCCTGTGGTGTGTTGGCGCCGAGGGCTGGGACGGGCGGCGCCGAGGGCTGGGACGGGCGGC
>ML675625.1:26587372-26667813 GCA_007922155.1 Mesoclemmys tuberculata
GGCGCCGAGGGCTGGGACGGGCGGCGCCGAGGGCTGGGACGGGCGGCGCCGAGGGCTGGGACGGGCGGCGCCGGACCGTGCCCACTTTCTGCACTGTGACCCGGTGCATGTCCCACAGGAGATGGCCCTGGTTGAAATCGAGGTGATGAACCAGCTGAACCACCAGAATCTGATCCAGCTCTACGACGCCATTGAGACGCCGCGGGAAATTGTCCTCTTCATGGAGTTGTGAGTCGTGCCCGCGGGTGGGGCCGGCCTGGCCATGGGGCTGGGCTCCTTCCCCCAGCCAGTCTCTCCCAGAGAGCAGCCGAGACACTGCATCCCCGCCATGAGTTCTGGTGCAGTGATCCCACCCCAGCACTGGCGCCTCCTCCCCCCTTCACCTGGGCCCTGGCTAGGGGATGCGCTGCCCAGCTAGTGCCCGGCGCTGCCCGGGTCTTGGTTAGGACAGTCTCTTCACTGACCTACCCTCCTTGTTCTGCCTGTACCTTGCACAGGGGGGCCTCCAGCTTCCTCTGGCTGTTCCCCAGCTGGGATCTCCTGGCTGAGTCCCGCCTGTGCCCAGGATGAGCCGACTCCTGCACTCCCCAGTCCCTCTGCCACAGCACCTAGGCCAGGGATCTCCTCTGTGTATCCCCATGCCTCGTAATCAGCTCCCTGCTCTGCCTGTGCCCAGGCCAGGGGATGGACTGGGGTCTCTCTCTACGCAGGCCCCCCTCTGTCTGACCACTGGGCAGGGGGGCTCTGCTGAAATTGGCCCGGCCTGAGGCAGCCAGGGTCTGTTCAGCACAGTCCGGTGAAGCTGTGCTCGGTCTGTGTGCAGCGTGGAGGGCGGGGAGCTCTTTGAGCGCATCATCGATGAGGATTACCACCTGACGGAAGTGGACTGCATGGTGTTCGTGAGGCAGATCTGTGACGGCATCACTTTCATGCATCAGATGCGCGTCCTGCACTTGGATCTCAAGGTGCCATGCGACTGCCGCCTGCGGCGTGGGGGGGGGAACAGAAGGCTACGGTGCCTGGGCCGGAGGGGCTGTCGTAGGTGAGGGATCATAGGGCCAGAGGGGAAACGTTCCCTGAGTGCTGACGCTGGGCGGAAGCAGCTGTAGGAAGGTAGAACCTAGGGCTCCGTTCAGAACCCGGCTCCAGGCTATTCAAATGGCAGATCTCCGTGTGCAGGCCTGGATCCGGGCTGGGTTCTGGGGGCCTGGGGAATGCCAGGGGAGACCCATCAGGAAATGAGTTGCAGGAACAGGGCGTGGAAGGGTGACTGTGGGCACACAAACTGCAATCTGCACTCTGATGTCGGGGGGCTGGAAGGATCTGCCCAAAGAAAGGGCCAGGAGAGAGAGCTCTCGCTGACTCGCTACAGTCAGTGTGGCCCTGGGAGCTGCTGGCAGTGAGAACTAGTCTTGGTTAAAGACACAATGCCCTCCTGCCCTGAGGCGCAAGGGTGTGTCGGAGAAGGCCTGCAGACTCGACGGCCCTGGCACGTCTAATGGGCAGAGTGAAAAGCTGTGCCAGCCTTCCTGTGCGCCAGCGTCTCAAACTCCTTTGCGGGTGGCCTGTAATGCACTGTGGGCTGGGGTAGGCGGGTCCATGGCAGTGAGCTGGATTCTAACCTGCAGGAAATTCATCCCTGCAGCCCGAGAACATCCTGTGTGTCACCTCCACGGGGCACATGGTGAAGATCATCGACTTTGGGCTGGCGCGAAGGTAACTCCCCTCCTGCCAGGCCTGGCTGGCTCCCTTTCCCTCCCCACGTCCCCTGGAGCTGGGCAGAGGGCGCACTCAAGTGTGTCCCAGGCTCTGGCCTCGCGCCTGACTCTGGTGCCGAGCAGGCCCTGGGGAAGGACAGGGAGGGAGGACCCCCAGCGGGTGGGGTGGGGAGTGCTGGAGTCTGCAGTCTGGAGCTGGGTTGGCCACAGCACTGCCGAGTCCGCTGTGCCTCTGCAAGCGAGAGCGGTTTGGGGCCGTTCTAATAACCTGCTGTGCTCTGGCTCAGCCTGGGGTCGAGTCAGGATGTTTCTTTTCTGGGTGGAAGCAGGGTAGAGCCAGCCCGACATGTGGGCTGAGGTGGTGAATGTGGAGGAGCTGGGTGCTGGCAGCGGGGCCGGGGCCAGCAGCTCACTGGCCTGGCTCTTCCTGCCCACAGATACAACCCCCGGGAGAAGCTGAAAGTGAACTTCGGAACCCCCGAGTTCCTGGCCCCGGAGGTGGTGAACTACGACCAGGTGTCCTATGCTACGGACATGTGGAGTCTGGGCGTGATCACCTACATGCTGTAAGCGCCGGCAGCAGCGGACCCCATTGGGCTATCACTACAGGCCTGGGCTGGGCTGGCGGCACAGCTGTGTGGACACAGGAGAGGAGCGTGAGGGCTGGCAGGAGATCTCCTGGGTTGCATTCCCAGCTCTGGTGACCTTTGACCGGTCTCTGAACCGCCCTTGCCTCAGTTTCTCCATCTATAAAACGAGGCAGGGCCTGCCTCCCTCGCGTGCCTGAAGCTCTGTGAATAGAGGGCACCAGCCTTTGGGGCTGACCGGCCAGTCGGCACTTCTCGCCTGTGTGGGCTGCCCTTTCTCAAAGGGCACTCAGAGCTGGGAGGGGTGGACCGTGGGCTGTCTGCATGGACAGGAAATGGCTCACCTCTCCCTGCTGGGAGACAGGATGGGAACACAGCACGATGCCAGCTGGGAACACACTGGTTCCTTTCTAAGGAGTGCTGGCTCCTGGGCGGAGGGAGGGGGTGCAAGCGAGTTGTTTTGTCCAGAAGGAATTGGGAACTTGCTGAGGAAACGGGGCTGCATCTTGTCCCTTCCTGCAAGGAGCTCAGAGCACAGCTTGTGACCAGCAACGGCTCCCTCCCTCCTCCTTCTTTCCTCCCAGGCTGAGTGGCCTTTCTCCTTTCCTGGGAGACAATGACACTGAAACCCTCAACAACGTCCTGGCAGCGAGCTGGTACTTCGACGAGGAAGCCTTTGAGGGCATCTCGGAGGAAGCCAAGGACTTTGTCTCAAATCTGATTATCAAGGAGAGAAGGTCTGAGTCTAGCCAAGGGTGGCCAAGAGCGTTTGAGGCCAGCTCTGCTGGCAGGATGCCGCCTACTCTAGCAAGACGCCTGCCGTGCAGCCAGTCACCTCCAGCCCTCGGGGCAAGCAAACATGGTCCTTGCCAGTGGGAGCGCTGCCCCTTCCCCAGGTGCTCCCAGGCCTGAATTGGTGCCATGGCTGGACCCTCCTGAGCCTTGCTAAGCTCGCTGGGGTGCAGAGACGGGCGGCCCCAATGTTGACTAACACCCCGGCCAGCCAAGCCCTGGCCCGCACCCCAGGGTAGCGGCAGGGTCCGTGCAGCACTGGCTGCTCATCAGCTTCATGGCTCTTCAGAGGTTTCTTGGAACCAGGGCTCTTGGATTGAGGGAGGGGTCCTTTCTGAGGAGGAGAGACCAGGCCCCGGGGCCTGGCCCCTGGCCCCAGAGGGGTCTCCGCGTCAGAGGGAGGGGATTGAAAGACCCAGACCAGGCTCGGAGGAGGTGGCGGTGGCCTCAAGGCCTGTGCAGGAACGTGCAGGCACCTGGGGTCTCTGCCTCTGCAGCCCCCACTGTCGTTTGGGGGCTCATAAGCCAGACCTGGGCCCAGCTAGGAGGCAGGGGGCAGCCATGGGGGCGGCCATGGGAAAGCAGGAGCAAGGGGGTGGGGTCTCCTTGGGGCTCTCAAACCCCACTAGGAGACCAGAGTCCTCTGCATTCCTCTCCCCTCCCAGCGGCCGGATGAGTGCGGCCAAGTGTCTCCAGCACCCCTGGCTGAATGGCCTGGCCGAAAAGGCCAAGCGCTGTGACCGGCGCCTGAAATCCCAGGTCCTGCTCCGCAAGTACGTCATGCGGCGGCGCTGGAAGGTATGAAGCAGGTTCCTCCCTCAGGGGCGGGGGCAATGGGGACGGCCATGGTGGGGTGAGCGGCCTGTGTTGGGAGGGGGTCACCAAGCGGGGCAGGCCATGGAAGTGGGTGGAAGAGCTGGCAGGGGCGGTGGCTCCTGGGAGGGAATGGGGGGATGCGCATGCCCAGAGCAAGCAGGAAGCAGAGCCAAGGTCGGATTCCCGGGGGGAGAGGAGGATGGGGCAGGGTGGCTTCTCCATGCCCGCCTTCTGGCAACAGTATGGGGCAGTGAGGGGAGAGCCTGAGAGCATCTGGAGCCAGGGGGAGTTGCCGCCCGCCCTCCTCCCCCCCAGTCTTACCCCCGGTCCCTGATTTTAAAATGATGACAGGGACCATTTTTTAAACCTGGAATTCCCGCTGATGAATGCATGGCCTAGCTGAGGACAGTGGGAATGTTCCCTGCAGAGAGGAATCCATGCTATGCGCAGGGCAACAGTGTTTCCGTAAAATGTCCTTTAATCCTCGTGGTTCTTCCCTTATTTCCATCCCCTGGGGTCACACTGGCCCGGGGTGCAGGTCCCCATGTCAGGGAGTGCTCCTTAAGCATGCGATCTTCTATGGTCTCTGACCCCCTCCCTGCCCCCCGATTCTGACCTTGCCCCCCACTCTGGCAGCTGCAGGGCTTGGGCACAGAAGGAATCGCTGTCAGGACAGAACGCCTGCGATGACAGCAGCCGCAGGGACCACTCTCTCTTTGCCTCCACCCACCTCACCCTCCCCCAGCCTGGATCTGTGCTGTTGGCTTCCTCTCGGGGGGCCTGGGCTTATCTCTCTAAGGCACTCTGCACTTCGCTTCTGTCTCTGGTTCGATCCTGAACTGGAGCCGGGAAGCCACACGGGCCCGCGTTCGTCCGTATGTGTCCAATTTATTTGGTCTAAGACATTTGTGAGAACCTTCCAGGCATCTGAGGTGGGGAGCTGGCAGAGTCCCTGCTTGAAGACTGGCAGATGGTCAAGAGAAGCCACTCCTTGGCCTGGTGGGCAGAGATCTGTGGATCCCTGGTGATCCTTTGGTTTGAAAACCATTGCTGTCTTCCACGTCCGCGTGCGCCTGCGGTGTCCCCTGCTGGAAGAGTTTGGGGCAGGAGCATCTGAACTCCTCCCAACCCCTGCAGCAGCTGCCCTAAGAAAGCCTCTTTAGTGGGAGTTGTCCAGCCTTAAAATGGGGAAAAACTTTCTTCTTGTTCCCCTAACAGAAAAACTTCATTGGTGTGTGCGCTGCCAACCGATTCAAGAAGATCAGCAGCTCGGGATCCCTGACGGCACTAGGTGTCTGAGAGCGGGGCTGAACTGGGTGGAAATTGAGCCACATGTGAGTCCAGGCCAATGGGCAATACCTTGAAATAGGAACTGTGCATTGGCAAGCAGGGTCCCCTGGGGCCTGGGCAGGAAAGCGGCATGTAGTACATGCTTCTGGATGCAGTAGGACCCCCCCTCTGGTTCAGCATCGATCCATTTCCCAAACACCAGGCGTTCACCACTGCAGCAATGAATTGAGATAGCCCAGTCCTGTCCATATGTGAAATTCCTGCCCTTCCTGCTGTGAGGGTCCTGCCCCAGATTCCATCCCCCACTGCTGTGCTGTGACTGCCCTAGGATTTGGGCCATCCTGAGCTGCTCTGAGATGACGACGCCTCTTGGTCCTGTGACCTGTGCAAGGCTCCTATTCTGGATTCCACGCTGCTTTAAAACTGCTTTTTGGATCTCCTACTGGTGCAAAACCAGCACCCGGGAATTCTTGTTGGCTGTGACATCTATTACAAGGTTCCTAGACCCTGCGCCACTAGAACATCCTCCACCTTCGATCCCGTGGTGCTGAGGTGACTGGTCTGGAGCTCATAGACGTGTGCTATTGCCGTCTTCACGCCCTGTATCCTTCGGAGATGGTGGCTACCCATGTTGTACTGCTGCACGCCAGCTGCCATGCTGCCTCCCCGAGGATCCTGACCCTAACCAACTGTGCACTTACCCATCCAGATCTCTTCTGCATCCCATGGTGCTGCTGGATTGCTACTCTGCTGCTGCTGTCCTGGACCCTGTGCTGTGCTGAGATGACTGCTCTGAACTCACTGTGCTGTGGCATTGCCCAGTGGCGTCTGCACTGCACAGTGCGATCTGCTGCTGCTGCCGAGAGCCCCATTGCAAATCCTAGACTGTAGTGTTGTTAGACTCCCGCTGGCAATTCCCCACGCTCTGTATGTGTTCAGCTCCCAATCTGTGGCTTGCAGTGGGACATGCAGAGCTGCGCGCGGAGTGCTGCAATGTACGTTCCCTAGCTTGCTGGGCTCAGGATGCTCCACGCATCAGTCACTACCTTAGAACCAAGATTCATGCTTTCGGCCCCCGAGGGCGGGAGGAGACTTGCCTCAAGGATTTGTTGCCAGGATTGATGGTCACAGCCTCTGCAGGCAATGAGATCTATGTGCTGCTATCTGCACCCGGCCTCCTACCTTCTGCGTGCAGTAGGAGTAACATAACTGGGTTCTAGTTTCAGGATTTGCACCAAAGTCCTCTAGGTGCAGAATGCACACCCCCGCCTGAAGGCAGGGTGGCTACTGGCAGACTCTGGATCCGCTCACCCCTGGACTAGCATGCAAGGCTGCTGCTTGAGCAGAAAACCGCCTCTCCCCATGGTCAGGGATCCTATGCGCCAGCGTGCAGGGCCGAGTTCCTGTTAGGGCCGGGAGGGCTCCACGCACAGGAAAGGAGGAAGTGCAGAGCCCAGATTCCAGGCGCGTCCCCAGATGGAGGCCAGGGAAGAAAGAACGAGGCTTTGTGCTAGTTCCTAACCTCACTGCCCTTCTGAGCTGCCAGCGGGGGGGGAAAACACAACCTTCCCTTCACACATCCCCCAGCAGATAAAGGCAAGAGCATCCTAATGCAGACCAGCTGGGCTCGCCTCTCCCCCTCGCGCGTAGGGAAGGATTGCTTCAGCGCTGACCACCAACACACAGGAACTGCGGGTCACTCACTGGAGTTCATGGTGGAGCCCAGGGCCCCCTGATGGGAGGAGAATTTGGGAGCTCGGTTGGGTTCTGCAGCTTCTGCGTTCGCTCCTGCGCCGAAACCCTCGTCCTCCACAACTGGCAGGGCTTTGACTGCACCCTGTGCCTTTCCTGCGGGCTGGGGACCTGCCACTGCTGTCCAAGCAGCATGGGGTGATCTAGGCCCTGCTAGGGTGGGGGGGTGGCGGTTGCCCCCCCAAGTGACTGAGGGGTGATGGTGACTCCTGTGTGGCCCCCTGTACAGATGTGAGAGCTAGGGAGCAGGGTGGGGGAGTCCTCTATGAAGCCTCTGGGCTTGTGACCCTCTCTTTGGAGGGGGTGAGGCTATGCCCCTTCCTAGCCTGTTACCCGAGGGCGATTTTTGTTATGGCCAAGCCCGTGGGTTAGTTACGGGGCAGCCTGTATTTGCAGGGCACAGACAAGGGCGCCGTGCGTAGAGCATGTGAGCTGAGCCCCACCCTCAGCTGGGTACAGCGCTGGGACTCCACTGACCGCCGAGTCCGCATGGGGTGCAGCGACTGCGCTCTGCCTTTCCATTGAAACCCTCCTCCCTCTGCCCTGGTGCCGCTGGACTCTTGTCCCCCTAAGCAGAGCCCAAACCCAGGGCCGGAGGACTCCAGCTCTCCAGCCCCCCCATGCGTGTGCCCCTCCCTAGCAGCTGCCCCACCTCATGAAGAACGATGTATTTACGCGGGAGAGGTGCCAGCGCTCTCGGCTTAATGTAAATAAATGTACAGTCTGCTGCCAAGCTCTTGGCGTGGGCTGTCTTGTGCAAGGCGGGAGGGCTGGCTTCTTCACATGCCCTGCAGGAGCAGGCCGTGCCCAGCATCAGTGTGTGGGTTAAATGGTCTCCCATCCCTCATCTCCCTCAGCGTTTCCTTCCTGCCGCTGGGAAATGAGCAGACAAGGCCGAGCGGTGCTGGGCCTTCAGGTAACACTTCTGCACTATGTTTGCCTCCCCACAGCTTCTCGGGGGTGATTGGACCCATCTCCTCGGCTGCCTTAGATTGAAAGCCACTTCCTGTCCCAGCCTGGGCCCTGCACCTTTCCATGCTGAGGCCAGGAGAGCTGAGGATTGAACCTTGGCTCTCTGTAAATGCTGAGGATGGCCCAGTTTGGGATTCAGTCACTTTGCCTACTGGCCACAGGGTGTCCTGGGCCTCCAGGCTGTGGGGAGAGAAGCCCTGTGTTGAATTACATCAAAGGCCAGGTCTACGCTTACCTGAGAATTCAGCGGCAGGTGCCAGGACAAGCGCTGCCAAGTAGCTTGTGTAACTCCCGTCAACTTCTTAACTTGTGGTGTGCACAGTGTCTTCCCTGCACTGGGCCCACGGGAGTGCGGTCCCGGCGCCGCCACACGACGCCACCGGAGAGGGTGGTGTTAGTGCGTTGACCTCTGGGTGCACTGAGCAGGTATTTACTGACCGCTCAATCAATCCAGAAAGATGGAGGGGACAGTGACTAATTTGCCCCCATCAGTGTGTTCAGCTACTGACCCTGGCATTTGTTCCTGGTGCATGGCCCTGCGCCTGTGACCTTCCTTCCCCTGCAGCTCTGTGTCCCACTGCTCCAGGCATGTGTCGCTCCCTCCTTCTGCACCCTGGTCCCAAAATGAGGCCTGGGCTGGGCACACACCCTGCGGGTGGCCCTTGGTTGCTGGCTGTCGCGTCCCCTCTCCACTCAGTGTCCGACACTTAATGCTCGACTGGAAAATGCTCAAATGCTTCACTGCCACGTGCAGGATAAGAGCTTATTGCAATAATAGCCCTGGCTCCCCAAGCTGCCGCGGGGAGAGGTTAATCAGGGTGTACTCAGAGGGGGGCCTACTGGGCTACTGGGAGAAACAGTTGTGGGAGCTGGAGCCAGACTTGTTCCCAAATCCCTGCGCAGGGCCCTGCAGCAAACGAGCTTGCTGGGGCTAAGTCCAGTTAGGGGCAGGAGGGTCCTGCTGGTTGGAGTGGAGGCTGGCGTTGGGGCCCAGGGGGGACGAGCTGGGCTGAGGCTATGCTTTAGCTAAGCGGGGGGGGGGGGGTGTCCAGGCCTGCCAGCCTAGCCCCTGTGGGTAGCCAGGAAATTTGCATGCCCACAACATGGCTCAGGAAGGGGATTCCCTGGTCCCCTCCCTTACACAGCCATGCTGGGTGCGGCCGTCAGCCTGCCACTGGGGCTTAGCGTGCTCTCCCTTTCCAGCCAGGCGCTGAGGCTGGGTGCTGCCAAGGCCAGCCAGCCAGCCAGAAACAGTTGGAGCTGTCAGCTGTGCCTGCATCTCTGTGGAATAGGCTCCCCAAAGATCCCTGGGAGGGGGCGATGGTGGGTGCTGCTGGCTGAACAAGGCCAAGACAAAAGGCCATTGTGCAGTTGGGGGCAGGGGCTCGGGCAGGTTGGGGGGGGTGTGTTACAGTGCTGCAGGGGAGGGGGTCTGGGCAGCTGAGCTACATTTATGCTGCTGAACTCTGCCCCACTCTCGCAGGCCTCGGCTGAACTGTTTCCCTTGCACGCGGAGGTTGGGTCGGGGAACGAGCACGGGGCTGGCTCTTTTCTCTGCAACTTTGCCCACAGGCCCCGGCTCCCAGGCTGGCCACTCTTCCTCCACTAGCTGGGAGCGAGACTCCTGTCTGGGAGAACAAAAGGCGACTCTCCCCGTGCCAGCCCGGCACTAGCAGCCAGCCGCTCCCGGGCTTGGCTGGGCCGTGCAGCCTCTTGCTTTCACTGCATCTCGCCAGGGGACTGGGAGCCAGGGGGCAGGCTCTTTTGCATGAGTGGGATCAGCCGGAGGGAGAGTCAGGCCAGCGGCTGAACCTTTCCAAGCGTAGCCTCCCTGGCAGTGCCCCCCAGCCTGATCGCCCCTCTGAGGCCAGCCGGCAGCCAGCCCTTCCAGCGCAGCCCTCCCTCCCCTTCGCAGCCCTGCTGAGAGCGAGCCGCAGAGCGGCTTGCCTCCGAGATGGTGGAGCCAGCACGGACAAGGCTGTGGAATCCATGGCTGGGAGCTGCCTGCGGGAGGGCCGCTGTGTCTCTCAGGTGTGGAGATCTCTGGGCTCTCCTGAGCCAGGATTGGGCCGACCCGACTCTCACCTTCTACCTGCCCCGGCTGCAGGGCTGGCTGTACCCGCCCACCAACGCTCACATGTGGAAGGCCAACGCCATCTAGACCGCCTGCCCCACTGCACTTCCACCCCCCGTTCTGCCAGGGAGGGCAGGCTGGATGTAGCCCCTGGGTGGGGGGGCTGAACGGAGCTGGGCCCAGTGGGGGGGGGGGCGTAAGTGCTAGCAGCACTGAAGTGGTTAAAGCTGCCCGTGAACTAATTCCATCTCCCCTCCGGCCTAGGGAGTTTCCTCCCAGACCATTTCCTGCTGACAGCCTTTGACCAGTTCCTGTCGGTGACCACCCTGTGGTCCTGGAAAACAGAACAGCCCCATCTGGTTTGAGTTACTCAGTGCTGGTGACGTCTCTTTCCTGCCTGGGATTCTGTCAGCCACCGTGCGGGGGGAGACTGGATGGGAGGGAGGGGGGAAGGATGATAAAGCTTTACCCTGGCAGACTGAGACCCAGACAAATGGACAAACCGACATAAACACAATAGGGCAGCAAGTCCTGCAGCCAGATGGCTGCACAGACAGACAGACAGACTACCCTGTGTTCTTTCTTTTCCAGCACTGACCCAGCACTGCAGCCAGGGCACAGTGGGGGGCTGCTTTCGTTAGCTTTTCAGTCCCGAGCATCCCCTGGGACCTTCCCAGGCGAGCAAGTGGCTTTTGGTTGTTGATTCCCGCCTCCAGTGTGGAGTAACCCCAACCACAAACCCTGCTGGCTCCAGGCTAAAACTGGCCCGTCCCTGAGCCGAGGCAGAGGGGCTGAGCCCGGCCCTGGCCTTGCGGGGACAGGGCCTTGCCCTTTAGTCCCAGAGTGGCGCGGGAGAGCTTGGAGCCCTCATGGGATGGGAACCCGCGTGGTGCAGTCCGGGCCTGAGTCCCAACTTTGCTGCAGTCAGGGTAGTTCGGGGTTGGGGCTGGGCTTAACCCATGAGGACCCAGCAATGAAGTTCACCATGGGAGGGGGTGCGTGGAAGGGGGTGGGGTACGTGTCTGTATGTCTGTTTTGCTTCTCCCCTTGCATGAACCACTTGCACAGCAAAATCTGCTCCCCGTTGTCTCTGCAGCCATGGCTATGAGAGGGAAGGGGGTTGTGGCTATGCAGAGCAATCCCTCCCAGGGGTCGAAACATTATTGACCCTTAAGAAAGCAAGCCGAGCTCAGTGAAGAGCTGCGTGAGTGAGGACGTGTGTTGGAGCCCTGGGCTGGCACCATTTGTCCTGCTTGCCAGGAGCCCGACCCTGGGACCATCCCAGCCTGAGGCAATGTGACAGCAGAGGGGGAATTTCATGAGATCACCGTTTTTGGAGCCTAGCTGAGATCCCTCAGCCTGACCCGGTTCCAGGACCCTTCTTGCCCTTTGGGATCGCTGTTGTCTGAGCGTGGTCCCTGTAGCCCAAGGGGCTGGGATAACTGGGGTTCTCCTACAGTCCCACCACTCCCTAGCACCTGCTGACTGGGGGGGGGGCAACGAATTGGTTTTCATGCTGCGGCACCCCCCCACCTGGGTGCTCTTATTTGGTGTTGAGGGCTTGTCTAAACACAGAGCTGTTCCTGATTAACTGCAGGTGGGGACAGGCTTGTTCTGGGACAACAGGGCCGGGTTCTTGATTAGCGTAACCCACTTGGGCCACCTGTGGACAATCAAGGATGCCTATTGCTCATTAAATTCTCACCCTGCCTTAATCCACGTTAACCTGGGCGTGTAAGGAAGGTCAAGGAGTGCTTTTGTGCTCTGTAGCTGACTCCACTGTCAGGGTGTTAGTGCAGACCACGCGTGCCCCGGGGAGGCTATCTCAGAATCGCTGCTTGGCCTCTGTCCCTGTGTAGGCGAGCCCCGTGCCCCCATCTGAAACCCTGCAGCTGGTGAGGAGGAGGTGAGCTCTGGCTCCCTCACTGCAGCGTTCCTGTCACCACTGCCCGCGTTTTCCCTGCATCACCTGGCACTGGTGGCTAGGTACTCTCCAAACCCTGAAGGACAGTCCATGCTCCAAGGAATTTATCACCCAAGGAATCCAGCTCCCACCATCAGGGTCTAAAACTGTCTTCACAGGGGGAGGGCTGCAGCCTCCAGCTGAAAACACCAGATCCAGCTCTGGGGCTGGAGGTCTCCATTCCTCCCCTTTACCCCACCAGCTCGCCGTCCCCCTCTGCCCACAGCTCACAAGGCCTCTGAGGGCTGGAGGTCTGACATCTCCACAGCGAGGAACACAGCAATGTGAGGAATTTGTGCACATAATCCTCCAGTGACTATCCTGGGGGGCAGGACGTGGCTGGCTGGGGCCTGGCAGGAGGCGTGGGAGGAAGAGAAGGCGGACGGGTAAGGAAGGCGCAGTGAGTGGGGGGCAGCGGGTAGGGCTTGTACGCTGAAGTCCGATGAGCTTCTGAAGCAGCCAGGCCGTACAGCCCCTGCCCTGCCCGTTTGCTGCTAACTCACGTCCACAGCTGCCCTCGTGCCCCTTGGGGCCATGGCAGCTGTGCTACCGGCCTGCGCACGTTCCCTGGGGTGAAAACGTTGCCTTGGCTCTTCATCAGCTCTTCTCTCAGGGCCGGGGAGGTGGGGGGTAGCCAGTGTTTGGCCAGAGAGCTGATCAGGGGCTCTACTCCCTTGCTCCTGCCCCGCTCCTCAGTGATGGGCTTTGCCCAGCGTGTGCATGGCGCAGCGAGCGCACGGGAGAGGGGCACGGACGGGACTGGGAGGGGAGCAGAGCCAACGTGGCAGAGGGACAGTCGGGGGTGTCACACCTCTGCTCCGGGCTGTCCTAGGCCAGATCGCCCCAGCCGTGGTACTGAGGGTGTGAAAATCCCCCCCTCCCAGTGATGGTCTCAAACACACCTGAGCCCCGGCGGTGACTGCACTTGGAGGGTGGGGGGAGGAAAACAGTACAGGGACCCAGGAGCTGCTGATTTCAATGTTCCCCCTATTTGGGTTGGTTTTTAACCGTTCCCCAGTGGCTCTATTGCAAGCCTGTTACTATTTTAACCCTCCCTGGAGCGCCCTTCTCCCTGTCCCGCGGGCCTGCAGGGACCTCCACCGCCCAGCCCCTGGCTTGCTCATGGCGCTTGTGCACACAGGTTTAACCATGGTTTGGCCAGGTCCACGCTCACGCTTGGCCGCCGCTCAGCAGCTGCGTAAGGGTCTGGGGGCTTCACCTCCGCGAGGAAACTGTGGAGCAGAGCGGCTCTGCCACAGTCTGCTTGTGATGCCGTGGGGGAGCCGAGAGCAGGCCCGCAAGGCAGGGATGGGGCCAGCCCCTCCCATCCTGGGCCCTGAGCCTGAATGTGAGGGGCAGCAGGTCTGCTTTCCTGGAGAGTTCCTCCTCCGCTGACCCTCCCTTGCCTCCAATGGGGCTATGCCACCTTACACCAGCCTGAGCTCTGGCCCAGAGCTTTGCCCAGCCAGACAGTCAGGAGAGGTTCGAGCCATGCTCAAAATGCCAGGGCCAAGTCTGGAGAGGGCTCAGCTGGGGCTCCCAGGACCTGCCCTTTGCGCCGTACCATGACTCCATAACAGGCCCGTTCACACTGAGCCGGGCCAGCCCCTCTCCAAGCCCAACAAACCCCAGCAGCGCCTAGCGTCTCTCCAACATGCTGACAGCCGCACCGCGCCCTCCCACTCCCTTTCTTCCCTTCCGCCTCCCCGCCTGCTGCGCTGCTCTCGGTGGGTGGGCTGGACGGACGCCTGCGTTCTCCTGTGCAGCCCCGGCTCCCAGGATGGTTCTTTCCTCATCTGGAAGGTAGCGCTGCATGGGTGGGAGGAGGAACAGCTTGGGGCTGAGCACTGGCTGATGGGGGCAAAAAGAGAGCCTGGCATGAGCAGCAGGTGTTTGAACCCAGAGCTCCAACAGCAACAGCTGGGATCAAAGCCTTCAACTCCCGGCCCTCTGCTCCTGGAAGCACTGCTGCTCAGAAGAGGACAGGAAAAGCTGTGCTGCGCCCCCCGTGGTCGCTCAGGCTGCGTGGGGACCCTAGGCATGAGCGAACATGGAAAATGAATGTCCTCTCCCCCCAGGAGAGAACAGCCCCCCCAGCTCAAAGCTGGCAAAGCCGAGAGAGAGAGCAGAGCAGAGAATGATGTCCCACTCCACACCAGGCGTGAGCTGGGCTGACCAGAGTGTTGGCAGGATACGCTGGCAGAGGAGCACCAGAAGCCACTTTCCGCTGCCATGTTCTCATTACGGGACAAGGTCTGTGTCTATTCCCAAGGGTGCTGTTAAACAAACCCATCATCAGGCACCTTTGCTGGCTCGGGGGCGGAGGGTCTCCCTAGGGTGGTTTAAGAACAATCATCGTGATGTTCTAGGGAGGCCCTGGCATTACGCCGCTTGCAGCCTGGCTGTAAGGCAGAAGCAGTGTGGGTGTGGCCCAGCCTGGAGGTGCCCTGCGGTAGCTGGACAGAGGTGGCAGGTGGGCTGGCCTGGGGCAGGTCTCTGGGCCCCTACTGTCATGCGACAGAGGCAGTAACAATAACACAGCTCTGTCCATGCATGCAGGATCCCGTAATACCAGGAGGCTAACACACATGCCCAGAAACCCAACCCAAGTGAGGACAGTCTGTCTGGGGGAGGTAAGTAGGGTCCACCCACATGATGAGCCAGCTCCCCCGTGTTTGGGCTGAATGGGAAGTAGCCTGGCCACGGAGGCACTGGAGGCTCTGGCAGGATGTTTTCCTTCCCTCTTGCCCTCAATGGATCTTTCAAGGGTTTGAAGCCCGTAGCAAGTGGCAGGGCTCCGAGGAGCCGAATGCACCCTGAGCCAGGGGGACCACGCTTTCTGCATTCACACTCTCGCTTTCAACCTGGGTTAACCAGAGCACAGAGACTGCCACAGTAGGAAACAATCGTGGCAGAGGGGTGGGCTGTACCAATAACTTCCAAGTACGGAACCTGGTACTAAGCCTGGTCCTGCAAGTGTCTGCTACCAGCCACCTTCTCTTGCCTCCAGATTCCACTTCCTACCGTTCCCCTGCCCCGCCTTACAGATGAATATGGTGACCAGCCCCTGAGTTAGACCCCGCTATGGCTGTCTCCTCCCGTCCAGTCAAGGGCACCGTCGCTTGCAAAATGCAGGTTGGGGGCTGTTCCAAATGCAAAGAACCCCCAAGCCTGGAGCAGCCCTTGGCTTTACCCGCCAGGCAGCTATGGAGCAGTTCTTGTGCGGCTAGTCACTCAGCAGAGAAAAGGAGCCAGGCAGCAGCTGAACACTGGGGCTCACCACGGAGGCGAGGGGGCGGGGAAAAGACTAGGACTGCATGGACAGGGGATGGACCAGAAACCATTGACCAAAGAAAGAGGCGGAGATCTCTGGCTGGAAGGGGAGGAGGTGGCTGGCCACAGGAGAACGGGGGTGAGGGCTGATGAAGTCCTTGGCTACAGAGACCTAACAGGTCCTCTGAGAGGTGCTGTCCTTCAGGTAGAGCAAGCCCGTCTGCCTCCGCCAGGCTGGGGGGCTTGGGAAAGGCAAAGGGCCTGCTGCTGCTCTCACCCCTGTGTGAAGAGGGGTGATCCCCTCCAGGCGCCAGAGATGCTGGTAACAGACTGCTGGGAGAGAAGGGATGTCTCAGGTCAGGTTCCTGTTCTCAGTAAAATGCGTTCCAATGCCCACAGCAACGCTCTCTCTGCCCCAGCCTGGCGCGCCCATGGGGGAGTGGGCACCACCTCTGCCCCGTTCTCTGTGGGAGGCTGGAGGTGCCCACAGGAGACGCAGGCGTTGCTCTGGCCCAGCCCTCCCACAGGAGGCTGGCAGCCTGTCTCTGCCCCAGCTCTGCCGCCTGCACTGGTTCTCCTCAGCTGTGTGATATTACAGGAACGGGGGGTCAGAAGTTCCCCAGCAGGAATGAGACACACACAGGGAACAGCTCCAAGCTGATGCGCAAAGCCTCGGCCCACCATGGAATCGGTACCAATCCGATAAGGCGCACACCCAGCCCGTACCACACACAGGCAGACGGAGCCCAGGTCTCCGCCTTTCCTCCTCAGCTTTCGGGGTCCCTCTGAAAACTCGCTCTTCCGCCCCCACAGACCTGCGGCACCAGCAGCTCTCGGGCCTCGCTTATCTTGTGCTGCTTGAGATCCCAGCCTCTGGAGGAAAACTGCTGGGGCGGAGGGTGGGAGAGTGCGGCAGCTGCACATTCCCAGCCGCAGAGCTGGAACCCCTCCGCTTGGGGGAAAGGCCTGGCCTGGATCTGTGGGAACCAGACGGCCCCTGGGCACGGCTCAGCAGGGTTTGTTTCCTCCAGTGCCCCCGGGGACTGTGAGAAGGAGGGAGTTGAGGTCAGACGTTCCCTTCACAGGCAGCTTTTCAGACGCCAACATGATCTATGGCCTAAAATATTGTTTTTCACTGGGAAAAACCCAAAAAACTAAAAGGGAGAAAATAAAACCTGGACCCATGTCCCATCCCGCTCCGCTGATGATGAATTGCACCCCTCACTGCCTCTGCCCCGGGCACACTCACAGTCTGGGGGGTGGTGGCTGGGCTGGTTAACAAAGGGTGACGCAGCTCAAAATGCATTTGGTCTCTGGGTGACGCCAGTCCCGTCCCTTCCCCACGAGGTCGAGCACACGTTCGGCTCTTCTTGGTGAGAAACTGAGGAACTGTCAGGCCCCAGGGCCCCTCCCCCAGCCAGGCCCCTCACGGCCATCCAGAGGGGCCAGGGCCAAACGCAGAGAAACCTTGAGAGGTTCCTCACTATTTATTATCCGATCTTGGCTTGTTTCCTCTGGTTCCATTTCCTTTACGGCACCAGCAAGGAGCCACAGGGCAGGTAGCTGGGGCCAAGTTGAGGGTGAAGCGGGCTTAGAGGGAGCCCCACACCCTGTCCCAAACACACCCCCTTCCTAGCGTTCAACACGTGAGCCAGCGTGCCAGCCAGTGCCAAGTCCCAGCCTGGCAGTGCCAGCCGTGGGCATCGCTGGGACCCAGGACCCAGCGCGGCCTGTATAGATGTGGGACATTCAGCTCTCTGGCCTCTGCCTCTGCTCTTCCTGAAGCCCTGACACTTCCAGCAGCCCTGCGGGCCCGGAGCTGCCATTGGACTCATTAAGTGTTGGGTCTCCTAGGCTCCCCCCGGCCCCATGCTGGTTCTGTGTGCCGCAGCCCCCCTCGTCTGTCACCCCTCACTTTCCCACTCACTTCCCGTGCGGTATCTCTGCCCCCGCCTCTTCTTATGCTTCTTTTCTTTCCTGTCCAGTGACGCTTTCTGCTGGCTCTTTGTCTCCCGCACCACACACTTCTGCCTTGCCCCTGTGTATGGCTTATGGGGCATTTAGGGAGTTCACAGGCCCAGACATTGCTGGATTTAGGACAATAGGGGGAGCAAGCGTTTCTCTCCTCAGCTTGTCTGTGTGGCTTAGAAAATAAGGTTTCTTGGGCTTCCCATCCTCATGTGTCTGTCTGTTCTGTTTGCCGCCAAAGGCAACAGACATAACCAGGGAAGGGGAACTGATGTGTGTTCAGCAGCTAACCTGTGGAACTCGCTGCTAGAAGATATTGTCAAAGCAAATGCTGGATGTGGGGCCAATCCCAAGCCTGCACGGCTAGCTTACAAGGTCCTTGCGATGTCGTGCAGACAGGAGTGTGAAGCAGCTGGTGAAGATTCTGCTCACCCACGTTATGGGAGAGGAACCAATAATGAACGATTTAATGGTCTCCCGTGATCGTGGGAAAGGGAATAATTGGGTTTGCTTAGGATGACAGCTTAGCTAGCTTGCTTCAGGACTCCAGTGGGTCACTGCCTGACGTTTTACAGCCTGGCATAATTAGGTGAATTTGGGGGGGTTTGCTGGCCTCAGAGGAAGGATCTGGATGGGCTGTGGGTGTGGCCTGGAACAGAGAAGCTCATTTCTCAAGCTTTGATCAGAGCCCGTGGACTTGTCTGCATAAGAACGGCCACCCGTTCTTCCGATAGCGGCCAAGGCCAGGTACTTCAGAGGGAATGAACAGAGCAGGTCATCATCAAGTGACCCGCCAGTCCCAGCTTCTTGCAAACAGAGGCTGGGGACACTTCAGAGCCTGGTTTTGCAACCCCGCCCATCCTGGCTACTAGTCATTGCTGGACCTATCTTTATTTAGTTCGTTTTTTAACCCTGTTATAGTCTTGGCCTCCACAGCATCCTCTGGCAAAGAAGTCCAGATTGACTGTGCCTTGTGTGAAGAAATATTTCCCTTTTATTTGTTTTAAACCTGCTGCCTACTAATTTCATTGGGTGACCCTTAGCTCTTGTTTGATGAGAAGGTATAAATAACACTTCCTTGTTTACTTTCTCCACACCAGTCATGATTTTATAGCCCTCGCGCATATCCCCACTTAGTCGACTCTTTGCCAAGCTGAAAAGTTCCAGTCTTATTAATCTCTCTTCATATGGACACTTTTCTGTACCCCTCATCATTTGTGTTGCCCTTTTCTGTGTCTTTTCCAATTGCAGTAGAGCTTTTTTGCAATCGGGTGACCAGATGTGCAGGCAGACATTCAGCATGTGGGTGTACCACAGCTTTGTATATGACTATAGGGCACATTACTGGGTGGCCAGGCATGGTGTGAATGCAGAACACACCAGTTTGCCATGCAGTAATATCCTGAGTGGACTCCGCTTAAAAAGGCCACACTGCGAGACTTTACTGCATTGTAGCACTGGCCACGCATGGCGGTACTGGGCGGCAAGCTGTAGATTCATGCCCTCGCTGGCCACGCAGTAACTTGCCGGCTGGACAAGCCTTGTGTTTGGCTAGACGCTGGTTCAAACACGTACGCAGTGGCTATTTAGTAAGACACGAGACACTAGCCAGTGTTGCCAATGTTCATAATTTTATTGACAGTCTTGCAATGTTCTGCGATTTTATTTAAAGCCCCAGTTCTTGGAGTCAGGTTATTACAAGAGTCTCTCAGCTTTCATTTTAAAAGAGTAAATTTCTAGCCCTCGTGCTTCTGGAGAAAAGCTTAAAAACATAGGCCCTAATGTAGGCAGAGGCCCCACAATTGAATTGTATTGTCTATTGCTATTGTATAAAATCTCCTGATTTTTCAGTGAACCTCTGCTTTTGTTGGGCCTGGTTCCTGGGTTATGAACGCCTGGGGGGTATGGGGATATGGCACTTGTGCCGAATAGGAGACCACCTGCTCACGGTAGCCTGGCCTCTATCTGGGGCTTTGCCTGGCCCCAGACTAGACAAGCCAGTGGAGTGGGCGGCCCTTTCAGCACGTGCATCCTTGCAAGCGGTGCTGCATTCGACTGGCATTTCCAGTGCAGCACCAGGCCGGGGCAGCTCTCTCAGGACGTTTGGCACAGCAGCACTCCGGGTTTCTGGGACCTTCCTCTTCATGCAGCAGTGAAGGACAAAGGAATTGTCCTAACATCTGCCTCGGCATTGCAGGTGGGGGCTCAGCCAGTGCTTTGTGGCGTGGTGGCCCCGCAGGGCAGAGGCCCAAACGATTAGCTCCGTTTGCATTCAGGCCCAGGAGTGTTAGAGGATCATCTCCTCATGTCCCGGAAAGGCACTCAAGCTGCTCTTTCCCAGCCAATGCCTGCGGGGTGGTGTTGGCTCTGAGAACCCACTCCCCAGCAAACAATTCTTTAGCCCCTGGAGGACTGCGGGTTCTCTTGTCCCCCAGAAGCCCCAGGTTTTAGCTGCAGCTGGAACAACTTCCTTTTTCTCTGACTCAGCTGGCAACTCTTGTATTAGGCCTCAGGCTCCCTACAGAACCCCTCATTTGTATCCCTGCCCAGCTCCTGCCCTGCTACTTGGGACACCCGCTGAAAAGCCCAGCCCCAAATCCTGCTGGGCAGCGTACATCCAGCAGCACATCTCCTGTGCAGTCACACAGTGCCATGCCAGTGACGCTGAGCAGTGACTCACATCTGTGTATCCTCACGAGTAACATCCTGGATGAGTAAAGCTGGAAGAATTCTGCAAAGCCACATTCACTTTCCCCTACTCATGCGGCTGCTTTCCTTGCTGCTCTGATCCAGGGCAGGGGCTGCTTCGGTGCTGTCCTTCCTTGCATCCTCTCTGACGCCTCAACTGGAAGCTCTTTGGGTTAGATCTAGGCCTTTTCGAGATGGATGCAAAGGGCCTGGCCCAGTAGACTAGATATATGATGTGGTTTCTGCACAGTCTCCCTGCCAGGAGGGGATTGAGGGGACACAAACACAATGCAACCCCCAGCCCCATCTCCTGGGACCTACACTTCCTGCTGCCCAGCGGGTTTGGAGTCCTAGGAGCCCTGCGTTCTGGCGCCCACCTTCCTTACACTAACAGCTGGCTGTTGCCCTAGGGCTCAGCTGGTGGGACAGAACTGCCCCTATTCCCAGTACGCTGACCCAGCAGCTGGGAACACACAGCAGGTCCTGCTTGCATCGAGGGGGCTGAACCGTGCGGCTGCCAAATCGGAACAGGGACTTGGAGCCCGGGCCTGAGGCAGGGATCCAATGAAAACGCAGTCTGCTCCCATGGTGGACGATGAGGGCCAGCTGTGTTCTGCCTAGGGTGCTCCTCTGGCCCCATCACTGCCAATCCCACCCTGTGGGGCAGGCAGGGCTGTTATCTGGGGCACGGGCACACCATGAGACCAAAGGCCAGGGAAGCTGCAATAGAATCTCCCAAGTCCCAGACCAGAGCCTGTCCTGGGGGTCAGGCTTCCTCGGGCCGGCTCAGCGCGTGAGGCTGCTGGGAATGCATCAGGGAACTCGGGCGTAGTCTCTGGCCCGCTGCCCCACCCTTTTGGCCTGACAAATGGAGCTCCCCTCAGGATGCCTGTTTGCAAGGAAGAGGCAGTTTTGGGACAGGTGGCAGAGGTGGGCGGGCCCCTTCCCATCCCAGCCTGCACGCCGGCCTGGGCAGCAGGGCAGACATGGCTCCTGCCAGCTGAAAAGTGGAAGCAGCTAAAGGAAGCAGGACCCGCTGGAGGTGCAGAGGAAGCAGCGTGCTGCCCCAGAAGTGCTGGTGCCTCAGGGGCACTGCCAGGTGGGTGGCTGCAAACCTCAGCCCTTCATTGTCTTGGTTGCAAATCCTGGTTAGCACTTCTCTCCCCCCGCCCTCCATGGGGCTGCCCAGCAAGACGGCACCTTCCTATTGCATGAAGTGGTGAAGCCCTGGGCCTGGCGAGCAGCAGGTGCAGGTGGTCCCCCAGCAGGTGCCTGAATTCCCGGGCCTGGCGAGCACATCACAAAGACCAGCCCACTCAGCCTGTCTCTGGGAGGGGCCAGCAAAGTGCGGCTGGGCCTTGCAGGCACCTGGGACACAAGCCTCCGTGTTGCCGTTTTCCAGGGTGGGGGCGTCTCTCAGCTGTGCACTGCTGGGCAGACACATTTCCAAAGGAGCCCAGGGATTTTGCATTCCTTAATCTCTGGCTGTCCAGCCTGAGACAGGTGGGCCCTCAGCCCTTTGAAAGCCAGGTCCCTGGAGCTCCAGGCTGGGTAGCCGAAACCTGCCCTGGTGTGGCAGCCACACTGCAAAGCAGACAGCTAACTGCACAAACCTTCTTACAATACAAACCACGGGGGGGGGGGGCTTTGACATTTGGATTTGGGGAAGATACCAGAGACCCAGGGGCTGCCTGTACCTGGCACCAGTGCAGGATGGAGAACGCTGGCACAGAGGTAAGTGACCAGACAAGGTGCAGGGCATGGGAGCATCCGGCCCCAGGGCCCAGCTGACCCAGCAGCACCTCCTCCCCCTGTCTCTCCAGTCCCACCTGCCCCAGGCACAATGCTCCCGGGACCCTGAGGCAGAGACACCGAGGCAGGGAGCAGTGCGGGATGTGTTTTATTCCACTAGCCAGGACAGAGTTCTGTTCAGACCCTGTTTCCCACCCATTGCTCTAGTCTGATGGGCTAAAAGCCCTGGCAAAAGGATGCTGGCAGGGAGTGGCTCCCAAAACGATTTCTCCTGGGCCCGCTTGGCTCCATCAGGCAATCACCAGTGGGCAGCAAGCAGCAGGAGAGAATAACTTACAGGGAGCGTTCCTTCCTTGGAGTCAGCGCTCTGAAGGGTGGGGGGAAAGGCTGAGCCCTGGGCCGGGGAGCTCTGGGGCAAGCAAGGCCCGAGGGCAGTCTGTCCCGGGCAGGGCCTCTCACTCAAAGAAGAACATGCCTGGTGTCCTGTAGAGACAGTGGGGGAGCCCCAGCTGGTAACTGGCTCCTCCTTGCAGGGAGAATGGGCTCCCAGCCCAAGACTCCTTCTGCTCCGCCTGCAGCTGGACAGTGGGTCTGAGCGGGGGAGGCTGGATGGGGGTCACAGGAGCCGCGGGCTGTGACGAGCTCAAGAGGTGCTCCAGGGCCGAGCTGCATGCCCGCTCGTTCATGCAGAAGCTCAGGGCCTGCACGCGGCACTGGTAGTTCCCACTCAAGGTGTCCGAGCCCGAGCAGCCGAAGGAGCTGAAGACAGGCAGGGTTGGCTTGATGTAGCCGTCGCCTTCGAAGGCGGGGAAGCAGGCTGGCGAGGCCTGCCTGCTGCTGGGCAGCGAGGGCTTGCTGGGCCCCAGCAGGGCTGGGAACACTGGGGCCCCGGACACCTGGCTGAACGGCTGGGGCAGCCCCATGCTGGGCGGCGCAGACTCCTTACCCTCCAGCACGCTCCCCGGGGACACGGCGGGGGCTGAGGAGCCTTGAACCGGTTCCTTGATGTCCTGGGTCAGCTGGGGATGGGGCTGGGTCACTCGCTCCCCCGGGGCCGTGTACTGGGGCCGAGGTAGCTGAATGGGGCTTTGAAGCCCCCCAAAGACAGACTCCTTCAGCTGGGGGAACTCCTGGCCCTGGGTCTCCAGCAGGCGCCCCTCGAGGACTGCGTAGCAGGGCTGCTTCTCAAAGAGCTGGGCTCCGGGCTCCTGCCCCTCCTGGGGGTACAGACACGCCTGCCTCGGCTTCTGCAGGTACTTCCTGGGGCTAAGCAGGCTGGCCTGGCCGGGCTGCTCTGGGCAGTGGAGGACGGGCTCCTTGCTGCTCGGGGCACACTCCTTGGGACCCACTTGGGCCTCCACGGCCAGAGCCCGCCCAGCTCCTGCCTGCCCCCCGCATGAGCTGAGCAGCTGGCTGGCGGGAGCGGGCGAGGAGTAGCTGCTCTCCGTCTTGATCTCCTCGGCCAAGAGGGCCAAGGGCTGGGGGTTCTGCCGGGCCCGCTGCCTGGGCTGCTTCTTCCGCGCCCCCTCCGCCTCGCCCTCCGGCCCTTCCCGCGGGCCGCGCTTTCTGGTGAAGCGGCGCCGGCGGCGCAGGAAGCTGCCGTTCTCAAACATGTTGTAGCAGTCGGGATCCAGGGTCCAGTAGTTGCCCTTGCCGGGCTTCTTGTCGTCCCGCGGCACCTTGACGAAGCACTCGTTGAGCGAGAGGTTGTGGCGGATGCTGTTCTGCCAGCCCTGCTTGTTGTCCCGGTAGAAGGTGAAGCGGCCCATGATATAGCGGTAGATGCCGTTCAGGGTGATCCTCTTTTCCGGGGTGCTCTGGATGGCCATGGTGATCAGGGCGATGTAGCTGTAGGGGGGTTTGCTCGCCTCACCCAGCTGGGAGGAGGTGCCGCTGCCAGAGCTCAGCCCGCTGCCCTGGGGGAGCTCGGCGCTGGCGTACGGCGCTAGCGCTGTCCCCAGGCTGTCGCAGCCTCCTTGGTCGCAGATGGGCGGCGGGATGCGCAGCGAGGAGGCAGACATGGCATACTCCAATTGCATCCTTCCCAGTCGGGAAGACCTCCTGTCCCGGCCCCTGCAAACGCCCAGCTCCAACTCCTGTGAAAGCTTCTTCCCACGCTGTTAAAACTGTGCTGCAGTCCAGCCTCCCGCCTCTGCAAAAGGCAAAAGGGGGCGGAAAAGTCCCTCCTCTTGCCCAGAGCAGCGTGGGGGCCGCCTAGGGCGGAGCCAAGGGCAGCAAGAGCTGATCCTCCATCGCCTGCTCCTTCTCAGAGGTGCCTGGGCCCACAGGGCAGGACCCAGGCATCTGGGGTGGGACTCAACCAGGCTGGCAGATCCAGTGCACCCAGGACCGCTGGTCCCAGACACAGTGGGTGGGAAGCAAGGGCAGGGTGGACGGGCCAGGACTAGGCTTTCTGCCCTCTGGGGAGGCCCGGGGCACAGTGGCCTGGGTTTTGCACCCACGCGCTCTCTCAGGGATTTTAAGGCTCTTTCACTCCCTTTGCCCCATCTTTTCTGGGGAAGGTGGGGGTCTCAGGTCTTTCCCCCCAGGCTCTGCTCACCCATTTGCTCTGCCCAGCTCTGTGCACTAGATTTGTTTGAACATGTTTAATGGTCAGTAACTCTCCCCCCAGCAAGGGAGCCTGGGGGAGGGAAGAGGGAGGTGGGGGGAGACTGGCTTTTTTAGGGTGTCCCCAAGGGGAGGTCCCCAAGGCCAGTTTTTCTGAGCTCTTGCTGGGGGAGATGGCGTGCCTGGTCTTTTACAGCACACACAGGCGACGTGGCAGGCGGCCACGGGCATTGCAGTGGGGCACCCTGGGTCCAGCTCTGCACAATGCCAGCCCCTTGCTGGCCGGTTGCTGGGGCCACAGTGGCTTGGGGGGGCAGATCCATTGCCCAGGGCTGGGCTTCCAGTGGCAGTGGGGGGGACGTGTGGGCAGGGAAGGGCAGGCTTCTGGAGACGCATGTGAGGGGGGTGAGGAAGGTCGGGCTGAGGGTGAGGGGCATGGGCCAGTGGCCTGGTTTCCTGTGCCCTGCGGTTGGCACCCTAGAGGCAGGGCAGGGCAGGGGGAGGCTGCGGGTGTGGAGCAGGCAGCGTATCACGGCGTACAGGATGGCTGGTACCCTAAGGAGCCAGTTTGTCCTGGCAGGATAAATTCCTTTAGGCTCCTGGCTCCCTCTAGCGGAGACTTGGGAAGTTGTTACTAACACTGGGCACTTCCCTCAGCTTTTCAAAGGATTATTACCACAGCAGCAGCATCACCCCCAGTTTACAGAGGGGGTGGGGATACTGAGGCACTGGGTGGTGCAGTGACTTGCCTGCAGGCAGCCAGCGGCAGAGCCAGGACTAGACCCGAGGTTGCCTGAGTCCCCAGCCTGTGCTCGATCCGCTAGGCCATGCTGGCTCCCAGCCCCCTGCCTCCCCCCATACTCTGCCTCTCTGCAGCCAGGCCCCGTCTCGCTCTGGCCAGGTACCATCCCCCAGGCAGTTTGATGGTTTTTGTGTCCTGTAGCCCCAGGCCCTGGCTGTGGAGCCCTTCGGGGGAACTTGCCCCCTGCTCAGAGATCCCCTTTGTAGGGAGTGCTGGTGCTTTAACAGCAGGGAGTCAGCACCTGGGATGCTGCAGATGGGCACCGGGCGCCCTGGTGCCGTGGTGTTTTCTCTCTGTAGCTCACCCTGCTGTTTCATGCTTCTTGATTTACTCTCGGTGGGGTACCTCTGCTCTCTGATCTCCCCTGGCTGTGCTGAGCACTAGGGTCTACCCATGTAGACTCCAACCCTCAGACGTTCTCAGCCTGGCAGGCACAGCGGGGCCCGCCCCTGGCCACTCCCGTGGCAGGCGTCAGTGACAGCCTCGCCACCCGCCTCTCCCAGGGAGTGAATCGCAGGGCTCGCTCTGCTGGCCACGGATGCTGGCCTTTTCCGGCATTTCCCTGCACTCAGTCCTGCCTCCCCAGCTTCAGCTCATCACCCAGCTCTGCGGCTGGGGCCAGGGCAGCCGGAGGGGAAGGGACTTGGCCGTGCTCGTGGGTCGGCTGGAGAATGAGGGTGTGGGAGACCGGCGAGGTTGAGGGGAGGTGCTGTGGTGGCCGTGGGCGAGCCGGTGAGCCGAAGAGAAGGCCAATGGGCGCCAGGAAGGAGTGGGAGGCCTGGTTTGCAGGCCGGGGATGAGGCAGCGTGTTGAAACGTGGCCTGGAATGCAGCGAGCCACTGCCCTGCGTCTGAATGGTGCGGCAGGGCTGGGGCAAAGGCACCTTCACTAACCTGGGCAAGTCACAGCTCCCCGAAGGGCACAAGCGCTCCGAGCCAGGCGCCGGCAGACCCTCGCAAGGATGGAGTGAGCGCTGCTCTCTCCAGACAGGAGGAGGAAGGGGGGCTCCCCTGCACAGCTAGGACAGGAGGAGGGGCTGCTCCTCACCCCCCCCCCACCAGAAAGTTTCCACAAGGCCCTCAGCAGGGAGGAGGAGGGGTGGGCCTTTCTCCGTGAACCTCTGCTCTCTGATTCACAGGCTGGCTGCGACAAGCCAACAGGCATCTGCTGAGGCGAAGCCAAGCGTGCCACCCACGCTGCACACGGTCCAGAGACGCGCTCCTGGCCGGGAGCTCTGGCCTCCCTCCCTTCCTACTTCCACCTCTGTGCCCCTCTCGGCCACACCAAGAACAAAGCTGAAAAACACGGCGGGAGGAGGGAGCGCCTCTGGCGCTGTCTTGGGACTGCAGCAGCGTCTCTGAGACACTCCATGCTCTCTCCAGAGCGAGCCCTTCCCTGGGGAGAGGAGTCAGTGCAGGAGGCTTGGCCCAGGAAAGAGACAGCTCCCCTTTTCAAAGCACATGGCAAACCGTCTCCCATCAGCCCATTACTGCCCCACGTTATAGATGGGGAAACTGAGGCACAGAGCTGTGCCATGACAGGCAGTTACTGCCAGAACTGGGGTTAGACCTCAGGCTTTCATGCTCCCAGGCACAATCCATAGCCCACGCCACCTCCTGCCAGCCTCTCGCCAGGGAGGATGGGGCCATCGCGGGAGCTGGGCACTCCACAGCACCCAGACAGCTCAGCAAGTTTCTTCAGGCGTGTCCCCACGTGGAGCCCTGGGCTCCCCGGCATTTATCCCAGCAGCCTGGCAGAGGCAGGACAGGGAGCGTGTTATCTCCCAGCTGGGAGAGCCAGACCTGTGAATCCCCAGGGGACTGATCCTTGGCTTTAACCTCTCCTCAGATCTTGAGCTACCGGCTGCTGCGGCCCAGCCCTGCCGCCTGCTCTCCGCTCGATGGCACCTGTGGCGCAAGGAACCTGCATTGCAAGAGGCCAGCCAACTCCCTGGTGCCCTCAGCAGGGAATTTCAGGGAAACAGGCTCCAGCTGCTCTGGACTGAGCTCACCTTCCCCTCTGCACCAAAGCCGGGCGCAGGCAAGGGGGAAGGGAGGGACATTTCACTGATACAGCTTTAATATCTGAACGCACTGTCATGCTCTGAGCTCTGAGCTACTGAAACAGGCCCATTTCTGAAGGGCAGAGTTCTAGGCTCCTACGCTACAAACACAGAAACAACCGTCGCCCTGCTGCAGCCAGAGAAATAAGATCACAGCTGCCAGGGTGAAAACACTCAACATTTTTTAGCCACTTCTCTTGTATAAATGTAACCACCTGTGCCCCACATCCCGGGTCATACTCTGGCACAGCTACCCTGCCCCATGTCAGTCTGGGATGACATCCCCAGGCCTTGATCTCTGTATAAAGACCATGCTTCCCTCTATAGCGTGGCTGATTCAAACAGCTCTACAGTGCCGATCCTGGGGTTATCCTTATAGATCCATCCCAAGCTCTAGTCCTTACGTGCAGTGGCTGGCTGGGTCGCTCCATGGTGTGTTACGGATTCCATTATAGAGAGGGCTACCTCAGAAGACACTATGGCGTGTGTTCAGGGTAGGCATGTTCTTTTCCATGCTACACAAGCTCACAAGTGAGTGGGTTCAAGACACCTCGCTGGCTCCGTCCTGCTCTCCGGGGCGCTCAGGGCTGGCACAGCTGTTTCAAGATCTGGGTGATGTGGCAGGAAGCGTCAGCGACGTGCGGCTGCGAGGAGTTGCGCTGCGCCCGGGGCCCCATGCGCTGAGCGTGAAGGAAGAGCTCCCGCGCGAACACTGGCTCAACCTGCAATGCAACGGAGCGTCCTGGGTCTTTGCAGACACTGCATGGGCACACGCAGCCCTGCAGCAAACCCTGAGCACGTCTTTCACGCCACAGCATTGCACTGGCATGTCTCTTTATAGCACCCTCCATCCGGGCACCAGGCTGACTCCATCAGCTCCTGTGTGCGCAGCAGAAAGTGTGCCAGGATCTAGGAAACTGCTGAGCAGCGGGGACTCGGCCATCCTCCCGATGGGCCAACATGCCTGCAGCAGCACGTGTCAGCGCTGCCGGGGGCCTGCTGCCACGGCCTGCTTTGATCCGGGGCTCAGGAGCATGATTTACAGCCTGCTCGGCTCAGGGCATTCGGGAGACAGCCAGGGAGGCTTTGTCAGTAAAGAGCTGAAGAGAGGGAAAGAGAGAGGGCGCCCAGAGGAGAGGAGAACTGGCAGCCCACATTCCTCCCCCAGCCCTGAGTTCACTGGGGCCGCGTGACAGACCCTGGACAAAGAGCTGGTCAAGTGCAGCAGAGCCCCCTCTACCTGCCCCCGGATACTCACGTGGGCCATGATGAGCTTCTGAAAGTTCTGGGTGGGGGTCGGAGGGTACTCCTCTCCGAAGCACAGGCGGATCTGGTACTGGGGCGCGGGCTCCCCATGGCTCAGGTAGCTCCGTAGTTCTGAAACCCACGAGCATTTCCAGCCATGACTGGGAGCGCTCTCAAGAGACTGACCCACACAGCTGGGGCTGGACAGACCATGCCCTGAGGGCTGCTGGAGACACAACCATCTAAAGGGTCTGCAGGGAGGAGAAGGGACCCTGCAGGGCCACTGGGCTCCTGGGGGGCAGCGAGATTTCACTGGGCCATGCACAGTCCTCGGAGTGAAGGCCTGAAGCTCTTGGAGGGAGGGAGAGAACTGTGTGCATGGCGCTCATGCGATGCCTCCTCCTGGGCAGAGCCAGGGGTCTCCTTACAGCTCCCAAGTGGGGGTCTCAGCTGGAAGAAGCCCCTGGGTCTTTCTGGTTCATACTGTGCCAAAGCTTCGACCTGCCAGGGTGACGTGGCTGTAAGACCACGCAGCACTCCACAGGCCCAGCATAGAGAGCGCACACCTGCTCCTCAACCACAGGCTGTTAGCGCTGGAGCCCCAGGAGAATCTCCACTAGCTGCTAGCAATATAGGGCATATAACGCACAGCTGAGCGGTTCTGATTGAGGGTAGCAGGGCACATACACTCCAGCCAGTTCATTCCCATATTCTTCTCTGCTCAGTAATGTACTTGGGCCCAAGGGACTCCCCGGTCCTGGTCGCTGAGGCAGGACGATGGCTGTGTGCTGGACCCCCCCACGCCCTTTGCCTGGTCTCCCAGCCGACCCGAGCCTGCCACTGCCACTGAGCTGGCCCATGGGGCAGGCTGAATGGGCACTTACGCTGCAGGAACTGTTGGGTGTCCAGGAGCTTGTAGGTTTTCTCCCTCTCCAGCTTGTTGGGCCGGTCGTTGTGAGGTGCCATGGGCCCGTTCCAGTACACCCTGCCCTGGCACTGGCGCTTCATGAAGACCCCTTCGGGGGCCACCCAGAGGAGGACGCCCCGGTCCAGGTGGGGGAGAAGCCGTTCCAAGATGTCTGTCACCCTGCTGTCACCGGTCAGCATGCGGGGGGTGGGGAACTGGATCTGCTCCATGGAGGACGGGCCGTAGAGCCGCTCGTTGTCAGCTGGCACCAGGCGGTAGGTGATGCGGCAACCCTCGGCGGTGTGGGTGGTGAACTCCTTCACCAGCACGTCGCAGTAGTAGAGGCGGACGTGCAGCCAGCAGTCTGGGCAGGGGAGGGAAGAGGGGTCAGGGAGTAGAGAAGCTCTCAGCTTGCTGGGAAAGTAAGTCAGGGACAATGGATGAAATCTGGGAGCTGGTGGGTCGCAGATGCTCAGTCACGGCCAGGGCACCGAATGGACCCCTCGGCCACTGATGTCCCCGGATCAGACAGCGCCCAGCCACCTCCCCCCAGCTCTCCTAGGGAACTGCCTGGATGCAACTGGAAGGCCGCCCAGAGCCATAGGGCTCTAGCATGCTAGTCATCCCCCTGCTCCAGTGCTGCCGTCAGGAAAGAACTTCATCAGCCCAGTGTGTTGTGTTAAGAACATAAGAATGGCCAGAGTGGGTCAGACCAATGGTCCACCCAGCCAGGATCTTGTCTTCTGACAGTGGCCAACATCAGGTGTTTCAGAGAGAATGAAGAGAACAGGTGAGCATCAAGTGAGCCGTCCCTTGGTGCCTGTTCCTGGCTTCTATCCTTCTTGTTCTTTTTTTAACCCTTTTTTGAACCCCATAATTGGGACCCTCCTTCCAGGTGATGTCATGGTATCCTCTCCCACTGAGAATATCCCTCCAGGGGAGGGAACACCAGTTATTTGGAAGAGACAGGTAATAGTAATGGGGAACTCGATCATTAGAAACATAGATAGCTGGGTTTGTCATGACTGGGAGAGCCACATGGTGACCTGCCTGCCAGGTGTAAAGGTTGCAGATCTCTTAAGATATCTAGACAGACTTATGTGTAATGCTGGGGAGGAGCCAGTGATCATGGTACATGTAGGTATCAATGAAATAGGGAAGGATAAGAGAGAGGTCCTAATTTAGGGTGCTAGGTAAGAGATTGAAGTTCTGGACCTCCATGGTAGCATTCTCCGAAATGTTTCCAGTTCCACACACAGGGTCAGTTAGACAAGCAGAACTTCAGGGGCTTGCTGTGTGGATGAGACACTGGTGCAGGGAGGAGGGGTTTAGATTGATGAGGAATGGTGGAACCTTTTGGGAAGTGGGGAGCCTGTACAGGAAGGATGGCTCTACCTGAACCAAAATGGAGCCGAATTGCTGGCCCATAAAATTAAGAAGTTCGTACAGCAGTTTTTAAACTAAGAGCTGTGGGAAAGCCTTAGGGGAGGACCTGTTAATGGAGATTCTCTGTATCCTAGTACGGAGAGGATGGAAGATGATAAAATACGGGTAGGATCTGATGAGAAACAGTCAAATGAAAAAGACTCCCTAATTCCCTTGGAGGGGACAGAAAGCCAGGGGTCAGCCCTTGGTCTCATGTCCACACCAGGCCCTGAGAGGTGCTGTGCATCTCTGCAGCCAGTCCTGGGATCCCACTGGCAGATTACAGCAGAACCTCCGCCCCCAAACTGCAGGAGGGATCTTCAGTCACCGGCCATCTGGAGACCTGGCACCAAAATCCCCACGGCAGGTGACATCCTGGCCCCACTGAGGTCGATGTCAAAACTCCCAGTGGGGCCTGGTCTCCCTCTCTGCCTCAGTGCAGGAGAGCTGCCAGTTCCCTGCCTGGCTGAGGGGGCAATCCTGGGCTGCACCCCCCTTATGGGGGTATGCCTTCCATTCCTGTACCTGAGTTGTGCTCCTCAGCGTGGACGTCACTGGGGCTGGGGTCAGGTGGTGGTGGGCTTTGAAGAAAGCGAGCTTGTGTTGGGCTCCAGCCACAGAAAACCCCTTTCACCTGATACCCTAGGAACAAAACAGAAAGAGAGCTTGCAAAGTCATCCCGAGTTATCCACTATGAGAAACACACCTGGGCAGTCACAATCCAAGTGCCTTCTTTATCTCATGAGAGATGGGGATTTTCTCATGCCTCTAGCTGCCCAGGCTAACCTTTCCCCATGGAGGGGGGCAGAGAACGCGTAGGCAGGTGAGCTCCTCTCTGGCAGTTTGTGTGCTCTGCAGGAACAGCCATTTGGGAAGCAGCACAGAAGCCAGTGGTCAGAATGGCCCATGGTTCCATAGACTCAGGACAAATTTCTTCCACCCCTTCTGCACTTCCTGCAGCTATGTATGTTCCCCTGAGATCTACGTGGCATAACGCAGCAGGCAAGCTCTGTCTGGAGACACCTGAAACTTCTGACTGCAGCTGACAGGTTAAGTATGGCTCCCACAGGCAGCTGAAGGAGAATAGACAGTATTGTGCCCTTCATCCCCGGAGCTCAAAGCATGTGCCAAACAGGGATGGATCAGGGCCCTGAGTGCCCCATTGGTATGTATTGTTGCACTCATGATAGGGAGGAGTGGAATGAATTAGTGGAGTGAATTAGTGACAGAGGCGGGGAAAAGAACCCAGGAGTCCTGTTTGTCTTATTGAACGCTACTCTTTAGACACACTCCCTAAGCCGTGTCCTGCGAGCCAGCCTTAGACCCAGCCAGGCTGACAGCCCTTTGCCAACTGCTCGGCAAACTCTTAAAAACCCTGGGAAGTAAAATGATCAAAAGCAGGTTTCCAGGGTCTGACAAAGACGTTGCTTAATGCATCGTAACTCGGCGGCTATTCACTGCAGAGCAGCCCTGTCCTAGGCCAGCTCATATCAGTGAGCTAAGCCCTGCATACACTGCCGAAATTGTGCAGCACAGCCTTGGCCCGGGGCTTTGGCAAAGCATTCCCCAGAATGTGCTGTAACTAATCGCCAGAGACAGGGCAGGGAGCCAGTGTATGTTTCTTTCCCAGGCTGCTGACAGGAAGTATTCAGTAAAGTGAATCCAGTTAGCGCTGAGCTGGGGCATCATTTGTTAGCATAGCCAGCATGCTGGCTGGAATCTAGTTACCAGAGATGGGCAGAGCTACAACGGTTTCAGACCCGGATCCAGAGTTCAGGGTATTTGGATCTCAGGGCTGGTTTGTGCCCATGTCTAATAGTTACAGGATTCACTCAATTAAAGGGAACTCAGAGAAAGAGCAGGGGATTCCTGTGATCATCATGGAACTAGCAATGGTATCAGAACAGCCCCCCCAAACCCTGGGGGAGTTTGGGTCCAGACCCTGCTTTGAGGCCCAGGACCCATCACTGATTGGAAGCAATGAGGGGGGTGAACAAGAAATGGGTGAAACTAATCATAAAGAAATGAAAAATAACACCTTTAGCAATTATTCTTTTGGGTAATGGTAAGTAGATCAGAGTCTGGGCATGGACCGGTCCCCTTCCTTACCCCGGTTTGCTGGATGGCTTGGTAAGTGGGAGACCAGAGGGACTGGAGCAGTCTGGCAGGTCTCCATCAGATCTTTCTTCCCATCCTCTTCCAAACCTGAGGACATGCTGGCCTGGGAGGAAGAGAACAGAACCCATGAGAACAGGAAGAAGGGAGGAATAGAGCAAAGACCTGGGAACCAAGCCACCTGAGTTCCATTCCAGGCTTAGACACTGACTTGCTCTCTGGACAAATCACTTCCCTGTGCTCTGTGCCTCAGTTTCCCATGCATAAAATTAGTACAGTCCTTGCCTACCTCAGAGTGGTGCTGCAAGGCTGAGGCAGTGGGATGTTTGTAAAGCTCTTTGAGATCCTTGGATAAAGGGCACGAGGAAGGCACAAAGTATCATGAAACGAAAGTAGCCAGAGACCTGAGTGGGACACTTGCAAAATAGCAAGTCTTGTTATCAAACCTGGAACTCAAGATCCCTGGGGCACATAGACAATATTGAAGAAAGATTGCTGGAAAACCTGATCAGAACCATTACTGATCAGAACATTCTGGGTCTGAGAAGCATTAATCGCTGACGTGCGTATCGCCAGGTATAACAGGAGCCATGCACCTGACACGTCTACCTAGTCCTTTGTTCCTGCGGAAGCTACGATAACCCTTGCTGAGCCATGGAGGGGTGAAATGGATCCCAGTAGGATAGGAATGAATCGCACAGGCTAGAATTAGATCATATTGAACCTGGGATAGGTCAGGCAGCATAACATCAGGGGAATCACGACTGAAGCCGATGAGACCAGACTAAACAGAACAGCACTGGATAAAGTGGGAGAAGATGGGACTGGCCAGCGAATAGGACCAAAACCAGTAACAAAGGACAAGGAGGAGAGCACACAACTGGGGCAGGCTGGTCAGGAGGAGGAAAGAGGACTGGAACAGAGGAAGGTCCGTGCTGATGATAACCTCAGTCCACTCTCACCTTGTCTGGCCTGCAGTTAACGCCCATCTCCGTGGGCATGGGGGCTTGGAGCTGGCTCGACTGCTGTTCTTCCGGGACAGGGGACTCCAGGCTGCCTTCCTTCTCTGCAGGGACAAGGTAAAAACCTGTTACTCTCCAGAGAGCAACAGAACAGATCCAGCCCATCCAGCTGCTGTGAGAATATCTGCTCTCGCTGGATCTTTGCCCAGAGGAACACAAGCTCATGCCCTTCCTTTCCCTGAAAATTGCAGTGCCACAGTTTGGTAGGGAAATTAAGCCCAGCCCTTCCCCAATTCCAGCCCACCTCCAAAAAGCTGAGAGAGGAAGTTGCCTTCAGCGTGAACATATTCTGTCTGCTAAGTGCTTGGCACTGCTGGGTGTGCTTTCCCTCCTAACCTTGACTTGTTCCGTCTTCCCAAAGCCAGCTTCAGCAATGCTGAGCTACAGGAAGTCCCGGGCTTTATACTCAGGACACATTTCCTCGGCATACACTGCCCCCCCCCCAACACACACACGGTGATGGGGAGCATTTGCTGCTAGAGGTTATTTCCTTCAAACGTGGCACTGCAGCAGCATGGCGTGAGGGGCCCTGCCCTGCCTAACTCCTGTATGGCGTGAGGATAATGGCATCTGGAGTTTAACACTTCCTCTCCCTCGTACCCAGACTTGGGTGCTCTCTGCAAAGCGGGTTATAGAGTCCAGTCCTGGTCAAACTGCACTGACAAATTCACCCAGGGCAGACGGGAGCGACAGAGGAGGGTGATTTGGCAAGGAGCCAGGGAAGAGTGACTCTAGGTTGGGCGATGTCTGTGAAATAGCAGGACTGGGGAACAGCGAACTGAGGCTCCACCTACGGGACTCCCTGCAGCGGTTCCCAGACTCCCTACCGTGCTCCCTGGCGCCCTCGGATACGATCTGGTACACTTTGTAAGGCTCGGAGATGTCCAGCTGGCTTCGTTCAGGGACCTCCTGGAAATCCGTGCTCTTGTTCAAGGCGCACCGGAGGCGTGTTTTCCAGGTGGAGGGGTCTGCCTTGTCCGTTCCTTCCTGGTACTTCCCCTTGTAGATAGCCCAGGCCTGCAATGGCAAGGAAACAGGCAACGGCTGCCCTGCACTCGGCCCCCGGACACACGCGGCGCTGCCCCGCGGCTGAGCCACGGGCCCGTCCGGCCAAGGCGCGCTGGGCGGCAGCCACAGGCCGAGAGAAGCGCAGCAGCGCCCGGTAGGGCTCGGGCCGCTGGAGATCGCGGCGTGGCTGGCCACAGCCCGGTGTGAGGGCGGGGGCCGCGGCGGGCGCCCGGGAGGGTGGGAGCCGGCTGCGGCAGCGTCTCACGCCGAGACCGACCCGGCCGGCTCCGCTCTGCTCCCAGGGGAGCGATTCGAAGCGCTTCAGCCGCAGCCAAGCCCCGCGGCCGGGCCCTGCGCGCCGCCCCGCGCCCCCGGGGCTCGGTACCTTGAAGAGCGCCGCGTCCTCCTGCTGGCGGTAGTCCTGCTTGGCGGCGTGCTTCCAGGGGATGCGGAAGAGGGTTTTCTCGCGGTTCTCCCAGCGCAGCCCCGCGTAGCGGCCGCTGTCGATCTGGGCGACGATCCATTCCTTCAGCCGCATGTGGGCGCCGGGCTCCGCCATGTGCGCTGCCCCCGGCCGCCCCGCGCCTGCGGCGGCCCCCGGGCTCCTGCGCCGAGCGCCGCGCGCGGGGCCCGCGGGTGCCCGAAGCCCCGGCCCGGGAATCTCAGCTCCGCGCCCGCCCCGGCTCCGCTCGCCCGGATCTCGGCTCGCTCAGCCCCGCCGAGCCCGCTGCTGCCTGCGCGGGGGCGCACGGAGGAGCGGAGCCGGGACCGCGCGGGGTGACGCGTCCCCGGGGCTCAGGCACCATCTGCGCCCCCGGACGGCGCCGGAGCAGGGACGGGAGAAGCGAAAGCAAAAGCGAGCGGCCGCCGCGGCGGTTTCACTTTCCCTTGCCCGCGGCGGCTGGTTTCAGTTTTGCGCGGAAGGAAGACAGGGCTGGGCGCCCGCGGCCCGGGGGGACGGGCTGCACCCCGCTCCCCCAGCGTGGGACAGGGAGCCCCCCGCTTTCCAGGGGCCGTGGAACGAGGCCCCTCCTAGGCGATGTGGAACAGGGACCTCCCTCCCTTGTTCTCCCGCCTTGACATGGGCTGGGATTAGCAGCCCCTGGGTCAGGGCCTACGTTACAGGTCCCCCCATGCTAGACTGGTCCATGCCTTGCGGCTGGGACCAAGGCAAGGGAAAAGTCCCTTATCCATGGACCAGAGCAGCCCGAGCAGCCCTGCCAGGGTCTCTGGGTCCAGGGTGTCTGTCTGTCCCAGCACTTCACAACCTGCATCTTCCCCTCAAGGCTCCATGGCCCATGCAGTCCTGGAGTAGCCCCATTGCCCTCGGTGCCAGTTCTCATGGTGCTTTGTGAGCAGTGGACACTGGCCACAGAAATTTGCCTGAGCCGCACGGGGCTCATTTGGCACAGCCCAGTGACGGGGTGTGCCTACCCCATGCTGGGGCAGGGAAACAAGGGTTTAATTCCAGCAGGGCCTGGCCTGCAACCTGTTACCTGCTGTTTGGAGGGAAAGAGCTTTCAGCTGGGCCCAGGAAGGTAAGATTTAACCAGGAAGAGGCTGGAAGTGGGGGAAGTGTTTGCTCAGCGGGGAAGAGACTGGATTCTTCCTCCCCCTGCTCTCAACCTAGGGAGGAACACACCTGGGAGATGCAGACTGCCCAAGGACTAGACTGCCCCTAGGGAGGCTGCAGGTAAGCAGCTCGGTCTCCCGTTCTGTTTGTCAGCTGGAAGGAGCCTGCTAGGGCTGCTGTTGCACTGACTCAGGGTCTGGGGGTTGTCGTTTTCCTTGGGGTTTTTGTTCTGTCCTTAGTGGGGAGCCGGTTGCTGCCGCTCCAGGGAGCCCTGCACCAGCCCCCCGTGTGGCACGTTTTAGCCACCCGCAGCAATGGAGAAGCAAAGGTTCCCTGAGTATCCCATTATTGCCCGATGGGGAAATGCCATCACTCATCTCTGCCTGTGCCTAGCTAGGTCGATTTTGGCTCTGAGTAAAACAAAGTAGGCTGAGGGCTGCGGGGGAAGGTGTGGGGCTCCTGAAACCAGCCAGCTCATTGCAATGGAAATCATTGAAATGAATAAGCCATGGCACACCCGGGCTGACTGACTCGTGTATTCCTCGTCTGTCCCCATGTGCCACAGACTCTAGGGCTCTGTTTGCCTTGCTCTGGGGGTGCGATAGAGACCATGGGGCTCTGGAGACACTGAGACCTGCCCGGCCTGCTCTCTGGGGACCCCTTTACATAGCTACATGTGCTAATTGGGCTTGGGTTAGCAATGGGCCTCCCGAGCTGGTTGACTGGATCAGCAAACCATTTGTTATAGGGGCAGGACTGAGCCAGCCCCGTGCAGTGTGAAGGGACAAGGAGCCTCTCTGCAATGGACCGTGCACAAAGTGGGACACTCGCCCCCCCGACCTCAGTGGGCTTCAGATCAGGGCTTTGGTGCCTCTTTGAGACAGCTGTGACACTGTAACAGGTTGGCTTGCCCCTTTAAGTGCCAAGGGGCCAAGGGCTAGCCAGCCCTGTTCAATCAGCCCTGCCTGGGCCATCGTTAGCTGCCTCCCAGCCTAAGGGAGGGAGACTTCTCCAGGGTCATGTGACAGCCTGATTAGAATTCGGTGTGGTGGGAGCAGGACCCCAAGAGAGCAAGTTTCTCTCCTGGGAGAGGGATGCCTGGGAAGCAGTGCTCTGTCCCAGAGCAGAGACTTCCTGGGAGCCCGGGAGCCGGCCCTAGCAGGGGGAAGAATTCATGTTGCTTTGGACTCTTTGTTACGTGGAAGGGGTTAAGGTTTAGTTAGTGACAAGGCTGGATGGCACCAAATCCAGCCTGCGTGGGGAGGGCTGAAAGGAGCCACCTTGGAGGGGAATACCGAGGCAAAGAGCGCCTGCAGCAGCCCAGGGAGGCGTGCCCTAGGACACGTGGGATGCTCTTCTGGAGCCCTGGCATTCTGTTGTGTTTCCGCTCTGGATTGTACAATGGTCACAGCTGAGCCTATGTCAATCCCACTGAGAGCTGGCTGCACCCTCCCTGCCGCCTCCGGCACCCGTTCAGCAGTGCCCGAGGAACTTTGCCGTTGATTTCAATGGGAATGGGATCAAGTTCGAGACGGCCGGTGGGCTTGGACAGGTGAACCTGGGGGCAGAACTGAGCCTGAAGGACTTACTGAAGAGTTTGTCCAGCCACAAGGCAGCTGTGCTGCAAATGACCCAGGCCAGAATGGGTCAACAATCTTATAATTCACAGAAATAGGGCAATAGGAAAAGCTAATAATGTGGAATCCCTCCCTCCTTGGTCTGGCATCTCCGTGGTTGTGTATGTAGATTGCAAGCTGCTTGGGGCAGGGCCTTGGCTGGATGCTGTGACATGCCTAGCATGCCTGTGCCACTGTACAGACTCTGAACAATGGCGAGAGGAAGAATAAAGGCACCAATAAAGGTTGGGATCAATCAACTGTCAGAGAGAGAAGATGTTGTGGGCCAAGCTTGCATTCTGCATTCACTCTCGCTCTGTGTCATAAGGAACACCATGATGCTTTCGCTTGCATGAACTGGTTTCTAGGCAGTTGGGAGGGGGAACTCGAGCAGCACAGGAAATCACTCTTGTTACTGCATTCGCTATGCAGGGGAATTCCATCGGGCTGATCTCTCTGACACTGAGAAATCTCAGTTTGACTCAGGTTGGTAGCCAGTGTCCTGGCCAATTTCCAAGAAAGAAAGAATAGGCAGGATATCTGCCCTTTTGTGCAGATCAGCTAAGAGGAAAGTGATAGCGATCTGTGTGGGTGGTGGGCAAGGGTGGCTTTAGACTCCCCAGCATGGTAAAATTTTACCCAGGAAACTGGCATGACAGGTTATCTCCTCGACAAGGGCAATTCAGACCTCTTCATTCCATCGAAAGGGAGTCAGTGACTTCATCATGTCTATTTCACTGAAGAAGCATTTCCATTTCTCCTCCCCTCCTGGTGAAATGTCCTGTGAAGTCCCCAGGAAGGCATTTAATACCTCATTCCAGTAGCCTCCATAGATCAAATCCAGAGTCCAGGGGATAATCTGAGCCCATTAACTTGTCATCCGTCCACATATAAATTGGGGAGTTTCATACTGTACTTATCAGCCAGGGATTTCATGTGTTCTTCTAATAGCTGAGGCAGTGACATACTGAGCAGGAGAGATCTAATTATCCCAACAGAAGCAGGTCTGGATTCTGAGGCAGCATTCATAACATTACCCTATTCATTGCACAAGAAAAGTGAGGCGGCTTAATAACGCTTCTACTTCATATGCTGATGGGCTAGTGCTGCTAAAATGCAGTTTGATATTAACCTACAATTAACCCTGCCCTCAGCTGCACTTCAAATACACAAAACCACATCCACAAATAGAAATACATTTCTGCTTTGCCTTCAGGGGTTGAATGTTAATAGTTTAAGGGAATACTGCCTGCACAAAACGTGTGCCTAATTGGCGACTGCATGTGACACTATTGTGCATGCAAACTGGGAAACTTCAATGCAAGTACATCTGCTTAGTTACGTTACCTGATTCCTGTGTGCCGATACCTATGTGCCGTTGCATTATGCACCAGTTAGGTGTGCAATTGCGTATGCAACTCTGTGCCTTCGCTGGCTGAAAATCAGGGCCTGAAACTCTATAATTGGCCAAGTGAAGAAAGGTTCTACACTCATCTAGCAGCACGTCTGCATCTGTAACATGAGAACGTCTGAACGCTGCAGCTAATCAATTCCAGGGAATGTTCTCAGCGCCAGTGGGCAGAATCCTATCGATTTTAGTGACAATCAGAAAATGGGAAGAACGGTGGACACACTGCACCATTTGCATCAGGTTAACGCACCAAACAGCTTCCACTGTGTTTGTAATTGGCTCTAGATCACAGATGGTAGCCATTCAAACCCTCCAGCATGATGCCCACCCTCTAGTTACTCTAGTCCAAACAGAAATTAATTCAGGGAAGTCCTATGGCCTGTGTTATACAGAAGGTTAGACTGGATTACTAGAGTGATCCCTTTTGGCTTTATAATTTATGAATTGCAGCTCTGCCCATCATCCCAACAGGGTTTAGCATGTCAACACCCTGAATCTCCCAGCCAGAAAGAAAATAAATAATAATGGGGAGCATGCAGTGGCACACCAAGTTGCTTGCATGGGAGGAGAGAAGGTGGGACCCTGGCAGGAGGAACATACCACCCTAGGCATGGGGGAATCTCTGTACAATGAATTCTGGTCCATGCTATGAAATGGCTGTAACAGTGGATGCATCTATTCACGTGGAATCTTGCATGTGCTGTCAGGGCTGTGCTGCAATATCGCCCAGTCCAGGGACAATGGAAGATCGTTAAACCTGGACAGCTCCCATTCCAGAGGGCGCCCCTCAGGACAGTGGGATGGCTGACGTCAGAGAAACCAGTCCCACCACATTTGTCTGCAGCGCTGGAGTTTCAAGTGGTGGAATTTCCCCAGAAAGGGAACCAAAAAACCAGGTGTTGGCACAACCTTTTAAAAACCCCAAAGGCTGAGGAGTTGAAGAGGGGAACTCAGAGGGACCCGCAGAGACACAGGAAGCTTGGGTTAGTGGGTAGGGCAGAGGAACAGAGGGGCATGTTGAAGCAGAGGGTCCTGCTTAGCTGCACAACCTGTTACAGAAGAAGGAAACTGCACACTGGGGGGAGTGCGACTCAGTGACTTGGCAGAGATGCAGTGTGTGGAGGGAGGAGTGTGGGTGCGTGTGTGGGTGTGTGCAGTTACTGTTTTGCTTTCACCAGAACATGTCCCGAAAGAGGTGAACTCTAAACCCAGCCTGTCCACATGGCTGGAGCCCTGGGAGAGGATGGGCAGGGCTTAAATGATTGGAGGGTCAACGCAGGGCCTGGGGCAGCTAGGCTGTGGGGTCTCATCTCTGTGAAGGGGGAACAGTTCGAGGCCAGGGAGACTGAGTGCTGCAGCCTATTCAGAAATTAGGGACGCACAAGAGCAGACGAGCCCCGTGCAGTGACACCTGAACACTGTAGCCTGTGGTAGCCTGGGGATGGCCCAACAAAGGGAGGCTGGGTGACAGGCACGTCTGGTTTTCAGACTACCACTACCTCTGGCCGGCTCTGAGCAGCTCTGCGACCTCTGCCTAGCCCTGACCACGGGTGCAATGTGGGCACACCAGCATGGCACAGGCACTCAAACTATGGCTGTGTCTACAGTCTGAGCTCGGATTGTGAGTTCCCCTGCTCGTGCGCACACACTTGCACTAGCTCTCATAGAGCATTGTGGACACAGTAGCACAGGGGTGGCAGTAAATACCTAGCCCCTGGTTTCAGGTGGCTTGTACTTAGCACTGCTCAGCCATGCCTCTGCTGTTGCTACTGTGGCTAGGCAAGCTGGGGAGTCTCACTCCTAGTTCACAGTGCAGAGATAGCTGATGGCAACTGCCAAAGAACTCTTTGCATAGGAATCTCTAGCGTGTCCAGCAGCAGCCATTACGATGATATTCTCTCCTGATTTTATTGGTAGTTCAGAGCAGGACTATGGTGCCAAAAGGTGCCGGTTTGTTTGGTATTTATCTCCAGTGTGGCAGGGATTACATCCACGTCCCTTTATTACCAAGACTGCTGGGGCGCTTGCTAGGTGTAGCCAATTGCTTTGGCAGTTTGCACTTGGTTGGGGACACGGCCATAGGAATTCTTTACTGCATTCCTCTTTATAATTGCATTGTCACACATGGGTCTCCAAGCGCCCTGCAAACAGAAATGAAGCCTCTCTACTCCCCTATGAGGGGCAGGTATTTATTTTAAGAAGTGATTAGTCCAAGATTCCAGTCACCTAGGACTGAGATGGTGGGACATTTTACCTCCCATGGCAGCAGTACTAGAGGTCGGGACAGAGCGTGAAGGGTGACGTTCCTAAACTGAGTTGTTTTTACACTAATTTATTCACTTTAATGTCCTGAACAGTTAGAATGACGTCTGGCCCTGATCCCAAAAATGAGCTCTGTGCAGACGGGTCCCCATGCCTGCACCATCTCCTCTGATGTCCATGGAGCTCTCGGCAGGTGCAGAGGCTCTCCTGGGTGAAGCTCCCTACAGGACTGGGGCCTTGGGTTCTAAGCTCTTCAGGGCAGAGATCTTGCCTCTAAAGCACCTGGTGCACATTAGGCACTGTATACATCAATTAGCAATAAACATGAATAATTAATGTCCTAGTCCACTCTGCTGCAGCCAAACAGTAGGGAGTGTCTGGGGCCGGAACATTACATATTCCCAAAGGCTGTCTTTCTGGCTATCAAGCTTTGTTCGCTCCCAGCATTCAGAACACCCCCCTTTTCAGATTTAACTGTGCCCTGTGCTGAAATGTATGTAAAACTCTACCTCACAAGATCTGCAGTGAAAAGAAGTTTATTAAGAAATAAGTTTAGTAAAATGTCAAAGAAAATGGCTTAATAGTCAGCGCTAACAATATATGGCCTGTGTTAAATATTATTTGCCACCTATGGGATCACGCCAGGCTCAGAGGAAATGTAGTGTGACCCTGTTAACACAACACCACTCACTCTTGATTTCTGCTCTCAGCCTGTTGTCTACAGTTGGACCTTTGCCTGCACAGAGCTGTCTCCTGGCTGGTATACTGGGTTTAATGGAAAAACCACACACGCTTCTTATACAATCCTTCCGGATGGTGGAAGCCACTTGCTGATGGAAAAAGTCTCCTTTATAAAGAGACATCCCCCGTTTTATTTGATTTTTTTTTTATGGGTTTGGTGCAGCATTTATTGAAGTGACAATTTGCTGCCAAAGTCCATCTGCAGCTGATATTTTCCAACACAGCCTCTTAGCAACAGGAAAATCCCCTCCTGCACTGCTGCTCTGATTTGTAGCGCTCAGTAAGCTGGGACACAATGCTCTGTGCTCAGGTCCTTCTGTTCACTCATTATGACAATCAGCACATCTAACCCTCTGAGTGCCCTATGTACATTTACTAATCAACCTCACAGCAGCTGAGAGAGAGAGAGAGACATAAGAATTAATCCCCCCATTTTAGATTGGGAAACCGAGGCAGAACTTAGGTGACTTGCCCAAGACCACAGAGGAAGCTCACAGAGCTTGGGTGAGAACTCAGGAGTTCCTGGCTTCCAGACCAGTGCTTGCTCCACTGGATCATACCTCTCCCCTGACATACAGTAGCAGGGATGTCCCTTTCCAGGCCATGGCATTTGCCAGGCTGATATGTTAGGCTATGCACTTTCCCAGAACGCTTCGCTTCCCTCCTCTCTGTGCCTCAACTGGGCTCATTTCAAACAGGTGGGGATGCAGAAGGTCTGCTTCGCCCGCAGCAGAAAGGGGACTGCGTTCTTGCTGTCTCTGCTCCTTGGTACCATTCCCTGCAGGGCTCCATCTGGCTGGGATGGGCCTTCTCTCTTTGCTGGAAGCAGGACTCTTATCTCCTCCTCGTCGTTGAAAGGGTTGGCTCCATATCTCTGCTCCAGGTGTCTGTGGATCTGCGGGGTGCAGAAAAGCATACAGCAAAAACATCGAGAGTTCTGTAGCACTTTAAAGACTACAAAATTTATTTTTTGCAGGCATAAGCTTTCGTGGGCTTTAACCCATTTTGTCACATGCAGAGAATGGAAACCAGACTGACTCCTGTCCCGTGTGGCCAAGGTCCCTGTGGCTCCCTCCTTGTGCCCGGCATGGAGGCAGAGTGGCCAGGTGGATGTTTGCTCCCCCACAGCGGGAGTCCTCTGCCAGTAGCAGGCCTGGACCGGGGTTGGCACAGCTGCCAGGGATGTTAAAGCCCGGTGGCCCCTTGCCGCCTGTGACAGCGGGGAGCGGCTGCTCTGAGCAGGGCCCAGCCAGCACCCCCACCCCCAGGCCAGCGCCTGGGGCATGGCCCCGTCCCCTCCCTCGGTACGCCACTGAGGGTTGTTCCCCAGGTAGGTACTTATAGACTGTAGCCAAGCTACCTCATAACCTTCTCTTTCTTAAGCTAAATAAATTGAGCTCCTTGAATTTATCATTCTAAGGCATGTTTTCTAATCCTTGAATCACTCTCATGGCTCTTTTCTGAACCCCTTCAATTTATCAACATCCTTCTTTAATTGTGGGCCCCAGAATTGGACACGTTATTCCAGCAGCAGTTACATCCATGCCAGTCAGGTACAATAATCCCTCCACTCCTACTCAGGATTCCTCTGCTTCTGCATCCCAGGATCACATGAGCTCTTTTGGCCACAGGCTCTCACTGGCAGCTCATGTCTTATTTTTTGTGGACAAATACAGATCTCTCCGATGCTTTCCCACACCTTCACCACTGGAGTCCGAGTCTCCATCGGTCTCCTTGTAGTGACCTCTCTTTCTCTCTCTAGGTTCCAAGCTCTCCCTTGCTCTTTGGGGATCCAGGTCTCTCTGGATTCTGTGTCTTTCTCTCCCTGGGCACGTGCAGTGCTTGGTGACTGTGCTCAGTCCTTAGATAGCATTTCCCATGGCTGTACGCAGCCTTCTGCTCTCACCTTCTGTGCAGCACCATGGCCGAACTCCTCCAGCTGCTGCTTGAAGCCAGGGTTGGGATTGGCACTTGGTCGCACTGCTCTTATCGCCTGCAGTATCTCTTGCCAGCTCAGCTCTGTCACTGCCATGACGTAGGCGATAACAATGGTGGTGCTCCGGGAAATCCCTGCAAGGCTGGAGTCAGGAGGGAGAAAGATGAGGATCTCCATCCTGCTGTCTTCTTCCTTGACCCCACCCTCTACTCACAGCCATCCTCCTTGGAGCCTGCCCCCTCCTCCCTTCTTCATGGGTATTTCAGTTCCTCCTTAGATAATGTCTTCTCCTGGAGGCGAGGCACTTCTGCCATCACCACAGTCAGATCTATAAATACATTATAGCCCCTAGAAGAAGTGAAAACACGAGCCGCTTCCTAAAGCCCTGCCCCCAAATCAGTTCCTCTTTCCCCCCATTACAACTGAAGCTAGCACTGCCCTATCTGCTGGACAACCAGTCCCCTAACAGGAACCCAAAGGCACCCTTAACTCAAGCTGGGCTGGGGAGACACTTGCATTATTCCTGACTCCAGGCACCATCCCATTGCTAAGCCAGGTTCACCCACAAGCAGACCCTGTCGGCACACACTTGCTTTGGCTAGTAAGCTGCTGCCCAGCAGGTGGGGTCTGTTTTCTGTAAGGCTTGGGCCTTCTGGGGGCTCTGCTGCCCAGTCCCATTTCCTGCTGTGCTGTGCTTGGGAAAATGGTGCACTAGGTCATCAGAAGAGAGCTTTACCAGTGAATGAGGCAGTTCCCTCCATGCAGGCGACAGCAGTGGATAAAACCGATACATTCTTTAAAGTGCTTCTTGCTAGCAGGAAAAATAAATAGAATGAAGACGGAAGGCTCCAGGCTGTGAAGCCGGATTTTAGCACGGGCCGTAGGTGTCTCCATGGTGCGCAGGGGAAGGCAAGCGCAATAAAACAGTGATCGCTGCTTCTTTCCTGGGCCCCGTTCACAGCTGCTGATTTCACAGCATGAGGCACTGGAAGTTGCCATGCCAGGGGGCTGATGCTCCAGGCTATTTAGCACATTCTGCAGCAGAGGGCTCCAAAGCAGCAGCTGCCAAGCCTCAGGAGGGCACCTGTGCTGTAGGCACAGCCGGGGACTGAGGGGCACTTTCTAGGAGCGACCTCAGTTAATAAAAATGAGCCAATCTCTGGCCTCAGGCAGCTGGTCAACTTGAGGTCTCTGTTAGTGCTCACATACCACCACAGTGCTGGGTGCATTACACACAGCCAGACAGCCTGCTCTATTATTCATGCCTCCAAAGTGTGACCTCCTTCCCCCACCTCCCATCTTATTCAGCTAAGCATGTTACCTTCCCGCCCTCCACCTCCCCCACCCCCCAGCAGTATGTGGCCACTGGATTCTCTAGTGGTGCCATAACAGGTCTGCTGCACATTCTGATTTTAGGGAGCCTATAACTAGCTTGTGACAAACTAAGCTGAGACACGATGTTGCATGGGGACTGTGACACAGCATACAAATGCCACAACGTCCCAAAGCACCGCCCAACAGCATGGTATGATTGCTTCAGCCTGCGGGACATCTCTTGCAAGGAGCCATCCTGCATGCCCACTTCAGACAGCTGGGCTGAGGCCTCAGCAGGGCAAGCATTGCCTATCCCCCAGTACGTCCTGCAAGCACCAAGGTTCCCTCTGACTCTGATTCTGGAGCAGCCTCAGCTTGACACTTACATGTTGGCCTCGGGTGCATCTGGCAAAGGAATGCGAAGATAAGTAATTTCCTGAAATGCATAAAATGTACAGGAGAAACTTAGGACACCAGAAGGATGTGAAGGTCTTACTTTCCCAAAGGCCTCTCTCAACTCTACAAAGACACCTCCCCTTAGTGTTTTCGGTACTTCTTCCCTACCCCAACCCCAGCTTTCCCGCTACAGTAGAGCAGTACCGCCTCCCTTTGCTCCTGAAAATGCTTCCAGAGTCCAAGGAGAAATGTCCACTAGCCACTTGGGAATGCAGAGCAAGGAATGAGTGATCAGGAAAGGAAATGGTGACTTCTGCTAGCTCTGGGATGGACACAGTGATCTCTGACTAATGCCAAAGGGTAGATAGTCCCTGATCATTCTGCCTTCTGAGCATATCTCTGGGACTCTTTGGATTCAGGGGCTCTATTCACAGGAAGGCCCATTTTTCAGGCTGAAGGAGCAGCCCAGTTCCTTTGAGACTGTTGAAGAGGGGTAGCTGTCCCTGTGGCTTTTATCCTTGAGGAAGGAGGATGTTAAGGGCTAGTGGATAAGCAGAAGGCAGAGGGGTGATGTTAAGGGCTTAGGTACCTACCTGCAGTAGTGGCTGGGGAAATTCATGGACTGAAATAATGTGGGTGATCTTATTCCTACTCAGTTGCTCCAAATCTTTGGCATCTGAAAGAAGGAAAAATACAATGAGATTCCAGTATGTGCTGAGTTCTTAAAGGTCCCAGGAGCATGCCTGCCACACCCCTGAAGACAAATAAGCATGCACACGTCTTGCTGCATAGAAACGCAAAGCTGCATTATGCGCACACACTCCCAGGTGTCCATACATGCTGCAGGTGAGAAAATACTGCCACAGGAGAAAACACAACCTACAACTGTGTGTGCGTGCACACTTACACCAATGGACACCTCCCTAAATGAACACATACCCCGCCTGCTCACACCTGAATGAATACAAACACACACACAACATGCCAAAGCATAGTGAACACATGCTTGGAAAAATGTGTGCAAACACACATGCAAATAGTCACATACCTGCTTGCAACATACACACATCCAGATGCTCCCACATGAAGGCCCACACTCTTCCCGCACATGCAAACATACTATAAATACTAGCTGCTTGCATTGCTGCCTGTGCAATTTACCCCAGCCATTAACTGCAGCACGTCTATAGTCTGCCTGAGCTCTTTAATGTTTGAATTTTTCTCAGCGGACAATTGTGCCTCAATTCTTCTATCTGACATATGCTCAAGTAACTTTGTTGCATTTGTCATCTTTTGAATTGTACCTACCTGAATGAGGATCCCTAGATGTCCTCCTCTTTCCTAAAGAACAGTGACCTCGCTTCTCTAACAGGTCTCAATATTTTGTGGTTGTGGTCACTGGTCCAGGACTTAGGTTACTCTTCTGGAAGGTGCGTATGCTGGTCTGGCCAACTAAGCAGCTTGGCAGCAGATTTTCGTCTTATGATTTTAGCAACTGTTAGCTTGCAAGCTGCTAGAGTTAGACACTGCTTTTTCACATCTCAAGGCTTTGAGATTCTAAATGTTCAAGTGGTATAAAGCATCGGCTTGTAGTTCTAAAGCATTGTGAAATATTTAATAAAATAGAGATTCTGAGAGAGCAGTTCCACGTCAGAATTGAATGGGAGTAGAGTGAAGAGCAAGATCTACCTATCCCTTTATCTCAGTGGTTTTTAGCCTGTGGCCCACAGGCTGCTTGCAGCCCAATCAGCACACAGCTGCAGCCTATGTGGCAACCTCAAGGCCATACAGATAGTGAGTGAGTGTGCGTGCGTGTGTTGTGTGGATGCGGTCCACATAACACAGCAAGCTGCATCCGCAGCACACAATGGTAAATAGATTGAGAACCATTGCTGTTTGTATCACCTTAGTGTGGGTGTCTGCTGGCATGGTGCTTAGACTGACATGATTTTAATGTCCAGTGTTTTATGACCTACCAGGGATAGAGGATGCTTTCAGCTGGAAAGCATGTCTCTAGCTCTGGCAGTTCATGAGCTATTGAAACTTAAATCTATATCATGACCCTCCCCCCAATCTCTTGGTTGAGTAGTGCTTTTGTGGCATCAGTCCAAGACTGAATGTAGCAGGCCTTGGACTTGCCCTAATCTTTCTGGTTAACATGGAGACTGAATATTCTGAATGCCGTCTGCTGTAGATATTGGACTCAGTACAAGGTAACTGGGTGAAATTCTCTAGCCTGTGATATATGGGAGGTCAGACTAGATAATCATAATGGTCCTTTTCTCACCTTAAAATCGATGAATCTGTGCTTTCCCAATTGCAACCGCAGATGGCCAGGAATCTCTGCTCTCACTGTCTTTTGGAGTTTTGGTCCAAACTACTCTCTGATCCCCTGTTCATTGGACAAAGGCTTCAGAGAAGGCTTTTCAGTCAACAAACTGTCTTAATGCACAGAAACAAAGTCACTGGCCTTCTTGAGACAACTGAGTGTTCTATCAGATGCATCCTCTATTGAGGGGACTGTATCCTGTCCTGACAGGGGCATGGCCTCACTCATTGAATAGGCCTCTTCTAGCTGTAAATCCTGAGATCCTATGGTTACTGAGGCCATTAAAGGGGAAGAAGAGGCAGAACTGTCTTGTTTTCTCTTCCCAACTCTTCCACTTTGAGGTCATGGAAATGGTTAGACTCTGCTGCTCATGTGCCATTGTCATCATAGAGAAACCCAATGCCTGCAAATCTGGGAATAGGGGAAAGGAGAGCAGAGAGGTAGGTAGGCGAGAGCAGGGGCCCTGCAGGTGAAATGAGGATTTGGCGCTTGAGTTAAATGCAAGAATCAGGGAGTCAGAGGAATTGATTCCTGCAGGGGGTGCTGACGCCTCTCTGCCTGTTGTGATTGGTGACAGAGTAACACAGGAGTAAAGAGAGAGCTTAATGAGACATGACCACGCTTTTTAATCCTGAAGAAACCAGGGAGAAATCTCTCTCCCATCCATGCAGCACGGAACCATCCTTGAACCCCCCGACTTCTGTGGATCAAGTTGTGTAGTGGAGCATCCCCAGCTCCTGCGGACGTCACCTCTCAGACACTAAACACTCTAATATCAATATTTCTGGTGTAAATAAACACAATCAGCATTGTCAGGGCCTGGCAAGAACGAGGCTCCTTCCTAACTGGGGACAGTGGAGCAGAGGACTACAGTCTATCTGTAACTTCTCCAGCTACTCTCAACAGTGCTTCTCACCTGTGATGTTTCCGAGGTAAAGTCCAGGGAGAACCTGCAGGACACAAAAGAGACGATTCAGCCTGAAAGCAGCGACTCTTGTTGTGTTGCATCTCCTGTCCCCTGAGCCAGCATGCAGACAGAGTGGAAGCCTGTAGCATGCTTGCCTCTCAGAAGCCAAGAAGAACCAAAACAGACATAGGAAACCACCACTCTGCACCACCAGCCCTTCCCCTTACTGGACCCCTGCCCACTCCCCTGCCGCTAAGTTGCTAAGGCTCTTCCTGTGATGAGTGCACTTGGTGGCTCAAATACTGGGAGGGTCCTGCCTTGACTCTGGCTGCATCCATGTACTCCAGTGAGATGGGTCTCCTGTGTGAGGAGGACTATGCTGCAGCCCATACCGCCCTTGTGGTTGGAGCGGGGCATGTGCCAATGCATACTTCACAACTGGTGAATTCCATAACGTGACTCCCAGAGAATAGGCTCCTCAGCGCCTGGCAGGACCAGCTCCAGTAAGAAAACTGGCATCGTGTCAACAAGCCCTGGAAATGGCAGGGAGAAAAATCTCTGTTCCCTATGGTCTGTCTTAGATCACTAACTGGTCACTTAAAAATGACAACTCCCCCCCGCCTCCTTGCCTGCTTACTGGCCCAAAGATACTATTGGATAAACTTTGTCCTCACTTAAACCTGTGCAACCCTAGTGACGCCTGTAGAATGGAATCACAGAATGGAAGTAAATGCAGAATTTGGCCCGTGGAGCAGTTTAGGCTTAGACAACAAGTTGGAGGCTCCTTTGAGACTGTCATAGCTTGGAAAGAGTGTGACTCCGGAAAACGGGCTTTTTAAATCATGAATAATTTAACAATAGTTCGTAGTTTGCTAGTGCTTTTCATCCGAGAACCTCAAAATGCTATTCAGTCATTTATCAGTTAAGCCTCAGACCCAGTGAATTAGGGTATTGTTCCCCATCTGTAAAATGAGGATATAATAAGCAGGGATTCTACTTTTCCCTGATTAAAAAACCCCCAAAATTCTCTGATTTAAAAAAAACATAAAATCCATGTTTTTCCACAATTAAAATGAAACACTGAATTTTAGTTTCCCTAGCCCCTATTTATATATAATATATATGTAGTGGTTGAACACAATCTTTTATTTACAATTTTTAAGCAAGTTTGAAACCTAACCAGTGCCATCAATCGTTTATAATAAAATAAAATTTATAGAAGTGCAATTTGTATTTCTTATATATACCAAATACTTCTATAGCTGTATTCTATATTTTCAGAAAAAAACTTTTTTTTTTTTTAAAATGCACAAAAAGTAAAGCTTCTGTTGTCAGCCCTGGGTGATGGGGCTCTTGCTATCAGCTGAAATCTTATTAAACTATTTAGAATTTGTTTGGCCTACACAAGTTTTGCTTAGTTTTTTATGTGGACCTCCTGTGTAATAAGATTGGGCACCACTGGAATAAGTGACCTGGTACATTCAGTAAAATTTAAGTGACAGTTAATTACGTGTAGTTTTTACATTTTGTGAAAAAAGGTAAAGATTCTCTGTCAAAAATGCAAATTCTGCTTTTTTCCACGGCAAACAGATTTCTAGGAATCCCTGATAATAAAGCACAGAAGTTACAGAACTCACCCAAGGCCAACTAGCACATCAGTGGCAGAATCAGGGACAGAACCCAGCAGTCCCCTGCTCCGACCACTAGATAACACTCCCTCCTCCATTTTGCCAGATGATGCCAGTCCAGTAAGAAATCCTTCCTTTTCTTTCTATTTCTTCTGAAGAAAACTTGTTCCCAGCACAAGAATAGCAGACCAGTTTGTCATAGGACTTAGAAGCACAACTGCATGTCTAATCTATGAATGGAACCATGATAATTGTGCATTCAAATTAGATGCACATTTTGCACATGCATGGTTGATCCCCATCCTCTTTGTAACAACCCTTAACATATTGGAAGACTGTGATCAGGTTGTCCTTCAGTCTTCTTTTCTCAAGACTAAACATTCCCAGTTTTTTTTAACCCTTCCTCATAGGTCAGGTTTTCTAAACCTTTTACCATTTTTGTTGCTCTCCTCTGGATTCTTTCCAATTTATCCACATCTTTCCTACATTGTGGTGCCCAGAATTGGACACAGTACTTGAGCTGAGGCCACACCAGTGCAGAATAGAGTGAGACAATTACCTCCTGTGTCTTACATACAATGCTTCTGTTAATACAGGTCAGAATCATATTAGCCGTTTTTGCAGCTGCATCACATTGACAACTCATGTTCAGTGGTCCACTATAACCCCCAGATCCTTTTCAGCAGTACTACAACCTAGATAGTTTTGGGCATCTGACTTTTGTTTATAGTCAGCTTCAGGTTCTTGATGCTTCAGTGTTTGGGTTGGAAACACTGCAGGAGAGAAGTGAAACAGTAGTTTTTTAAGTTATTTTTTTCAAAGTACATTTGGAAATGTTTCTATTGGCTTCATAATTCATAGGTGTTTTTTTTTAGTAACATTTACATTTTGGATCAAATTTATATTGACAAGGTGCCTTTAATTGTCAACTACTGACCTAGAACTTAGATGCTGTGAGATTGCTGTAGTGCAAGCGCACATCTAAAGGGGGAACTGCAGTAGCTATGTATCTAAGCAGGCCCTTATGACAGAATAATATGTCTCATTCAGTCCTACCCTTCAGTGAAATGCAATGGCTTTGATATTTTGCATCCTTCATCCAAAACATCACAAAACTCTTTGCTGTGCATGGGTAGCATAGAAATTGAGAACGCTTTAAAGGGGTAAGAATGGAGATTCTTACATGGGCAAATGAAGTCACTTTCCTTGTAACCTGAGAAGTTCATTGAAGGGGAAGTAGTGACTGCCCTCACCATTAAACTATGTCCTGGATATTGTGTAAAGTAAAGCCTGTGGTGTTAGAGCAGCTGTCACTGGGAATACTGAGTAGCTAAGAGGGGGCAGGACAAAACCCACACCTCAGATCTCACGTCATCATGTGCTTGTCTCTTCTAGTTCTCTAATGTAGCGTAACACCATCCTTTCATCTTCACAGGTAATGTCCTGGGCCATGTACTGACCGCCTGGCCTCAATGGTGCACTACTCTGATCTTCTAGGGAGGAATCCAAGGATCACCATTTAATCATCTTTGATATCTACTTATTGATATCTTCCTAGGGTATTAGTGCAGCTAATTAGAGCCCTGACTGATACGCCGAACCTATACTAAGGATCTCAGCCCCGTTTTGCATGACCTCTAAAGAATCCCCATGTGGGTTCATGTCCAACTTTGTTCAACCTTTAGTTAAAGAACCACTTCTAATAGAGGATCTGGTTTTTGCTGGTACCTTAAAGTAGATTTCACTCTATAAAATTAAGCACACACATGGGTGCCCTGAAACCTACATGAAGTGGCAGTGTCTCTTGCTTTGCAAGTGAACAGAGTCCAATAAAGAGACCTCACATCGTAAAAACTATGAAAAGCCTATCTCAGAGAAAGAGAATAGAGATCCACAAAACTAGTGTCTCCAAGTGTTTATCTTTACCTTGTTCATGCCATTTCCCATGGTCCAAGGCAATTACTGTGGAAGGCAAGGGGGAGCAGGTGTCTCCTGATGGTGTGGCGCTCCGTTTCCCCAGTTGAAATCTTAGCCGCTTCTCCGAAATGTTCAATGATGTCAGTTTTGGTCACAAAGAGATTTACACATCCAGTCACCCACCGGCTTTTGCGGGGTGTGTTTATTTTTGTAGTAGAGGTGGTGGCGGCTTGCTTGTTTTTTCTCCTCATAAGCACCAAGACTGATCTCCTTGCAGCAGTTGTGCATCTCAGGGAACAGAATAAGCTTTCACAGATTTCCACGGCCTACTCCTTCAGAAGCCCTTCTCTGGGGACCCACCTCCCTCTCCCATGGTGGAGCTGCTCCTAACCTGCCTTGTCCCAGTTGTCCTCTTCTCTCTGCCTTGGCCAAGAGAGGAGAAACCCCACCCATCAGCGCTCGCGTGGGGGTGCTAAGGCCACGCTGTCTGCTGACTCGGTGCGGCTGCTTTCCCGGCAAACCTGAACAAAGCCTCAGTGTTGGAGAAACAGCAAAGCCCTTTGTCCCCGTGCTCGCTTCCAAAGGAGGGCTGTTACGCCACCCCTGGGTGCTGAGCACCAGGCCCAGGGCTCCTCTCTCTCCAGAGACGCCTGCAGCCTGGCAGAGCGCCAGCTCCCGCTGCCACCCACCCCGGCGCAGCGCCCCTTCCCGGGCCAGCCAGCTCGCCTCGTGCCGCCCGGGGCCCGCGCCGCCTGGGCCGCGTGGCGGGCACGGGAGCGCGGGGAGCAGGAGCCCTGTCGCTGTGGTGCCCGCGCTCGTGCCCACAGGGGGTGCGTGCTCCGCTCTGCACCCGCACCCACTGCCCGGCCCGGGGCGGCACCCCGGCCAGCCCGCCAACCGCCCCTGAGCGCCAGAGCAGCTAGGTCGGGCTGGCCCCCGGCCTGGGGCTGAGGCTGCTCTGGTTCGACTCCCGGAGTGACCCGGGCCAAGCCCCGGCCTGTGGCTCCGTGCCTCAGTTTCCCCGGGGGAGCAGCCGGGCCCTAGGGGGAGCGTGAGGCGCGGGGCTGCCCTAGCCGCGGGGGCCTGCCCTGTGCGGGGGGCGGGGGGGACACGCAGGGCTCGGCTGACACCCCCTGCGCGGCGCGGTGGGCGGGGAGGGGGCGGGTTGCCATGGGGACGGGACGCGCAAGATGGCGGCGGCGCTGGGGTGACCCGGCCGGGCGGGGGGAGCGGCGGCGCCATGGCGAAGAATAAGGTGGGGCAGCGCGGGCCCCACGGCCGCCCCGGGCCCTGCTCGGCTCCCCGCGGCCGGGCCCCGGCTCGGGCCGGGCTCCGCGGGCCCAGCCTGGCGAGCCCCAGCGCAGCCCCCGCTGTGGCGTGTCCCCCGCTCCTGCCCGCGCGGGGGCCCTGGGAGGCCCCTCTCCGGGGGGCCGGGGCCACAGACAGCCTGGCCCTGCGGCGGCGGGGAGACCAGCCTGGCCTGGGCAGCCTGCAGGCCGAGAGCCGAAGCCCATGGAAGGGACACAGCCTGCCTCATGTTTAATCTCCTGAGGGGCTTGGGGGGCCCTGCCATGATTTGCTCACAGCTGGTGTCACTGTTGTTCAAATGCCAGCAGGGCCCACACAGGCCGTGGGGCGAAAGCAGACCCTGCCCTGAAAAATGGGGGCTGGCGCCGGCTACGCGACACCCCAGAGAAAACGAAGGGTGCCAGCGAAACTGCACAGGACAAAGGGCCCGCCAGTGGGCTGTCCGCAGCTTGCTCTGCACCAGGCGTATCCTCCCCCTTGAACTGTCATAAATTATTTCTCTGCTTGTCTCCTTGTAGAACGCAGGCCATAAAGGGCCCTATGGCTACCAGAAGCTGAAAGAACGGTGAGTGATTTCTCTTTCTGAAAGGCAGATTGAAACGTTTGCACATGCACTTGAGGAGGGTAGGTATATACACTGCAAAGCACTTCCCATTTGTTTCTGATTGAGAGACTTGGTCAGCGGCCCTTTGTGCAATCACTACTCCCTCCACAATTACTGTATTCTGATAAACTGGGTTTTGCCTGTCTTTGATGCTCACGCTTCTTTTTAAATATGCAGCCATAGATCCCTGGGCTTGAATATTCCTTTCTAAAATACCTTTGTGCTAATGATTTGACTTGGTTGGAAAAATTCCAATTAAATATTTTTTTGGTTGGAATTTAAACATTTTGTGGAGTTTCCTTTGGCCACAAGGCAGGTCTCAAAATGTTTCCATCAGAATCTTGCTTGGTTTCTTGCCTGCCAGCTCCTTGGCAGGCTGTAGGGGAGGATGGGTTTCCAGAGTCCATGGCTCTGGGGTAGCCCTATAAGAGGATTATTGCAGAGTCAGGGACTTCGGGGTTCCAGGGTGTGCCATTCCAAGCAGTCTACCCCAGACCCAGGGCTCAAGAATTTCGAAATGTTGGCATTTTGTTCTGAATTGGAATGAACTAAATTTCAAAATCCCCCATGAAATGGTTTCTCTGCTCACCGCTAACAATAATCTTACAATTATATACTGGTTTTTTATCCCAAAGAATCCCAAATTTAATAAATTGATATTAAGACTATGTGTAGGGAATTATTTCAAGTGCCACTAAAATGCAGCCAATTCTGGGGTGAAGTGCAGCAAATGGTTAACAGTGCTTGGCAGTACTGCATAACAATTAGGCACAAGAAGTAGACTGTATCCAGTTGAATCAGCAAGGGGAATTCTAGGTAGGCAAAATAATTCCTTGAGCTGGAATTGCCTCAAACAGTTTCATGGTGTTTTTACTGACCACAAGTGGTCAGTACCTTAATTTTATATCTTATCTGAAAAATAGTACCTCCAGCATCATAGCACTTCATAACACAATTAGGGGCACTGGTTCCTTACACACCTGGAGGAAAGAGTTAGTAGAACCACTTCTGGCAGCACAAAGGTGTTTTTGGAAAGCTCACATCCCTGTACTACCTGCACTGACCAACCTTTGGCTTTATTTGCAGGGTTGGATGTGATCACAATACAAGGTGGCATGGCTGAAAAGTAATTTTATCTAATCTGTAGGCTACCTTATTGATTAGAGAATAACTAGAAGGCTTGAATGATGAGAATAAAAAGGGGAATGAGATGCTTTGCACTTCAGGAGATTACATTGTATTTACATGTACTAGTTAAGGCATACATGAAAATGATTTGTGTTGTCTAAACATAGTTCATTTTAAAATTTGTTTTCTTTACAGGCTTTTCTATTATGCTCATCACCAAGGATCCTAGTTTTCCATGATAAACCCCCCCAAAATTCTCCGATTAAACAACCCAAACATCTGCGATTTTCCGAGATTAAAATGAATGGCTGAACTTTAGTTTCCATAGCCACAATATATATTGGTATTAGCTGAACACAATGCTTTATTAATATATAGTAGGACCCTGTTTATCCAAGCCTCCATTATCCGGCTTTCCCTATTACCCAAACTAAAGTTGGCAGCTGGAGCCCCATGCGGCTCAGCTTTGGTTAATACAGAGAGCTGGCTAAAGGAGTCTCAGATAAACGGGGTTCTGCTATGCATGTTTTTATTTTTTCACAAAAGGTAAAAACTAAAGATTCTCTGTAAAAACACCAATTCTGCATTTTTCTGTGTCAAACTGATTTCTAGGATCCGTGCTTCTCACCATAGCATATAAATGCCTTGTCTATGTTAGTGAATTTATCCTCACAACGCTTCTGTGAGATAGGGAAGTATTATTATCGTTGTTATACAGATTGTGAGCCTGAGGCATAAGGGATTAAGTGAGTGTCCTAAAGTCACACACGGAGTCTGTGGCAGAACCAGGCAGAGAATCTGATCTGCATTTGTGGCAGGTGTGCTCTTGGACTTCAGTGTATGGTGTCTTTTTTTCTTTTTACCCCCGCAGAGAACCAAGAGCTTGCATCCGATTCAAATGTGCGCTAACAAATACCATTTTAGACATCCTCCGCCAGAGGCCAGGATGGGTTGAAGTAAAAGAGTAAGCTCCAGATTCTTTCTCTTTGCAGCTGGTTTAATCTCCCTTATGCTTTTGCCATATTCAGCTGTGTCTACACCAGAATTTTCAACCATGTTTGCAAATGTGTGTCAAACATGACTCCTTGTCAGTTCGTGCTGAATTCTTGTATTGTTGCTGGAGACCAGGTGTGGTCAACCCTTTTTAGAATGGAGGCTGGTTGACTGGTTTGTTGAAGCTGACTGGCACCGTCCACCTCAACAGAACAATTGATCTCAACACTGCTTCACTGGGGGAAGAAGAAGCCAAGTTTGACACTATTGTTAAATGTGGCTGAAAATTACAGCGCAGACACAGTCCCATTTCTCTGCCTGTCTCTCATTCCTGCTCTAACTTAATATTGCAGTCATTTATCCTGTCTCTAGTGTTTTCTTTTTTTCATTGATTTGTTGTGTTTGAAAACTAGGGGCTGCTAACTGCAGTTTTTCAGTTTTAGTTCTGTTGCTATTGATCTGTCATCCCCTAAGCAAGATTTTATAAATACAATTAAACAATGTAGTACTGACTCAGGGGGAAGACTGCCACACATTGAATTTGAGGGAACTAACTTCAGTGGTTGTAGATGAGAGCAGAATTTGGCATGTAACGTGCAAACAAAACTCAGAATGAGATGTAATCAGTATCCCGAATTTCAAATGTAGATCCTTGGGGATCTGTTTCCAAGAATAACAATCTTTGGAAATTTGAGCTACAAAGAAGACTCAGATCTTTGTGACTCCATTCTGAGTTCAGCTTCTGCTTGTCTAACTAATTGGATGGTTTCAGTTGAACTCCTGGTAGGCAAGAATCAATATGATGACATTTCGTGTATACCTAATACATTGCTATATTCAGACCAGAACAGGCCTGGTTACAATGGGAACAATTAAAAATTAAGAACCTAAACTTTAAAAAAAACAAAATAAACAAACAAAAAAAATTGATTGATCCTGTGTACCAAGGCTTTTTATTAGTCTGTAAAAACTGCAAGGAGAGAAGGAAGCAGTTGTGATGATGACAGTTGGTGGCTGTCATGATGGGTCACTAGTGATGATGTACAACCTGGTGCTTGCCTTACAGGCTGTGTCTCTGCCTCTCTTTATAGGGAGAGCGAGTGGGATTTTTACTGGTGTGATGTCAGCTGGCTTCGGGAGAATTTTGACCATACCTACATGGATGAACATGTTCGCATCTGCCACTTTCGCAACCACTACGAGGTAAGAAACCACTATGAGGTGGGGTGAAACATATGGGTCAGGATTGTTTGGGGGAAACAGTTTTAAATTGTCAGTAAACTTCCATGGGGAAAGCCTGTGGATGAAAATACCTTGTAATATTCTGTCATGAAAACAAATCCCCTTCTGACTTCTGTGCTAATCCCTCTTCAGTATCTATCAACCTCTCTCATTCCAGGAGCAAAAGAGTGGCTTTGCCCAGCAATGTTACACTAGGTTTATAGTATTCCACATCTGAGAAATCTCATGAAGACTGAGCTGGACTATCTCAGGAGTCCAGGACACCTATATGCTACAAGGACAACTGTATGGTAGCTCAGTTCTTCCATAGTACAGTTATAGCACAGTTCCAGAATGTAGTGCAGGCAGGACCTTAAGCATCTCCAAGACTTTAGTAGAAGCAGAAACACACTTAAGATCCCATGTGCACTACAAAATGGAACTATGTTTTAAATATATCTGAGGACAATAACATTGCAACCAGATCATCTGAGATGGTTGTATTTTCAGAAAAGACAGGCCCTAACACGTGGTGTCTGCCTTGGAAATCAGCATAGTAGCTATACCTAAAGGCTTTAGACCGGAAATAATGCATGGTAGATTGTGACAGTTTTCCCTTGCTCCTCCTGAGAACTTTAAAAAAAAAAAAAAGGGGGTGGGGGGGAGAGAGGCAGCAAAAACCATCCGTACACCAACCATGCAGACTCCTCCAGAAAGAAAGAAAGAAAAACTCTAACTTTACCCATTGTTTTTCTATGTTAGTTAACCTCCTGTGACATCACTGCTGAGATCCATTACCAAATGTCCCCAAAAATATCTCATCTTCTGGGTAATTCAAGTGAGAAAAGAGTGATGATTAATTTTTTTAGTATTTGCTGAGCCTGCTCTTGTGTTTCTCTTTCCACTCAGCTGACTCGGAAGAACTACATAGTGAAGAATCTGAAGAGGTTTCGGAAGCAGATAGAGAGGGAGGCAGGAAAGCTGGAGGCAACAAAATGTGACTTTTTCCCCAAAACCTTTGAGATGCCCTCAGAGTATCACTTGTTTGTGGAAGAATTTCGCAAGAATCCTGGCATCACCTGGATTATGAAACCAGTAAGTATGGTCCTGTCCACGGGGACAATACAGAAGAGACGTTGCTCGCTAGGGTGTTCTGTGGGGAGAAAAGGGTATGCACACAAATCCACAGCAGGCATTGCTCTGAGCCAGGTGGTCATAGAAGAGGGAACACTTTTCACCAATCTTCTGGTTGATGTTTCTTCTTTTGTAATAACTTATTTCAAAACCTGAAAAATAACCCCATTTATTCACAGAGCCAAAGTAACCCAGCTGTGAAAATGTATTGTGTGGATTTTGGTGGGGAGATCTGTGACAGTAAGAAGTTGCTATGTTGAGATTCAGATTCTGCTGATCTGCTGAAGCAATGGGGAACTCCCCAGGGGCTCTCACTATGTGCAGTATGGCCACATTCATCCCTAGAGGAACTCCTCTAAGGTCAGTCAGTTATACCTTGTCTGTGCATACGTGTGTGTGTACATACATATAACTGTTTAACTGGACCTTTGTGTTAACCAAGTCTATTGTGACCCCTAAGGTAATACTGGAGGAGAATGCCAGTAGCTTTAAAGGAGACACACTGCACGTGATGTAACCCTTTCAAATCCAGTCAGCCTAAAAGCTGATTTGCATTCTTCTCACTTCATTATGCGATGAGAGACCTGGAGAGCAGCCTGTTCACTCCTTAGGAAAGCCAGCTAGCTGCATCTGGCTGGCATTTCTTCCTCATTGTGCTTTAGAGTTGAGGAGCAAGAGTCTTTTCTGAATACAGTGGCTGGCTCCTCCCTCTTTCTGAAACCCCATTTGTCCCCTGAGACCTATAGATAAATGGAGCTGTGCTGTATGCAGTAAATTCCACTTGGATGCATATCCTTAGGACCAAGAAAAATGTGCTTCTTTTAGAAATTGCCAAGATAGTGAATGGAACCTAAAAATACCATCCTGCTGCCAGATGATTCAAGACATTTAACATCATGAATATTTCACCATACTGCATAATTAAATCTACACCCATCTGTGAGACTCACAACATGGATATTGATATAATAGGCATGACAGAAACTTGGTGGAACAATGATAATTAATGGGACATGGTAATATCAGGGTGCAAAATATATAGGAATGACAGAGTTGGTTGTGCTGATGGGGGAGTGGCGCTATATGTGAAAGAAAGCATAAAGGGACGTATAGAAAAATCTTAAATGAATCAAACAGTATCAGAATCTGTATGAATAGAAATTCCATCCTTGACTAGTAAGAGTATAGCATAAGAATATACTACTGCCTACGTAACCAGGTTGATGACAGTCACATGCTCAGGGAGAATAGAGAGGCTACAAAAATAGAAAACCCAATAAAAATGGGACATTTCAACTATCCAATGTTGACTGGGTACATGTCGCCTCAGGATGGGATGCAGAGATAAAATTGCTAGACATCATTAAAAACTGCATCTTAGAGCAGCTAGTGCTGGATCCCCCAAGGGGCGAGGCAATTCTTGATTTAGTCCTAAGTGGTGCACAGGATCTGGTCCATGAGGTGAATCTAGCTGAACTACTTGGTAATAGCAACCATAATATAATTAAATATAACATCCTTGTAGGGGGGAAAATACCAAATAAATCCACCATGGTAATGTTAACTTAAAAAAGGGGAATTACGCAAAACTTAGGAGGCTAGTTAAACGGAAATTAAAAGGAACAGTCACAAGCGTGAAATGCCTGCAAGCTGCATGGAAACTTTTTAAAGACACCATAATAGTGACTCAATCTATATGTATACCCCAAATAAAAAAAACAGTAAGAGGACCAAAAAATGCCACGCAGGCTAAACAACAGTAAAAGAGGTGGTTAGAGGAAAAAGGGCACCTTTTAAAAACTGGAAGATTTCCTCCTGTGGAAAATAGAAAGGATCATAAACTCAGGCAAGTCAAATGTAAAAGTATAATTTGGCAGTCCAAAAAAGATTTTGAAGAGCAACTAGAAAAAAACACAGAAACTAACTGCAACATTTTCTTTAAGTACCTCAGAAGCAGGAAGCCTGTCAAACCATCAGTGGGGCCACTGGACAGTCAAGGCACTAAAGGAGCACTAAAGAAAGCCAAGGCCTTTGGGGAGAAGCTAAATGAATTCTTTGCATTGGTCTTTGCTGCAGCAGATGTGAGGGAGATTCCCACACTTGAGCCATTCTTTTTAGGTGACCAATCGGAGGAACTGTCCTAGGTGGAGGTGTCAATGGAGGATGTTTTGGAACAAAGATGAATTAAACAGTAATAAATCACCAGGACCAGATGGTATTCACCCAAGAGTTCCGAAGGAACTCAAATATGAAATTGCAGAACTACTAACCATATTATTTAACCTATTGCTTAAATCTGCCTCTATACCAGGTAACAGGTGGATAGCTAATGTAATGCCAATTTTTAAAATAGGCTCCAGTGGTGATCCTGGCAATTACAGGCCAGTAAGCCTAACTTCAGTACCAGGCAAATTGGTTGAAACAGAATTATCAGACACACAGATGAGAAGAGTCAACAGGGCTTTTGTTAGGGTAAATCATGCCTCACCAATCTATCGAAATGTTTTGAGGATGTTAACAAACAGGTGGACAAGAGTGATCCAGTGGATATAGTGTACTTGGGCTTTCAGAAAGTTGTTGACAAGGTCCCTCACCAAAGACTCTTAAGCAAGGCAGTCATGGGATCAGAGGGAAGGTTCTCTCGTGGATCAGAAATTGTTTAAAAGATAGGAGACAAAGGGTAAGAATAAATGGTCAGATTTCACAGTGGAGAAAGGTAAATAGCAGGGTCCCCCAAGGATTTGTACTGGGACCAGTACTGTTCATTGTATTCATAAATGATCTGGAAAAAGGAGTAAACACTGAGGTGGCAACATTTGCAGACAATACAAAATTACTCAAATGAGATAAATCCAAAGATGACCGCAAAGAATTATAAAAGGATCTTACAAAACTGGGTGATGAGAACTGAGGAGGATGGGCGAGATACCTGAGGACTGGAAAATGGCAAACATAGTACATCGGTATAAAAGTGGGAATAAGGACAACCCAGGGAATTACAGACCAGTCATCTTTCCTTCAGAACATGGAATTTCAGCACACAGAGCAAATAATCACACAATCAATCTATAAGCACCTAGAAGAAAATAAGGTGATAAGTAATGGTCAACTTGGATTTGTCAAGAACAAATCATGTCCAACTAAGTTAACATCTTTCTTTGGCAAAGTAGCAAGCCTTGTGAATAGGAAGAAAGCAATAGATGTGATTACTTTAGTAAAACTTTTGATTCTGTCTTACATGGCCTTCTCATAAAAAAAAAACTAGAGAAATATAATCTTAGATGAATCTACTGTAAGGTGGGTGCACAACTGGTTGAAAAACCATACTCAGAGAATAGTTATCAATGATTTACAATCAAGCAGGAAGGGCATATCTTGTGGGGTCACGCAGGGATCTGTCCTGAGTCGGGTTTAATTCAATATCTTCATAAATGATTTGGATAATGGCCTACGTAGTACACGTAAAGTTTGCAGATGATATCAAGCTGGGAGGGGTTGCGAGTGCATTGGGGAACTGGATTAGAATTCAAATGACAAATCAGAGAAATGATCTGAATTAAATAGGTTGAAATTAAGTAAGAACAAATACTAAGTACTACACTTAGGAAGGAATAATTCATTGCACAATACAAAATGGGAAAGGATTGCCTAGCAAGGAGTACTGCAGAAAAGAAACAGGGCTATAATGGATTACAAACTAAATGAGTCAACAATGTAATACCGTTGCAGAAAAAATGAACATCATTCTGGGATGTATTAACAGAAGTGTTGTGAGCAGGACATGAGAAGTAATTTTTCTTCTCTGCTCAGCACTGATAAGGCCTCAATTGAAGTATTGCATCCAGTGCTGGGCACCACATGTTGGGAAAGATGTGGACAAATTGGAGAAAGTCCAGACGAGAGCAACAAAAATGATTAAAGGTTGAAAAAATTAGGTTTGTTTAGTCTGGAGAGAGAAGACTGAGGGAGCACATGATAAAAGTCTTCAAGTACATAAAATGTTGTTATAAAGAGGAAAGTGATAAATTGTTCTCCTTAACCACTGAGGATAGGACAAGAAGTAAAAGGCTTAAATTGCAGCAAGAGAGGTTTAGATTAGATATTAGAAAAAACTTCCTAACTGTAAGGATAGTTAAGCACTGGAACAAATTACTTAGGAAGGTTGTGGAATCTCCATCACTGAAGGTTTTTAAGAGCAAGTTAGACAAACACCTGTCAGGGATGATCTAGATAATACTTAGTCCTGCCTCAGTGCAGGGGACTAGAATAGATGACCTATTGAGGTCCCTTCCATTCCTACGTTTCTATGATTCTATTACTAGGCAACAAAATGGCAAATGAAATTCAGTGTTGATAATTGCAAAGTAATGCACATTGGAAAACCTAATCTCAACTACAAAATGTTGGCGTCTAAAGTAGCTATTGCCACTCAAGAAAGAGATCTTGGAGTCACTGTGGATAGTTCTCTGAAAATATCCTTTTATTGTGCAGCAGCCATCAGAAATGCTTACAGAATGTTAGGCGCCATGAGGAAAGGGATAGATAGTAAGACAAAATGTCACAATGCCACTATATAAATCTATGGTACATCCGCACCTTGAATACTGTGTGCAGATCCAGTCACTCCGTCTAAACGAAAAGATGTATAGAATTAGAAGAAGTACAGAGAAGGACAACAAAAATTATTAGGGATATGGACCAGCTTCCATACAAGAGAGATTAAAAAGACAGGGATTATTCATTTTAGAAAAGAGGCAACTAAGTGGGGATATAATCAAGCTCTATAAAATCATGAATGGTGTGGAGACAGTGAATAAAGAAGTGTTATTTACCCTATCACATAACACAAGAACCAGAGATCATCCAATAAAATTAATAGGCAGCGTATTTAAAAACAAACATAAAGTAGTACTTCACGTAACACACAGTCAACCTGTGGAACTCATTGCTGGGGGATGTTGTGAAGGCCAAAAGTATAACTGGGCTAAAAAGAATTAGATATCCTCATGGAGGATAGGTCCATCAATGGTCAGGGATGCCACCCATGCTCCCGGGGTCCCTAAACCTCTAACTGCCAGAAGCTGGGACTAGATGACAGGAGATGGATCACTCAATAAATTGCTGTGTTCTGATCATTGTTTGAAGCATCTGGCATTGGCCACTGTTGAAGACAGAATACTGGGCTAGCTGGACTATTGGTCTGACCCAGTATGGCCATTCTTGTGTTCTTAACAAGACAGTCATTTGCTGTACGCAGCATGTCTGGCAGGAAGGGACACGATAGGCCTGATCTGCAGAGTGAAACAAATGATCAGTAAAAGTGTTTTTTTGCCTAGTGAAAGAGAGGCAATTATGCAAACTAACAATTGAATTACAGCCATGAGGATAACAGCTAGTGATTATCCAAGTCTACAAATGTTAATTTGGGTTAATCAGCAACAAGAACCCTTATATTAAGGTTACATTTTGTGCCCACAACCTCAATTATCATGGGAAATAACCAGAATACAAAAAATGAGAATATATTCAAAGATTGTGATCACCGAAATTATACCAACAACTGCAATGCAATAGTTTGTGGCTGACATCAAAACTTGCAAGTAAAAATAAACATCGTGTTACTCTTCATGCCGCTCTGTGCTCTTGAATGGCCCTTGATCTTGCAGTTTCAGATAGTCTGTGTGTGTTGTAATTGTGTTTGAACAGTGTGTATGCAATTCTGGTCCCCAGGGTTCAGCTCATTTGGGGCTGATGGTAGAACTTTCTCAGTGGCTGGTCCATAGAAATTCCTTCTCAGGTGGTCCATCAGAGCCAATATCTGACCACTTTTAATGTCCAATGCAAATTTGGTAGTCTTCAAGCTCATTCTGCTCTCCTGCTGCTTATTGTAGTTCTCTAGCATCTCTCTGACTGACTGTTGCTTTATCTCCTTTCTGGTTAAATGCTACTGTGACACCTCCAGAGCCCAAATATAGCTTAAATCAAAAACATATGTTGTATTACTTTATTTCTGCAACCATGTGATTTACTTCTCTTACTTGGTCCCATGGGACAGTCTCACCTGCATTCTGCCCACTAAGCCATGTGGACTATGGGTATGTCTATGCTGACGATGGCAAAGTCGTCGCCATCAGCTCGACCTATCTGGATTGATTGAGCGCTCAGTGAAGACCTGCTCAATTGATCCAGAAGTCGACGCTGTTAATCCACCCCCTCAAGTGGCGCAGTGCAGTGACGACGACACGTAGAAGGGAAGCACAGCAGTCAATGAGAGTTACGCAAGCTACTCTGCGTAACTTGCGTAATTCCTGTCGACTGCTACTGAATCGCCAGGTAAGTGTAGAACAGGCCTATGTCTAACACGTGAGCTACTTTCAGATAGCCACTATTAAAAGAAAAGAGGGGGAAAAGACTGCTACTTTGCTGCTTTTTCCACAAATGTACAGCAGGAAAAATGGGAACTTAAACTTAGTGAGATAATATACTGTCCTAGCTCAGTGGCAGTTTAATCACACTTGTTTTATCACACTGGAGAACTGGGACTCCAGTGGTGTAAAGTGGCTTGTTTCTATTCTTAGCCTATCTTCCTGTGGTCATGAAGGATTGGATCTTAGAATCATATCCCAGTGGATTTATAGAAAATAGCTTCATTTTTAGAGGTTTTTAAAATTTAGCTTTACTGTCACTCCAAGGCCTGTAGGTAGTAACTAAGGCAACTTGGCTTTACACAAAGAAGGATGTGAAAAATAGTCCCAATAAAATCTTTTTAAACTACTTACAAAATCTAAGGTAACTATTATCTAAAATGTGGAATAACCAAAACCCACGATGGTGTGTGGTGATGTAAAGGTTTTATTATTGCCTCTTCTTTGGAATGACTTGTATAACTCACTCATGGCATCCCCACTCCTGAGTATGTCACCATCCCAATAAAACCTTATACCATCAAGTACTTGCTTTTATAGCTCTACATGCTATAGCATCTTCAGCCTTTTTAAACACAACAGGGAAAAGCACTGACATAATCTTCTGTACTGGAATTGTGTGGGTTTTTGGCTGACTTTTTATATAATTAATATTATAGTTCCTCTCATCTAAGGAGCTCAAAGTGCTTTACAAAACTTTAAGCCTCACAATATGCCTGTATAGATATATGGACCAGTTCATCCACCTCTGAAATGGCAGCACTGAAAGTCCTGATTCTGATATCCTTGACCTCATGAGGAGTTAAGTGCTCAGCACCTCTCAGGACGAGATCCAAGCAGCACAACACAACAGTTCAGGACAGCAAGTGAAATAGAATATAATAACCTATGTGAAACTGCAGGGAGAACTTACGGAAAGAGAATGTAATTACCCTAGGAGGAATTTGGCCAGGACTGGGGTTGACACTCTTATTCTTACAGGTTTTAAATGATAGTAAGTGGCCAGCACATTGGTTTCGTCTCTTACCTACAAGAGAGCCCCCTAAATAGGTCCAGGACTAGGGCTCCTAGGCGCTAAGCTAATACAAATAACTAATAATAAATGCTGGTCCAATGCCACAGTATGGAGTTACTGACCAATGGCTCCTGCTGAGTCTCCTGTTTTTAACTTTTTGAACAGCATCCCGAATGCCAAATGGGTGCTTCATAAATAAATGATGAATCAGGGTGTGCAATGGATGCTTCCATAATCACCTTTTAGAGAACAGCATATGTTCCTGAAGGGAATGCTGATTGCTGTGTTTGAGCGTTGCCAACAATTGTAAAAAGATCAGGAACCTGAATCTTCAATTAGCTGCCATGGTGCTAATGAATTAAGATTTTTTTCAGTAACCACTTGTTCCCAACTGGAGGTGAGTGAAGAACAAAGCAAGTAACACTCCCTGTCTTCTTTGTGTTGCAGGTTGCCAGGTCACAAGGGAGAGGCATTTTTCTGTTCCGAAAACTCAAAGATGTCATTGACTGGAGGAAGGTGAGATATGTACTTCCTCTTCTCGCACCACCAGACTTTTTTGGGAAGGTCCACCTAAAGCTTTGGTCTTCCAACTGTAATTTTATCTTAGTACCTCTGCTAGTTGCTCACTGTCCCCATCTGCAGCTCTCACATATAACACTCATCACCATCCACCAGGGTTACAACCAATTTTCTCACTGTCCAACAAACCAAAGGCTCGGATATTTTGTCTTTGATCTGAAATCTAAATCTAGGGCGGACTGACTGGAGAATCCTGAGTGCACTTGTGATTTTATTTTTCCCCTCATTCAATCTTGTCCAGGGAGAAGAAATAACTTGTTTTATTTTACAGGATGGGGTCCGCACAGATGATCAGAAAGATGAAACTCAAGTAGAGAATTATGTAGCTCAGTGCTATATTGAAAACCCATATTTAATAGGAGGTAAGATGCTTGTTTCAGGCTGTATCTGCCTGACATATGGAGAGAGATACTCTACCTACGATATTCCTCCATAGGGAGGGAGATTCCCCCAAGATAGTTCTGGCTAATGTTAAGACTTGATGTGGTCAGTTCTTGCCTAAAATTGGCTGCTGATGGATTTAAACGTGAATCTTAGAATGCTGCACTGGGTCAGGGCTGCTGGTGTGGTAGTTTAGTGGTCCTGCTCAAAAAGGATTTTGAGAAAACAGGTGCTCCTATGAACAAAAATTAGATCTAATACATGCCAACATATTTAAAGATAAGTCCAGGCCCACTCTCATATGGTAGCGGCTTCCTCTCTAAGAGTTGTCTTCATACAGCCAGGCACCAAAATAACTAAATAGGTTTTAGTGCAAACCTTGTGTTGTTTTGGTGCAAGTCTGTGTGTAGTGACTTATTTTGGCTCAAGAGCATCCTACTAATTTAAATTGTCAGCAGGACACTCTTAATCCAAAATTCATGTCTCACACAGGTTTGTACCAAAGTAGCAAAAGGTAAAAACCCATTTAGTTATTTTGGTGCATGGCTTTGTGTAGACAAACTCTAATTTGGGTATTTGTAAAGCTAGGTATGAATAGCACAGACTTCTCTGTGTTATATTGCTATCTATTTCTCTTTTATTCACAGGTCGAAAGTTTGACTTGAGAGTTTATGTTCTAGTGATGTCTGTAAGTGCAGAAGTCCATTGTATTTTTATTGCAGTGACAAGTTTGGATTTTCTTGCCATTCACCCTCAGTTTCTCTCTCTCCCTTCTCTCAGTACATCCCACTGAAGGCCTGGTTATACCGAGACGGCTTTGCTCGCTTCTCCAACACACGCTTCACTCTGAGTAGCATAGATGATCATTGTATCCTGACCTGTCCTTGTGTGTTACAGGACAACTGCTAAGGAATGGAATGTATCATTTTAGTATTTCTGGGGGCAGGGGAGGGAAAGGGATCCAAAAGAACAAGTACCTTTTGTCTCTTGTCTCCTGACTTCTGAATACTTACAGAATTCTCATCCTCTGCTATCATTTCTCACTGGCTGTTCTGCTGTTACCTTGTTTTGCTCTCCCCCTCTGTCATTGGCATACTGGTGTCAGTGGATCTCCAGAAACATTGGTCAGCTAGGGCCCTGGGAGATCAGTCCCACTTTATTATTACAGGTGCACTTACTGCAGCCTGCTTTTTTAATGGATTCATGCAGTTTAAAGCCAGAAGGGATCATCTAGTCTGGCCTCCTGTATGTATATCACTGGCCTTTGCAGTTCTTCCAGTTATCCTGGTATTAAGCCCAATAACTTGTGCTTAACTAAAGCATAATTTGTGTTTGGCTATAGCATACTCTTTCAGAAAGGCACCCGGTCTTGACTTGAAGACATCAAGAGGGAGAATCCACTACTTTCCTTGGTAAAAAATGTTGTAACTTGTTCATTCTTTCTCTGTGTGATCAAAAGGTGGGCTGCTTTAGTGAGGCAATCCAGAGCAGACCTATATCCAAGATTCTTGAGCATGGGTGCTCTGCACAGAGGTTAGGTAGCGTTTCCAGAAGAGCTTCCATGTTAGCCCATCACAAGAGGCCATGAGGGCTAATACTTGCTCTGGGCTTTGTTATTTAGTTGTTTATAATTTCTATTTTTATCTCTATTTTCTCTTAATTTTTCACCAAGAGATCTTCCTGCAGTGGTGGGGAAAAGGCCAGATGGCTGAAGCTCCACAATTAGAGGAGGGAGGATAAATTTATTGGCAGCAGGGGGCAAAGGAGACTGGTTTAGGACCAAAATTCAATTTCCAGTTGTTTAGAGAGTCATTTTCAGTCTCTGTGATCCTTACCTCCACCTCATGCCAGATGTGCACCTCACCAATGTAGCAGTGCAGAAGACTGCGCCTGATTACGATCCAGAGAAGGTGAGTTTAAACTCACTGGCTATTTCAGTTGACCCAGCCTGTGTCCAGATGCACACACTATGCTGGGTAGTTCAGGGGAATGGAAGCAAGCACCTGCTCTGGCCTGGTTGTTCCAGCTATTATACAATGTGTATGGCAGTTGGTATTCCCTGAGGATGTGCTGTATGGATGCATTGCCTTGGCTGTCCTAGGTTACCTGATGAATGTGTCATTGATGTATGTTTCAGGAGACCCAGTGAGTGAAAGCTCTGCTCTAACTGTCCCATTACAACTGTGCACTACTCTGTGGTGTTTAGCATTCTGACTCCACAAAGAATTCATTTTTGGACAGTGCTTGTCAGACCCAGACTGATACCTGCTTAGCATTCACTGCTATGACCACAGTTATATGATTAGCTTAGCATATTTAGTGGTCATCTGTCACTGCTAACCACCCTTTTCTGGGGCATCTGCAGTTGGAACAAAGAAAAACTCTTAAACAAATGAGATCTCAGATTTAAACATTCTTTGTGAATCTGAGATGGATAAAATTTTATAGAAATAAAGGTTTGCATTGAACTTTCCATTTTATATGCTTTTCCTCCTCTAAGTCTCTAGCCTAATATTTCTTGGTCCTTTGGAAAGGGAATTCCTAGATGTATCTCCTGTGAAACTCTGATGGAAAGAGAAGGTGGGACGGTGATCACTATTAAGATACCACTCCCCATCTTGAAACTAAGCATTGGTTTTACACCACTTTCCAAACAGAGACTGCAGCCTCTTTCTAGTCTAAGGTTAAATTATCTTTTCCAAGATGCACCGAGAGGAGAGTAATATCTTCTTCTGGATTTTTGGCTCCTTATCCAGAATTTTCCTTTGGCTGTAGAGAATATTGAGTGATTGTTTCAGGTAGGCAAGCAAGTGCATAGCCACGTATGTAGAACAGCTCGTTACAGTTGTCTTTGTGTGTGTTAGGGCTGCAAGTGGATGATTCAGCGGTTCCGACAGTACCTGACTGCCAAGCATGGGGCAGAAGTGGTGGAGACGCTCTTTGCAGAAATGGACAACATTTTCATCAAGAGCCTACAGAGTGTTCAGAAAGTGATCATCAGCGACAAGCACTGCTTCGAATTGTATGGATATGATATCCTGATTGACCAGGAGCTCAAGCCGTAAGGATGTTAGTGAGCATGCAGGTGGCATAGAGTGCACGGAAGGCTGCTTTACCTGTGGACAGGAAGGCTGCCTAAACAGCTTGGCAATGGCCAATGAAAGGAGGCTCACCGGATCCCTCTTGCTACTAACAACTCCAGTAACTATGTATTACAGTAGCACTCTCATGAACACTGGTAGGACTAGATATTTAGTACACTTCCCATAACCTCAAAAGTAATTATGTGAAGGGTTGGCTAAGAGGCAGCCCTGCATTACAGAGTTTTAGACCTTGGTGGGCTACTTCTTCTGTTGATGACTATGTGAAACAGGCTTCCCAGGAATCTAAGAGATTGTAATGGAAATTTTATATTCAAATTTGGTTCAATTTAGATTTTTATGAAAATAAACTTTACACAATTGACTAGAAACATTTCAATTGTTTTTTAAATACACATCAATTAAAATGTGCTTTTAAACGTGTAAACCTTCTTCTGCAGTATTTGCAACCCAAATATTGCAACACTGGGAATGTGAAAGTGGAAACGGCTTTCACTGCAAAAGTAAACAAAGAGCAGCAAAAGCAACAAGATTAGATTATGATTTTCAGTTTTCTTCCGAAAGTGCTATTAGTAACATTGATAAGGAAATTTGTGTAACATGGTTTAAGTTGACAGTACCGCTTTAAGCGTCCTTTCCTTTCTTCCTCCCTCTCACAATGTGTAGTAGCTGGTGTTCCAGTTACAACCCTCAGTGGCTTGTCAGCATCAGTCTGATGTCTCTGCAGTGCCTCTAGGGACAGCTTTATTTAAAGTGAGCTAATAAATGCTGCTCAGCTGTGGCCTTGGGTAACCCAAATTTGTACAATCTAGTCTGCTGTAGTCATAGCCTCAAACCAAACTACTACTTCTGCAGTGACAATCTGCAGAGAAAGCGCTTATGTAGCTTCCATTGATCAAGAAACAAACTGAGTTGAGGCAAACTGGAATGAATCACTGTGGTGTAACTATAATACTGCAGTTTGCTGCTGTCATCTGAGCAACTTATTTGGGTACTTACAGATCCACACAGTCATGTTGTGCACTTTGTTAGGAAATTACTGCCAAGATACATCCACATCCCTGCACCGAAGAAAGGGTTAAAATTTCTCCTGTGATTTATGGGGGTGTGGGAGAAGGAAGTTGTTTCATCTAACCTTTAGTTTTACTCATATACCTTTTTGGATGTTCGAGGGGTTTTCTCTTTATTACAGTTGAGCTCCAAAAGGTCTTTGGCTCTGTGTATGGGAATGAGGGTTGGGGCTCAATTTCCTGTCGCTTCACTCTGCCCTACCTGCCCGCCAGCAGTGCAGGGAGGTTTCCATAGATAGCTATTTCTGTTAGGTGGACAGATCGGTTAGCTGTCTGCTTCTCTCTCATTCATTGTTCTTCTCTCTACAGCTGGCTTCTTGAGGTTAACGCATCGCCCTCACTCACTGCCAGTAGTCAGGAGGACTATGAGCTCAAGTGTCGCCTTCTCAAAGACACATTGCATATTGTGGACATGGAGGGCAGGTGAGTGAAAAAGCAAGGTTACCGCTCTCCAGGAGTCTTACTACAGTGTGTGAAATGTATCTGCTCTAGTCCTCTGTAGGCAAACTATCATAATTAGGGCTGCAGGCTTGTCATAGTGGCATTCGTCTGACTTTCCCCCAATGGCTGCTAATGCCATGTGGCCTATGTAGACCTTCCTGTGGTCCACTGGTGGGTCAGGACCCACCGTTTGGAAAACAGGCTAATAAAATTTCAATTTTACATATCAGGAAATTGAACCACTGAGAGCACGGTGCCAGTGGCCTTTTCTCAGGGCCACAGATGAAGTTGGTGTCAGAGCTAGGTCTTGAACTGGAATTCCTGGCTCCTACTCTACTGCTCAGACCACACTTCTGTCCTTTAACTTTCCTTCCTATCATGGCTCATGTAATGAGTCTCATGTCCCAAGAAGCTTGCCTTGCATCATTTTACAATTGAATGTGCAGTGGTGCTAAACCAAGATATTAATAGTAAATATCTGCCCACGGCAGCTCTCAGCTGTTTGGTTTTCTCCCTTATATGCACAGGTTTCCAGCCAATGTGCAGACAGTGAACCAGTTAGCTAGATGTCACCATTACTCATATACTTTAACACCTTATATTTGATATTGCAGGCTGACAGGGAAGGAGAAGCGTGTTGGGGGCTTTGACCTGATGTGGAATGATGGTCCAGTCATTAGAGCAGAGGGGAATGTGGATACACCAGTAAATGGAAGCTTCATGGCAAACACATGTTTAGGTACTTCATTCATATGCAGATGGAAGGGCATCTCACTCTGTCTTTAACTGTTTATACATCAGCAAGAGTGCAAAATACACTTTTCCCTTGAGCAAATGGACCATTGTGAATTATAACAGGTAGTGCAAGAAGGATGTAGTAACCATGTGAGGGGGTGAACATTTTCAAAATGTGGGTGTAAGTGATCAAACAATAGGAGTTTTGACAAAAGCTGATGCGGTGGCACCAGTTAGATTTTTGCAACTGCTTCTTACCTCATTTGAGCCACAAAGGCATTCCATACCTGTCAGTTCCTTTTAAAAGCTGTTCCCAAAAGTCCATAAAAAATGGTAACAACTGTATTATGCAAATTTCTAATATTGGTTGCATATTCTTGTTTGATAGCAAATCGTAATGAGACTCTTAAATCCCCAATTCAATCAGGCAGAAAGCAGGATTTCACATAGCACTAAGTAGTTAAATATGCCTTCAGTATTTTCTCTGGCTGTAGTGTCATGCTAACTGACGGAAGCATGGCTTTGTCTCTGCTCATCACCCTTTGGAGGGACTAAGTCATATGTGACTGTTAATGCTTTCATTTCAGGCTACAATAATGACAGGAAAAAGCAGCTGAAACAGCTTTTCAAACCTCTTCATACACAGCAGAAAGCTTAATTCTGATCCAGAGCATCAGGCAAGAGAAGTCACTGAAGATCGAGTTCTTTCGTTCCCTCTTCCTCATACGGGAGAGCTGCAGTTCTCATTTGTCTCTGGACAGTTTTGCTGCCTCAGCAGAGGCCTGCTGGCCATTTCTTAGTTCCTTAGTTTCCCTTGCATGGGAATCTTGATTAAACAGAAAATGAATTCTGTTCATAAGCTGGAGCAACAACAAGAAGGGGTTGGCTTAACTTTGACATGATGTAGTCAGGTATTTTGCTTATGTTCTGTTGTGATCGACCAGTTTTTTAGTAAAGAATTAATCTGATTTGTTCCACTGTGCAGGCGGTAGCAAGACTGTCAACTGGCAGGCCTAGCATGAAGGGAACATCATTTTCGGGCTACTAAATAGGGCTATAGATCAGTTGTACACTCCACATTGCAGACAAAATGCACTCCTAGCCATCACTTCGACTCTGTATACATTGCAGTGGGTATAAATAAAATATTTACTGCTTCAGTGCTGCTAGAAATCCAGAAGTGCTGCTTCACTGGTGCTCAATTTGAGGTTATTGGCATGACTAGTTTTCCTTTAAAGTGCAAGCTAAAAGGAGCTATACTGACTCTGCTCAATAAAATGGAACCTTTTAAGAAAGGTGGGTATTTGAGCCTCATGCTCTTGCTACTAGAGAAACATGTCAGATCATAAGACCTGTTATCATGATACTGTAACAATATCCTGACGATTATATATTATGAAAGCACTGAGAGTGACTCTGCTATTCTGGTTCTGTTAAGAGGGCAGTTATAACAAAGGGATTTAGTACCTTTTGAGATAGGAAAAGTAACATATTGCCACCCTTCTTGCAGAAGAGAGGTAATTTTCTATAAAGCTACAGGGAAGGCTATTCATTAGTGGGAATTATTTTTAACTTCTAAATCTGGAATTTAAGCCTACGTGGACAGTTTTGTTTTTAGCAGTTGGAAGTTGGTGGTCATAGCTCTGAACAAGCTTATGCATTAGCTAATTAAATGCAGCTAACTGTTAAAAAAGCTATCAAGGAAAGCTGATTGAGCTATCGAAACAATTGCTGGCTTAAGGAGAGTGGAACAGGCCTATTCTGGTGCAAACCCACTCCTCCCAACCTTCCTTTAAATTTTATACTTGTGCAAAACTGGACAGGGCAGTAGAGGGTAGTGTATGTGCCTGTCTTACATTTCGAAGTGGCATGGGAGATTGGCTGAGGAGCTAACAGTTACAAAGCTGTTCACCCAATCCAGCAGGAAGTTGAGTGCTAGACAAAGATGAAGGATCAGCTACAGTTCTCTGTCCTGGGTGTACAAAGGCTACAAAAGCAGATGCAGTTGTTTCACTGGCGTGCTAGTTATGCCCATTCTCCAACCCTCAAATTTAAGTCAGCATTTTAAATTAGGTTCCCACCTAAAACCATTTCACTAATTTAGTGCACGCTTTCAAGCAGTGCCAACACTAAAGATGAAGAAAGAGTGAAAGTGATTCTGCTAGGCCACAAACTCCCTTTGCTGTATACAGAGGAAATCAAGTTACAACCTTATCTCTGACTTTTTCCAAATTAAATAGCAATAACAAGACATAACAGACAAACCACTGTCTACACCATCCAGTATTGAAGAGATGAAACATGAAGGAGTGCTGCTCATGGTGGAAACACCTTAATTCCTTTTCTTTCATTTTTGCATTAACTGAAAAGTTGTGTATTTTGAAGAGAATATTAATATTTATAATGCTTAATATTTACTAACCGTTGCCTGAGCTAATGTGAGGAAGAAAACCATCATTTCTAGAGCTAGAGGACAGGAGGCTTTTCTTGTCACTGTACGTTCCTCTCCCCCATGCCTGCACAAACACAAGCAGTCACATTTACCATTTCATTAGAGCACTTAGGATCACAGGAATGACCAAACATGGGATTTATCCAGTCCGGCATCCTGTTGCCAGCAGCAGCTGCTTCCATCTGCTTCAAAGGAAGGTTCAAGTAAATCTGCTGTAGGCAGTTATGGGATAATCTTCCCCCCAGGTGACTTTCCTTCTAAATCCCTATCATATACACACTCCTCCATCTCCACTCCAAATAGTTAGAATTTGTCTGAAATCCTGAAGCACAAGGGTGTATTTTTTCAAATGCTATTTACGGTAGCTCTGGTGAGAGCCTCGTTATCTACCATGTTTAATCTTTTTTTAACTGCTGTTAACCTCAAGGATATGTCGTACCAATGAGTTCCATGGGTTAATTGGGTGAAGAAAGTATTTCCTCCTTGTTTCAGTTTTGAATTAAGCACTTAGCAATTTCATTGAATAGCCTCTTTTTCTTGTATCAAGACAGTATGAGTAGAGATACCTAATCTTTCTTCTCTCCACCATTCATTGGTTTATATACTTATGTCCCCTTCCCTAATATAAACAATTCCACTTTTCCCAAATCTCTTCTTATCAATTTAGGCACAGGCCCCTAACTCATGAGTATGCCCCATCAGAAGAACACTTTAAAAAATTCAGGAATTTTCCTAAGTGTACAGTTTCATTTAGTTGAACAATTCTCCCACCACCACACAACTCAAAGTTTCTTTATTTATTCTTTGAAGACACTATGGAGTCAGAGTTCTTTTCCTCCTACTCCCTTTCCTGCCAATAAAATGCACTAGCTATGGAGCTAAATTACAGAAGTTCTTACATAAAAAGATGCAGTTAGGAATGTCCTGTTCCTCTGATTATAATAATCCCACTCCCACCCCAATGATGGCAGGCTGTCAAATAACTAAAAGGGCCAGTGTTCTAGCGCTTGTCTCTACAAAATTGCAGTATTCAGTCCAGGGTCAACACTAGACCCTAATGATTCCAACTGTGAAAAGATTTCAGAAGCCAAATGCTTCACCCTGCTTAGGAAAAATACCACTCAAGAGAGACTCCAGGAGTAAATATATCCTTCCACGAAACCTGGAGATTGTCCACAGATTTTGCACTGGGCATGACAGTCTGAATGCACCTCATCAGTAACGGTGAAGTTCTCATGATGAAGCTCTAGTTTCGTCCTTCTAGTATCTGATTGATTACTCTCATTTCCTCAGGGGTCATGGGGCTCAGGTTAAATCCTTTCAGCTCAGGTTTGCCTGCGGGAGAACAAGCCAGAAATAAAGATAGTGGTAAAAAGCATGCTAACTGGTACCTGTTGAAAGAGTCCTCTAAATAACTGCTGGTACAACTAGTCTGAGGAAGACACAGCTGTATCAACTTGCAGAACTGTTCCCACAGTCATCACTGACTGAACTACCATCCACTGGAAACAACTGATAACTTATCAGTGGTGGGTAGAAGGGTCTGTGACAGAACAGTCCCAGGCACATGCCCACAAAACTGGGCAAATGTGGGGCTTTTGCTGTAAAGAGAATGGAGAGGAGTGGTTCTCAATATATTTCATGGATTTCTGGACCCCTTCACTTTTCCCCTCCCCTGGTTTGTTTCTTGAACCTTTCACAAATACCTTGAGCTTCAAAGAGACGGTTGACCTTCACTCTCAGCTCTTTCCGAAGTTGGTTTATTTCCTCGTCCAAGTGCTCCTGATCTGAGAAGACAGTGATGATGGTGGTAATGAAGCATCCTAGAGCACAGCGAGTTAAGGCAACATCTAACATAAACAGCCAGCTCTCGGCTACTCCTTATGTTGTGTTCAGATTTTAACCACAAGTGAAGGGGAACTCTTCCCTGCTGTCTATTCCTTGGATCCTTGCTCTCATTAAACTTGCTGCATTTGTTTTGTCATATAGAAAAAAAACTAGGTATACAGTTCTGTTTCTACAGAATATGCTCCTGCCAGATATTACCTTCCAGCTAATTATAATGAATTGAAAGGTAAGAGAAACAAGGTTGTGGAGTCCAAACAGGCTCATCGGTAACTGCATATGCCATGTCGGTACTGGGAGTCAACAGGTGATTCTCAAAAGTAACAGTAAGCTGTCTGGGACAGGTACTGTCTTGGGGCAGTTGAGGGGGAAAGGTGAAGGGGAGTGCACAGTAACTAATAATCGGGGCCGCTGGACAAACAGTTCATACTTCTAAACCCACCCTCTTTCATAGATTTTAAGGGACCATCATGATTTCCCAGACAGACCTGCATAGTACAGACCAGAGAATTCACCCAGTTACTCTTGTATCGAGTCCAGTTTTAAAACGTGCCCCCTTTCAATCATCAAATGCCCCTCTGTTCCTCATGTTATAGAGGCATGTTGAATACAAGTTCCCAATCTACCTTCATTCACCCTTCTTTTTTTTGTATACTTCTATCACAACCCCTCTTTACCAAGGTGGGGAACTAACCCAACCTCCTTTCATAGCAGAAATTTTCTTGTCACTCATCTCTGAAGCCTCTCTAATTCTGCTGTATCCCCCTTGAGATAGGGTGACCAATATTGCAGACAGTGTCCAAGTGAGGGTGCCCCACTGATAGAGAATGGCATTCAGATATTTTCTGTCTTTTTCCCCAGCCCGTTCCTTTATCCATTCTAACATTGTACATTCCAGTAAAATATATGATGGGTTTAAATTATTCCCTCTAATGTGCATTTGTCACTGTTGAATTCAATCTGCGATTGTATTGCCCATTTACCTAGCGTGGCTGGGTACCTCTGAAGTTCCTCACCAGCATTACTCTCCCACCTCCTTCACCTAATTTGTTCCTGTACAGTTTATACCCAGGTATTAAAATATTAATGTTTTTCCATTTCATCTCCTAATTCCTTAGAAAAGAGCATAAAGGTTGCACTGTTAAACACTCAGGTCAGAAAATACTAAAGTCTCTGTCATGTGCACAACCTGGACAGAGGCCACCTCACTTCACAGCCACGTTAAGTGCCTCTTCTACTGAATTGCACTGAAGAAAAGCTGTGCTGCACTTTGAAAAATAAATGCAGGGTACATGGCTCACAAAGCAGGTTAGTTAAAGCACTGAACTGGGTGTCAAATTTGAATTCTACTCCTTGCTCTGTCACTGACTTGTGTGTGGTGATCTACTCCCCTTCTCTGTGCCTCAATTTCCCCATCTGTAAAACATGGGTACTGGTACTTCACCTTCTCTGTGAAGCACTCTGAGGCTAGGGATAAGAAGTGCTATCTAGAAGCTAAAATTCCAGACAGTGGCAAGAATAAAAGTTCTGTATGTAAAAGCACTAGGTCAGTAAAGACAGACTGGCTCAGCAACCAAATTAGTACAAGTACCATACTTCTGACACAATACACCTGTCTATGTGTCCCAGAGTTTGCAAAAAACTTGTCCAGTACTGGAGGATGCTAGAGAGTTTACAAGTAGGTTTTAGAAATCTGGCTTCTGTCTTACCTTTCTGAATCATTTCCTTAGTCTTTGATTTTGGAAGCTGAATAAACATGTTTCCAAAGCAAACCATTGTTTTATCTGAAAACAGAAAAACAGCATGTGTAGATAATTTTCATAGTGAAATCTGCTCCTCTGCATCCTGCTGGGTAAAATAAACGCAAAATCTAACCAGCAGGCTCGCTTTTCTAGACCTCTCAGTGCTATACAACAGTCTGCCGAATCATTTAGGTATGTGTCTAAGAGCAATTAAGCAGGATTCAGTCTCATGGGACCTGTGCAAGACTGAGTAAGTCACCACAAACATTCTACCCATTCTGTTTAGAGTAGAAAGATACACATTCGATTTCCAAACACCCTTATTTTGTTTCAACACTCTGAAACAATACTCACTACAGAGATCAGATAAAGATAGCCATTTTAAAATGCAGTTCTGCTCTGAGAAGTGACTTTAAAAACATGGCATTGTTCCATGTTTATTGACTGTAATTTCCTAATCCAATCTGCTCAATTTATAAATTATAAATGTTTCTTCTAACTACCAGCTCTTGAAAACTAACTTGGGATGTTTATGTCAAAGCTGGGTTCTTTCTGGTGCATTCACCATTCCAGTAAAGATTCTGCCATTGGATCTTAGTTAATAATTTTATTGCTGACGTACAAAGCAGAATAGTTTCCATTTCATATTTTCATAGCTGTGTTAGCCCACAGTGATAACAACGGTAAAAATTTGTTAGTTCACCAAGTAGGCAAACATGACTGAGTACCAAGGAGGCGCAGATCAGCTGAGAAATAAAGGTACAATTTTTGCTCATTCACTTTTCCTAGTATAAATGAGCTTTAATTTTCTATTAAGTCGAGCACTATAATTGACCTTTCACCTCCGCTCAGATCTGAGGCACAAATTTACACAATCACATCACAGAAGTGCAGGTGCCCGTGCGTGAGTTTTGGAAATGTGGGCCTCAGTCCCTTTGCAGGCACGTGTGTCAATTAGAAAGAGAACACAGCAACTGTGCGTGGGAGAAGCTGAAACCGTCACAGCTGTGAACAGGCTAACACGGGAGCCCTCACCAGAAGGGTCCGGGTCCTTTTGCAAAGCCCTGAGAGCCTCCCGGTTCTGATTCCGCTTTAGATCCACGTCCACAATCTGGAAAAGAAAGGCTGGCGTTCACATTGCTCCAGCCGAAGGTGAACCTCGGGTGACTGGATGTCCCAGGGTTACAGGGGCGGACCCGACCGTGGGGGCTTTTTCTTACACAGGCGCCTGTCCCCCCCGCGCCCCGATTTATCGCGTTAGCTGGTGAAACTGTTTTCACCTCTGGGCACCCAACGAGACCCGGCACGAGCGGGGGGAGCCTGGGAACAGGCGGGGGGAAAGCCCCGAGGGCAGGGCTGCGCTCGCCGGCAATTAACAGCCCGGAGGCGCCTGGGACCCGCTTTGTTCTGGGGACGGGACGGCGGGGGCACAACCCCC
>ML675625.1:26668213-26683753 GCA_007922155.1 Mesoclemmys tuberculata
TGGGGCTCCCCCCCGGGCTCTGCCCCCCCCCCGCACCTCCCTGGGGCTCCCCCCGGGCCTTCTGTTGCCAAAAGTTCCCCACCCCGAGCCAGGGGCACCACTTCCCCATCACCGCAATGCATCTGCCTCTGGGGTGGGGTGCGGCAGTTGTTTAAGGGCAGCCAGTGACGCTGCAGGACAGCGTGGGGCAGGAACTGGCAAAGAATCCTGTCCCGTGGTGGGGCTGCCCCGGGCAACCAGGTTGGTAAAATAGAGTTACCCAAATCGTAATTTACCTGGGACACGGGGTTTAACGATGCAAAACTTAAAGGCGCCGTGGAATTGCTACTGATAAAGTCAGTTTTGGCTGCTGATTTCCTGCTCTCTAAGTCCCACACTGACACCCTAGTGGTGCACCCTATTAAACAGACACCGTAAGGATGTAGATGATTGAGGCTAGGCAGTTGCATAACTTTCTTCTTCTAATTCTGAATGCAGCAGCAGGGGTAACTTCAGCTTTCAGCTGAGATATGTGAACTGACTTCTTCACGTTTTGTCCCTGTTTCTGGTGTGGAATGGAGACACTCGACCTTTGTAGAGGATGTTTGTGCATGTGTGAGTGTAAGCGAGAGAGGGAAAATCGTAGCTCCAGAGGAAACAGTCTTCATATAGCAAGACTCACTTGAAATTAAACAAATAGGCTGGGAATTCTCCCACATGTCAGAGGATGGGTTAGGTAAATCACCTCTGAGTTTGCAATAAATGTGCAAAAGGGAAAAGATGTAAGAGCAAAGCATGATGGCAAATACTCGGGGTGGGAAGGTAGGAACACGGCAGCATCCCCCTCCACCCTTCTGCTTGGTCGTTGTCTGGACACCCCCTTTGTTGCCAAAATACCCTATAATGGACTTCTCTGCTGCAGAAATGACAGTTGAATATTTAGCAACTCGGGAGATGTTTCTGTGGAAATGAGTCAGCACCACTTTTGATGAAGCAGCAACTCTGCTGTGTGAAGGAGTAAATTACATTAAGGTAATTAAACAGGGGCACTCAATTCATGAGAAGCGTCTGTTTAATGCACAAACGCAGTAAAAGTGAACGATCAGGGCTTCTCCAAGACTGGTCCTTGCCAAATCACTGAGCAGCTGTCATTAAGACATTGAAGGCGCTCTCCTTGGCATGAAGAACCACTTCAGCTGCAACTGAAGTCCTTGGAATAATGCAGCTTCATGGAATTTTGGAGCCCGGTTCTGGATTGCATAAGTGAAAAGGTTTTGCCAAGGAAATACATAAGGAAACCTCACAGAATTGAGATGTTAACTAATATTTAATGACTGATTTGCATAAAGAGTGTTATTGCTGTGCTTAGAAATCACTTACAATATTAAGTTCCACTCTTGTAGTGACAAGTGTCTGTGAGGGTGGGGAAATAAACTGTGGTGAAAGGGCACAAAGCAGACACAGTGGTACCTGTTTGTCTATGAGCCCTCTGGAACACCAAGGAGTTAGTAGGGTAATTAAAGGGGATGAAGCAGTTGAAGAGGAGGTAAATGAATTCCTTGCAGCAACCTTCACTAAAGCAGATGATGAGGAAATTCCTGTCTCAAGGGCATTCCTTACAGGAAATCATAGCATGACATGAAGAGAGCAAGACGTCTCTAAGGAAGAGATTACGGAACAGCTCAAGTAACTTGAGTGCAGGGAGTTCGTAGGACCAGATGGCATTCATACAAGAGTTCTCAAGGGACTAAAACGGGAGGCTGCCATACTATGAACAAGTATCTGTGACAGATCCCTAACCAGGCTACTAAATCTGAAGAATGGAAATTCAGCAGTATGGTTACCTTCTTCCAAAGACGAGCCATGGGTGACAATGAGAATTACAGACCAACAGCCTCATGTTGCCTCTGGGAAAACTCATTAGGTGTAATTTCCAAATAATGCACCACGTAGAAAAATGTAAATAAATATGGTCAAACCAGCACAGGTTTTGCAAGGGTAAAAATTACTGCTCTGACCTGCTAGAAATCTTTGGCAGAACTATTAAAATAACAGAGGAAGGGGAATCAGGCAGATATAATGTACTTGTATTTTCAAAAACATTTGCCAAGGTCTTTCACAAGATGCTGTTAAAGAAAACAAATAGGCATGGAGTAAAGGGGTGAAATCCTGCAAGGATTTAAAAAGTAGCTAAGTGATAGGAAATAGTGTCATAATTATTGGCTGCTTTTCATAGAGGGGAAAATGCTTAAACCACAGTGATCACTGTTGGAATTAGCCTTAATGTGCATGAAGGGTTCGGTGGGAGGTGGGAAATGGAAGTGATATTTTCTGATGACTGAAACTTAGGGAGATGATTAACAGTTATCAAGGATCATGAGACTCTTCACAAGGAGTAAAACTGGAGTTTGGGCCTCACAGTGACATATGACATTTATTCCTCTCTCCCTCTCTTTAATTCAGACAAAGGGAGAGCTTAACTGAGATGTATGAAATACCAAAGGGTCTACTATTATCCTTCTGGTTTCAGACACTCATTTTCACACTGAACACTGGATGTGAAAACACGCTGGCGCTCAAAGTTGAAAGGCAGTGAATCTAAAATTAAGGGGATTTTTCTTCTTAACTCATTGTGCAATCAACCTACAGAACTCCTTGCCCAAGAAGTGACAGTGAGTTACACTTAGTGACAGTTGTGGAAAGAATAGACTCATTTCCTTGGAGGATTTCGACGAATCCCTCACAAACTGAGTCTGACTACACAGAATTGAATGAATGGAGTCTCACATCTCTTACAAGAGATCTCTTCCATGCACATTTTAGAGAGGAAGGAACCCTAGAGGAAGCAATTCTTGACTGGGCTGTCAGTAACCGAGCTGAAATGATTGGACATGTACGAGTGGGAGAGCATCTGCTGTATGTAGTAGCACTCACTGGTCAGATTCTGCTGTTGGTCACACTGGGGTAAATGCAGAGTAACTCGACAGAAGTCAGTGGATTTAGTTCAGATCAGCACCATTGTAACGGAGCACAATCTGTCTCAGAAAGACAAGAACCTAGATAGACTGGTAGTGAGGTGTGAAATGAATGCCAAAGAAAGGCGAGTAACTCTTTTAATTTCAGTAGGATAAACTCTGAAAGGCTCCAGGAAGATTTGGGCAAAATTGAGAAGAAAAAGCAATGGAGGAAAAGGACACAAAGAGGAAATGGAAAGGGTTTGAAGGTAAATTACTGTATCCCCAAGTGTTCTCCATGCGCCGTGCAGTTCAATAAATACACCAGGAGCAGAAAAAGGCCAAAAGGAATGAACAAGGAAGTACAGAAAGTAATCAAGAGCAAGAGAGAAGTGCCCTCAAGGTCTAAAACATCAGGGGGATAGGAGAGACTTCAGAGCAAAGGTAAGAGTAAATCCGTGGTAGCAAACAAGATGACGACGAATGAAGGAAAGCTGCAGCATCAGACAGTGTTTTAGTGTAAAAGGCGAAGGAAATGAACCCTTGATTGTAGAGTTCACAAAGCAGGGTGAGGAAGGGCATTTCGGGCATGTTCATGTTCCCATCCAGAATGCAGGGTGCAGCGGTGCTGACGCTGCAATTGAAAGAGAATCAGAGACATTGAGGGCAGAGTGAGCAGCCAGTATCAGAGCCCAGTCCTGCAAGCAGCTACTCAGGTAAGTAATCCTAGTGAAGGCAACGCCACTGCTCACGTGGAGAAGGCCTAGTCTTGTAAAACAGGGTTTGCAGATTTAGACCCTTATCTTGGGGCAGAACTATTGGCCCTTACAGTGTTGCTTCAAACTTTCCAAACCCGGAGCTGGGTAAGTGAATCTAACACAACCAAAGTCAATGAACTTTGGCTTGTTTACATCAAAACTGAATTTTGCTCTTTTTATTTTGGGGAATAAGATTTTTTCCCCCCAATGGAGGCTACAGATCTGAGATAGTTAGACAGGACGGAGGGACAAACTATTTGATTGAGAGAGAGGAAGCGAAGGGCAGAGGAATGTAATCTGGGACGGAGTACACCGCTGAAGTTAGTGAGATGGAATGTCTGTGAGTGGTCAATGGATGGAAATATTTGTCAGCAAGAACAACTTGTGTATTTAGAACAGAAAAACTATGGGTGCTGCTTGCTTCCTTAAGACGAGCACACGCTAAGACGGACTTTCTAGCATCCTATGCAAACATAGCTTTGTGTGGCAGAACAATCATCTCATTGAAATCCTCTGTAGTACAGGCAGAAACCTACCTCCGTGTGTACCCATGCACCACCACCTATCTCATGGGTGGGTGTAAATTTGAGCCATCATTTTGAGCACGGTGAAGATCCCACTGGGACCTTAGAAAGACGACCTTGCTCCCACAGCATTCAGATTCACTCTGCAAACATGCACAGCCAGGACTAGGAGCTGACGGTTGAGCAGAAGGACAGGATATTCTGTCCAGAGCTGGAGCACCATCATCTCTGCCGCAGAGCCATTATCAGTGGCTACACACAGCGGTCACTGGTCATTTATGGCTGATCCATGCGGACATGAAGAGGAGGGACTGATCCATGATCGTGATTTGCCCCTGCTTCCCCCCACATCAGGCCCCAGTTTGTGCTTGTGCTCACACACGCAGCGTAACTTTTTAGATGAAAGCTGATTGCTTCTCCACATGTCTCTGCATCTGTAAATAATTTATGCTTTGTCATAAATAATCCCCTTTCCCCCCACCCCCTGAGCGGTGCACACTGGGGTTTGCTTATTCTTGCTGCTTTCTAACAATGCACCGGTGTCAGGCAGATGGGCTCATTAAGAGCAGAGGCTCGGCTGTGTTTTTTTTTTTTTTAACAATACGTAATAAAGACAGCATTAGAAGAGCACAGTCGATGAGATCACATTTCAGTCACTGCAGCCAGGCTGCTCTTTCAGAGCTCCGTCCATTATTCGCTCCTGACAGTTCCCTAGGGGAAGGAGAGCTATCTGTGAAACAAGGCTGCGCCTACAATAATACTGAAAGATTCAGTGATCTGCCCTAGGTTAGGAACTGGGCTTCATTCATGGCAAAACCTGCCTGGCTGCAGACTTTTAGTGAGTTAGTGGCAACAAATTTAGCAAAGAAGCAGGAAGTCAGACGCACCTATGGATACACTTGTAATTTGCCAGGACCTTGAGGCCATCGTACAGGATGTGTATTGAAATCTTCAGACATTTTAAAACGAGAACTACATTCACATGCTCATACTGTTCCTTTATCCTAATGTTTGGAAGATCACCAGCAATGGCTGCTTGTTTGAAGTCACTGGTATTAAAATTCCACTGATGATCAATTTTGTTTTCATCCTTATCTTACAAGGGGAGAGTGACTGGGGCCTAGATTTGGGACTCCGCAGGCCACATTTCGCCTTCCAAGCTGCTGTTTCTGTACCTTTGCTCTAAATAATCCCATTTGTGGGAATGGGCCGGGATCTCAGAAATCAGAAGTATTTTTCCTAGTTTTGAAAAACTGCTGGGCTCCTACTATTGTTATAATTAGTTGAGTTGAGACGCTGCACTCAGTGCTATAAAGAATGTGCTGGCCGCAGGACCTCTGCCATGAGGATCTTTGTAGTCTAATAAAATGAACTAAAAGTAATAAATCCATTGCGTGGTATTTCTTTTGTAAATGACTGAGAAATATCACTAGGAGGTGTTTGGATATTGTGATGAGAGGCATGAGGTAAATATGACCACTTAGGGTGGCGGATTAGCCCAGGTAGGTTGCATGGTAGACATGAGAATACAGAAGGAGGGAGGTGTTGGTGGAAGAGAGGGAGTGTTGTGACAGGAGACCAGAGTTGATGGCCAGAGTAGACCCACTTTCACAGCAACATTGAAAGTGGAGATAAATTCCCATTAACACGCATCCCAATCTAGACAATGCAGGATTTTCTATCTATGTAACTGTGCTTGTGCTTCCTGCCCATCCATGGAAAATGCCACAACTGACAGTGCTTCCACCACTCCTTTTGGGAGACTATTCTACCGCTTCGTATTCTGCAAATTTAACAAATTGTCCTCATTTTTCATCCCAGATATTTTTCTTGTTTTCATACCATTTCATATTTATTGATAACACTACTTAACATGTAAATAGTGTTTTTTAAAACACTAACTCACTGATCTCGTAACTGGTTTAATGCTTGAGCCAGCCTTCACAGCGCCTTTCTCCCTAACCCTAATCTGTCCTCCAGATTAGCATTCATCCTAATCCTTAACAGTTAGATTGTTTTAAAACCCGATGCATTTCTTCCCAAATTTGTTAGCATTATCTATAAGTGTGAGTATTCTTGTTATCCATGTAAATGTCCATGCTTTAATTCCTTTTCCTTTAAGAAGAATGCTGCTCACTCTTGGCTTCTTAGATACAGTCTTTCCAGTTGAAGGCAAAGGATTTGTTACAAATCCCCCACCCGCAGCTCAGCTCAGTGGAAATAAAATCATTTCTGTTCCTTTTTATTTCATTTTTATTGCACTGAGTTTAATGCTGGTGCCGCATTGACAAGCCTGGAGCCTGTGGCCGTCTCTTCAGAGATGAGGGGAGGGGGCAAGACCACTGCAAGATTTCCTGCACCACCCAGCCCCCAACTTGGAAGAACAGCACTAAGGATGAGAGGGACGTGCACCCACCATGGACCATTAAGTCCTTGGTCTTTCTGCTGGGACTGCCAGTAAGGAGGACAATTAGCGCCAGTAGTAAGGGTAGCTTTAATTACGTAGCTATCTGTCCTGGACTCAGGACAAGCCACCCCATTCACACACACAAGCTAGGTGTCAAGAAGTACAAAGTGTAGACTGGGCCATTTCCAAACCTGTCCTCTTGCAATGAAAGGCTTCATCTCCCCTGAGCCACCCAGTCCCCCTTCTATTCATTTTTAGTAGCTGCTAGCTGCTGTGCAATTCAGCAAGCTCCTTTTAAAATTCAAAAAGTGCCTTGTGAGTCTTTAAATGTAAAAATGCTCCAGAGCGGTCATTCTCCCCTCCCCTTGCGATTCCGGTTCGGTCTGGTGATTACAGCCCTATGCTCCCTCGCCTGCAGATTGCTGAGGGTCGGGGGAGGAGGAGCAGAGAGCGTAAGCAGGTGCGTTCCAAGAATACACTTGCCAATCACCAGCCCTCTTTGGTATGATAAATACAGGAAACGGGGAGTAAAACAAGGCACTTCCAGCTGCTGTTGATCTGTGGGGTTTGTTTGGCAGAAAACATTTGACTCCTAAACTCTCAGAAATGGGATCCTTTCCAGAGAGTGTTAGCATTTTATGTCAAGAAACTAAACTGCTCCTGTGGTCTTGGAGCAAAACACCCTTCCCTGCCTCCATGGAGGTAGCAAGCAGTCTGACCCTGAGCATGTCCTAAACGGAATCAAGAAGGTCCCTTATTTGCGCTCCTATTGTCCTTAGAAGCTGTTAGTGTTGACTTTTGAAGAACTCAAGCTTGAAATGCTGCAGTGAGCGCTAAGATCAATGGTGCAAGGTGAGCACTTTATATGGGGAAAAACTGAGACTCCAGCAGCAGGTGTCACCCCAAGACAGAGCTGTCCTTGGCCAGGGCCTTGAGGAGATGGTTCTAGGAGTGTGTGATAGCCAGTCAGGCAGGGACGGGCCGATTCATACCTGAATTAATTCCAGGAGTTACAACGGGGGTGAAATGTGACCTGGGTGTCCTAAGGCACTGAGGGAAAGTTTCAGAAGCATGTGGTAGTTGGAAGGCATGGACAGGGGAGTCAAGAGCTGACCATTCTTTGTGGATTCTGTAGGCTTCTGACATGGTACGTTTACATGATTAACCATTCACTTTTAACCAAACAAGAATCCCAGAAGCAGAGTTTCTTAAATGAAAGCAGTGAGACTGCATTTCTTCCAGTGTCTGTTTCTGATTCTTTTAAGAACCTAAAGTGGAGAGCTGTGAATCTATCTATTGTAGGTAATTATCTGGCCCGTTACCTTAGTGCCTCACAATCTTTACTATATTTATGCTCACAATGCTCCTATGCCGTACGGCAGAGCTGTTATCCCCACTTTACAGGTGGGGAACTGAGCCCTGAGACACTAAGGGTATGTCTACACTACACACTAAGTCCAGGCTGTGACTCGGGTTTGAGCCCAAGCCCTACTTCTGTCCACACACAATCAGTCTGACCCGCGTCAGCAAGCATTCAGGACTCAGGAACCTGTTGCAGGGAGGGTCAGAGCAGTAGGGATGCATTAGCATGGCAGTGAGACCCAGGTCCAGCAATCATAAACCCAGTGCAGTGTGGACATTTGAGCATGGGCTTGGAAACACTGAGTCCACAAGCAAGCGTCCCACAGCTCTACAGTGCAGTGTCAACATACCCAAGTGACTCATCCAAGGTCAACCAGGGAATCTATGCTGGAGAATGGAAATGAACCTGCGTCTCCTGAGTCCCAAGCTATTGTCCTAACCACTGGACTGTCCTTCCTCTTAAGCTGTGTCTTAAAACCTCCCACAATGTACTCTTTACTACGCATGTGGACATTAGACGTAAAGAAAGCGCAGTGGAGTGCAAGAAACAAGATGGGAGAAGGGAACAAGCTGGCTGGCTTGCTGGTAATCATACTTTTGTTTGCAGATAATCTCTTTAAAAAGATTACCCATAGATTCGAAGATTACTGATTTTAATCACATAAGGTCGTTTGTTCTAGTTAACATTAGATGTATTTCTGGCCAGCAGTAGTGTGTGCTAAAGCAAGGATGGGTCAAGTGAACATGATGTAATGTTTTAGATTTTTCTGACACTGGCTAAAAAGAACCAGAAGATTGAAACAAAATCTTCTTTTCCCAGCTATCTGGGGTCATGTCACTGGACCAATCTTTTCCAGGCTTGCTAGTCCAACACACTCCGTCCTTCCATATACAGTCTGTTTATCATTTCCTTGGCTCTTCTCTTGTTCTCCTCCTGTGAACTATAGCCCCAAGTGCCTCCCTGACAGGATTCCCTTCATCCATCTTTTGTACATGCCCCACACCATGTCAGCCTCCCCTCTAGTGACTTCTCTCCTGTTCTACAGACCTTACTCTCACTCCTGATGACATCATGCAACATATGGTCCAGCAATGGCACCCCTCTCGTGGCCCTGAAACATCTCATTTCAATGGCTGCAAGTCTTCTCAAGTGTCTGTCTTTGGTCTCCCATGTCACTGATCCATACAGAAGACTTGGTCTTACCATACTTTTATATAGCTGTCCCTTAAGGAATCTGGGCATCTGTTTATCATAAATGATTCTACTTACCTTGTGCCATGCAGTTCACTGTCAATTTCTCCATATGCCACTAACCAGCCCCCCAGGTACTTACAGCAGGAACCTGATTTACGTGCTGGCTCTCAGTTTTGATATCAATCTGTCTTCTGCTCGAGTCACCCACAAGGCTTCAGGCTTTTCTTTACTGATTTTGGGGCTATAGTTTGTCAGTTCCCTTGTCCAGGAATCAATTGTCTGGCCCAAATCTTCCTCTCTAGCTTGGAACTAAATACAGAGGATAAACTTAGTCTGAAAGATACTTCAGTTTTTGTTTGAGGAGCACAGACTGAATCTAAGCTCTGAATCGAGTGCTTCCACTCTGTAACACTGGTTTTGACTTCATTTGAGTCACTCTGTCATAAAAATGGCTCAATACAATCAAGAATCAGGACCCAAGACCTGTCCCACTCCACTGGACATGGTAAATCCTGTCATCAATTGCACTGTTAAAGCCTCAGAGTGCCAGCTTTTGATAAAAATAACCTCATTTCAGCTTTCGTTCTGGCTTTATAGTACTACTCGATCCTTATTGCCTTGAGGGACTCAGAAGATAGAAACCCTAATTATAAAAATACACCCTAGGATCAGTACCAAACCTGGAATATATATGGACCTTTGCTACATAAAGATACTAATTGTTCATTTTAGTTTTCATATCAATGACAAAAAGCCTTCTGGGTAATAAAATACTTGGATATTTGTCCTTTTCCCACAGACCTGAATAGAGAGCTTGAAATAGCCTTTTGAAATATGGGCTCAGGAGTGGAGAGGAGATAATTCCAGAAACAGCTTTAATGTTGATGGACTACAGAGAACATAGGGGCCTCCTGGCTCTTCTAGTCCATCTCCTACCTCTGTTATCCAGGCTTCTTTTGAACACCTCTCGTGATGGTGCTTCAGTGACTCCTTCTCAAATGATTCCATTGTCTGACTGGCCTCAGGGCTAGAAGTCTTTTCCTGATGTCTAATTTCACTGTCTCTTTCTCCAATTTGAAGCCATTACCTGCCCATGTTCCACATGTCCCCTACTTTGGGTAATTCCTTCCTCTTTTATGCTATTACCTCCCAAGCACTGGTAGACACATATAGCCTCATATTAAACAGCACATATTAAGACCCCTACCTCTTACCATCCTGACTGGAGCTGGCACTGTTTTAAAATAAGCTAGTTAAGAATAGCATTTTTTCTAGAAATAGTAATACTGATCATGAGCTTTGCCTCAGATACAAGGGATAAATTCCTGTTGTCCATTTTTAACACCACCACAACAAGCCAAGCAACTATCATGGCAGCAAGAGTTCTTACAGTTTTGCTGCGGGATCGAGAGCCACACTGCAGCAGCCGTATAAGAGAACATTAGAGTAGGAATTTGTGCTGTGTCTATTTAAATCCCATTGACCAAATGTGCCCGTGTGTCTGAAATGAAAGGGTCAGAATTTTTTTGGTACAGTTTCTCAGTGTGGCCAGAGCTGGCATCATTCACTTAAACACAGGCCTGTCCGCAGCTTTGGAAATGCATACAAGGAGCAATCATTTCCTCTGATTTTAAGCAAGGATCAGAGAATAAGTTGCAAATCTCTGCCTCTGCTTTCCTAGCATCTCCAAGGAAATGATGAGCCTTGTGGGGCTGGGAGCCCAAATTGCACAGGTGCACATCCGAGTGTCTCTGACTGACTGCGTCAGCGAGCGCTTCCCTCAGCATATCAATGAGGTTCTCAAGGAGATTCGGTGCAAGTGGAGCCATTCCTCTGAAGGAGCCAACGCTCTTGAAAGGACCAGCTGGTGAAAAGGCGCCTTTCTTTTGGCTGAGGAATGAATTTCAGTCCCCTCCCCCAGTCAGTAGTTTGTCGAAAGGATCTGTCAGGAGCTTCTCAAGGTTAGGTATTTAAGTCACATTATCCATGCTAATATATGCAGCACTCAAAGCCTCACAGAGGGCCTGATTCTGCCACTCTTACTCTCACTGAGTAGCATGTTACTCCACAAATAGTTTCATGGATTCATGGAGCAGGAGGCTGGCCCTGAGATACTAAAGGTTTAAACTGATCATTCTGTGGCACTGGGCAAGAAAGAGTTTCTGAATTTCTGGCCGCTCACATGAAGTGCACTCCCACGCCCCAGCTCCCTTACCCACTGAGGGCCAGCCGGCGTTGGGCATTCAGCTTCTCAACAGACAGACACCAGGACACATCTCAGTGATAAGGTGCAGCGAGAACCGTGCATTTCTGCTGTGCTGGGGGATCAATTGCCCCAGCAAGGGCTCGGAGTGGGTGACATCACTCACAGACAAGGTCCTGGCCTGTGGATCTCCGCACAGCCTAGACCAGGATGGCCTAAAACCCAGGCCAGGGAGCAGCAGCAGGCCTGATTCGCTAGCAATAGTGCTAGCTGCGTAGGTGACTTGACCCCGTTCCGTACCATGGGCTGGGGCTTGCGGGTTCCTTCTCTGTGCACCTCCCTGGGCACGCAGCATCTTCAGGGGATCAAAGCACTTTTGGTGGGGCTTTGTTCTAATACACCCCCTGTGGCTGTTCACTCACCTTGAGGATACAACAGTGCCAGTGTTTTCATACCTCCGGCGAGCACCCTTTTGAATACACAACCGGCTACCTTCACAGCCACGCTCAGAGGCCTCCTTGCACGCCCGTGGGCACTTTCCGTGGGTGCATGCCTGCCAATCCGTGCCATGTTTATTAGTAATCTAACAACAGTATTATGTCTTTATAGAGAGCCTGAAGGATCCCACAGCCTGTATTAAACTACATATCTTTTGATCATGCTCACACTCCTGAAATGCAGCCCCCTCTGCCATGGAAAGGAGCAGCTAGTCTGCGAGAATCACTGTGTAACAGTGAGAAGGGGTTCTGTTGGAGACCAGTCATACATAGTGTCTGTAGGCCCTCTCTGCCAGCCTCCTGATCCTCTGTGGAAATATCTTCCATCTCCTCACCAGCTACTGACATTAAATCCTTGGCTTCACACTGCCACCCCTGTTGGAAGGGCACTGCTGTGACCCAGCCAGGCATGTTATCTCTGTGCCCTACCATCTTCTCAGTATTTCACCGAAGGGGGTTATTGTGTGGTCTCTGCCAAACAGTATCAACCAGCTGGTAGGCATGGTTACTGCATGGTTACTGCATGGTGTCGGGATGGGAAATGATGTTAGCGTTATGGAATGGCTAGGGTACTAGCTTTCAAAGCTGTTGAAGTGAAACTGGTCACCTGAGGCGATGCGGGGTCCGAAGGCCATCTCAATCCACACAGAGAACAAGGGACGTGCATGGAGCCAGTCCTATGTTTACTGTCTGGACATGGGGCAGAGTTGAGGATCTGCAAAGACAAAAGACTGCCAAGAAAAGTCTCTGAATAAGGGACCCCCGGCCTAAGAGACAGAAGTCTGTAACAGTGTAAGAGAAGAGGAAAAAATACAGAATTGTACCCATTACAGAGGGGAGAGATACCAGCAGTGGTGTCTCATGACAGGTGGATCCCAGCTTTCTGAGGGAGAAGTGCTTTAAGATCTGTCATTGGGTGAGAAATACCGTGTTAGACAGGAAAGTAACTTAAGCAGAGGCTAGCGCTTGCATTTTATGTTTTCCTTTACTTGTGACCTTATGTTTCCAAACTTACACTAACTTTTATTTGAAAATCTATCTCAAGCTTTTTTACATACACTTCAGATTGGTTTTGCTGTAGACATGTCTACAAGCGTGGTGCTAAGTGGAGTGTGGAATTGAGGTGAAATCAGTGTAAGGGGGGGCACTGCTTCCCTGGAGGCAGCAGAGCAGTGTGCACTGCTGATGTCCAAAGCATAGGGGACCGGGCACTTGACTGTGACAAAGTGGGGTGTGTAATTTGCTAGCCTGCATTGGGAACAAGCCAGGCCCGTGGAGCCCAAGGGGAACACTTGTATTGCCACCAGCTGCTAGATAGGTACAGTTTCCCCAGCTGGGCACAGACAAGGCTCTCTCATGCTGTAGGGAGGTGGTAGGGATTTACCTGGACACCTTGGGGAACCCTGGAAAGTGCTACAACTTCCTGAAAGGCTCCTGCCAGCAAACGACAGCTAAGTTGTGAGCATGTCCACCAGTGATCTCAATGAGTAAAGGCTCTACTTAAATTGCAGGATGAGGATCAAAAAATTGCACTGACAAGCCATGGAAAATTGCAGAAGAGTAATACTGGACCTTATTATTTGCAGTAATAAAGTTGATTATTACTTTTTCACGATTTTCTGCTGTTGGCTGCCTGGGGATGGTAGCAGGAACAGGAGGCTGAGGGTGGGGGCTCCCACCGTCAGCCCCACACCCACCGGGGCCCCCATTGTCAAGACTGTGGTGGAAGCTTAATATTGTGGAAACTGCAATTTCCATAGTATCTCAAGTTAAATAGGGCCTTATCAATGAGGTATTTTCATTTAAAAAACCACCGCCAGGTAGCCTCTCTGTTTCTGCTGTTTCCTCCACATCTAACTTTCCCTGTGAATGAACCAATAGCTCAGTTACAAACCAAAATATCAGTTCACCTGAGACCGATCTTGACTTGCTACCTCTGGGAGTGAGGCACCTAGATAGACCGTGCACTAACCCTGAGAGATGGCTTCTAACCAGGCTCTCTAAATCAACTGCTCCCTACTGCTGGAAAGTTCACATGGACTCTAGCTGATCCTCTACTCAAGGTGAGTAGAAGCTAGTTCCTGACTGGCCCCTCTGAATCCAGCTGGAGAAAAGTATTTTGCAAGGCAAGTGAAGGTTTCAGAAGCGGGACCTTCTTTCTATGAGGGATCCCACCAAGCTCTGAACTTGAGGGCAGCTGGGGACATCTCCAGCCCTGATGTCCTCTGGGAGGAGAGGAGCAGGGTAACCTTACCAGGGCAGGGTGGTAACTGTGCTGTGCCTGCAGAACTGGTGGCTGAGGAGAAGAGGCACAGCGGGTAAAGCAGGTGCACACTGTTCCCGGCAGGACCAGGAGCAGAGCCAGCCAGGGCCTTGCAAGCAGCCCAGGGGCCTGAGAAGCAGCAGGCAGCCTGGGAGGGGGGAAGGAAGGGGCAGAACTGGAGGCTGAGCGGAGGTCTACACAGGTGGGCAGGATTCCTGGGGGAGGGCAGGACGGCGCTCGGAGTCTGCCCCGAGCTGGGCCCTGCCTTGTGCCAGCTCCCCAGGGATGCTGCGTGCACCGCGGCCAGCAGGCGCAGGCGGGGCCCCTCTCTCCTGGCCCCTGCGACTGAAGGGGGGAACGGAGATGGCCGCCCTTCGTTCCCCTCTCGCTGAAGGGCAGAAGTGGGGAAGCGGCTCCTCTTCCTGCCTTCGGGCATCTCCTGGGCCCTGTCCTTGGAGAGCAGCGGGGCAGGGACCTGGCCCTTCTCCCGGAGACGGGAGTGGGGCACCGTCAGGGCCGGCCCCGGCCACTCCCTGCGGTCTGTCCTGCTCCCCCGAGCCCCGGCCCACGGCCCGCCCTGTGCAGCAGGGGCTGGCGGGGCGGGGCCGCGACCCGGGGAGCCGGAGCCGCGCGTTGGGCAGCCCCAGGAGGCACCAACGACGCGCGGGGGCCGTGGAGAGCCGGGCGGGCGCGTCCCCCCGCCAGCTGCGCGCAGCGGTGGCGGGAGGCGCTTGTGCGAACGCGGCGGCGCTGCGGGGCCCGCCCGCGGGTGTCGGGCCGGGCGGGATGAGTGCGGGGGGGGCGGCGAAATGAGGGGATAACCCGCCTGCCGGGGGGGCGGGCCCCCGGCTCTGCCCAACCCGCCCCATCCGGAAAGGCTCCGGCTCCGGCTGCCCTGGGCGGGGAGAGCGCGGGGGAGGCGGCTGGGGAGGGGTCCCTCCCGCCCGGTGCCCCCCCCCCCCCCCCGGAAGTCTCTCCCTCCCCCTCCCGTCTCCTCCTCGCCTCCAACATGGCCGCGAAGTCGGACGGGGCCGGGGCCGGGGCCGGGGCCGCGCGCATGGAGGGCCCGGGGAGCGGCGGCGGGGGCGCGGGGCGCGCGGCGGCGCCCCGCCAGTACAGCCTGCGGGACGGCTGCTGGGTGCTGTGCGCGCTGCTCGTCTTCTTCTCGGACGGCGCCAGCGACCTGTGGCTGGCGGCCGACTATTACCTGCGGCGCCGGTACTGGTGGTTCGGCCTCACGCTGCTCTTCGTGCTGCTGCCCTCGCTCGTGGTGCAGCTGCTCAGCTTCAGGTGGTTCGTCTACGACTACGCGGCGCCCCGCGGCCCCGGCCCCGGCCCCGGCCCGGCGCCGGCCGCCAGCACCAAGGACAGCGGCTGCAGGAAGGACGGCGGCGCCCG
>ML675625.1:26684153-26742793 GCA_007922155.1 Mesoclemmys tuberculata
GCAGGAAGGACGGCGGCGCCCGGCCCGGCTCCGCGCTCCTCGCGCCCGCCCCGCCGCCGCCGCCGCCCGCCGCCAGCCGCCGCCGGGGCTGCTGCCGCCTCTGCATCTGGATCCTGCAGTCCCTCATCCACCTGCTGCAGCTGGGCCAGGTCTGGAGGTAGGGTCTGCCCCGCCCGCCGCGCGGGGTCCCGGCCCCCGGCCCCTCGGGCCGCCTTGGCTCCATCCCGCCGCTGGGGAGGGGTCCAGCACACGGGGAGCTGCCCGGCCCGCCCGGGGCTCAGCTGCCGGGCCGGGGGCAGGCGCCCCCCGAGGCTCTGGGGAGCAGAGGGCGCAGCCTGGGTCCCCTGAGGACGGGGAGGAGGCGCTGCCCCGCCAGCGGCTCTGCCCGCGCGGGGAGCCCGCCGCTGGACTCGTCCTTTGCTCAGCTCCGCAGCTGGGCGGCAGCGAGCAAGCGGGCTGCAGCCCCTCCCTGCCCCCTCAGGCCCGGGGCCCCATCGCAGGCCTCCCCCACGCCTGCCAAAGCCCCCCGGCCCCGGCTCTCAAGCGCCTAATTTGCAGAGCGCTAGCGGGAGTCCTGGCCGCAGCTACACCCGCGCCCCCGGGCTGGGACAGCTGGGCTAGGGCAGGGAGGGCTGTCTGTCTCTCTGTCTGTCCGTCCGTCCGTCACCGGATACCTGAGGCTCGTTAGCTCCGCACAGGGGAGGGCTGGTGCCCTGAGACAGCCGGCGGAGGGGGAAGGTAATGGAGACTGGGGCTGTCTCCCCCGAGGGGGTGTGTGTGGGGCGATGCTGTATTATGTGAAGGCCTTGCAGTGACCCCACCGCTGGGGCAGGGGAGCGAGCTGGGCTGGGGGTAGTTTGGAAATGTTACATTTATGGAGCATTGTCATGGCCGAGGGAACGGTGCCAGATGACAGGATCACCCCTACCCAGCCTACAGCCCTTTCCCCTTTGCCACTGCCTGATGTAAGGAACAGCAGCAGCCTGAAGGGCAGGTGTGTAGAAGCCAGGCCGGGTGTCAGCCCTTTAAAGGTGTGAACATGGTGTCTTTCTGATCCCTGTTACAAGGCAGCACCTGAGCAATCCGGGGCTAAACTGCTGCAACATTGTGATCTGCTGACCACTTCCCTCAGGCAATGAACTGCTCTGCCTTAGTTCCCTGCAGGGCTGATCCTGTGAGTGCAGGGCGCTGGATGCCTCTGGCTCACATCAGGGTCCCATTCTGTGCCCACCACACCCATGGAAGTCAGAGGGATCATACAGGATGTGGAGGGGTGGGGTAGCATTTGAGCCATAGCAGGCCCCGTCTGTCCCCTTCCTTTATCCCTTGCTCTTACGTGTAATCAGTCTGCTCCGCACCAAAATAGCTGGGACCAAAGAAGGTCCAGTTGAGCAGGATGAGAGAGCACAGGCAGGCACCGAACAGGTCAGCTCCACTGCCTGCATCTCCCCTGGCTCTCCAGAGCTCTGAGCTGATCATTTACTGGCATATCTGTTTCCTAGGGCCAGACTATTGAGCTTCCCTTTCTTTTCTCCATCCCAGACAGCCTGCAACACTCCCTTTCCGATTCACAAGCAGCACAGTGTGAAAGAGCTGGAGCTCTGCAATGGAGCTTATTTCTAGAGGAGTTAATGCTGAGAAAGAAAGGGACCATGGCAAATTCCCCCAAAAATGCAACTAGCAACTGAGGATTTTAGATCATGTTTTGGTGTTATCCCACCTTGTATTTTTGCATTAAGTGGCCTTGTTTGTCTCAGCACGTCTCTGTGGAAGTATTTGTCTGTTACTCTTTCTATGATCAGGTAGCATATGGATTCTCAACATTTTTCACAGTATAGAACGCATCTTAATAGTGAGATTGTCTGTCCCTTTTCATTCATGACTGCATAGACCTCCTTCCTTCCCATTCATGATCCCATAACAGCCCCATGGCATCTGCAGCAAGTGCTTACTAGGAAATGTGATATTAGGGAAATATGTTGTGCAAAAACTGTCTTTAATGTGCTGTAGCAGCTGGAAACGAGGAGGAACCAGCGCCTTAGGACCAGCCAGCTGGGTATAGACTGTTAGCAAGTTGTCCATGGACCACCAGTGCTCCGTGGGCCACAGTCTGGGAAGGGCTCAGCTCCGATTACCTTGTAGTCATTTGTTAATTTTTTTTGCTCCTGGTTCTAGAAATAAGCGGACCCCCTGATTTGCTGTACCCTGGTAGGGTTTTAAGCCAGTTAAAGGGTAGCTCTCAGAACTGATCTCCTGGACATGTTGGAGTCAAATTGCAGCTCAGTCTCTTTCTAATCTTGGGATTCGTTACTTGCTCCGGTGACCAGTGACACGCAGTTTATTAAACCCATTAGCGAGGCTGGATTGGGTGCGGGTGGATCTGACAGTTTCTAAGAAGCATTGAATGATTGCTGTACAGACTGGGCCTGCAAAGAGAAGACTTCTTCTTGAGCTCCTTTGCCAGTGTGGACCTGGGCATGCTGCACTGGGGCCTTTTCTGCATCCCAGCTCACATTCAGTCAACGAATTCAAAGGGCTCAGGCCCAGCTTCACTTTTGTGAGCTCCGTGGGTACCTGCAGAATGCATCGTGCACCAGCCTCGGTCTGCAGTTAGTCCTGCTAGTGTTCCACGTTCTCCTGCAGGCCAAGGACAGGCACCAGGACGAAGGCACACATTTTGTGGGTGCTGATGTGCCCGAGAATGTGCCCTTGCTACAGAGCACTCGTTTTTAGGTTACCATGATTTAAAGCCACTGTAGCAAGCCACTAAAGTCCATTGTGATCGGCCCATTCACAATAAACAGGCACAATCGTTCTCGCGGGTATCCCACAGAGACGGTGTCAGCTGCTGGAGAGTGAACATGTGTAATCTAGTCACTACCCACAGGCGAGTGTACAAATGCTGGGAAGGATGTCTTAACATTGGACCAGTTCTGGGCCTCCATAATTACGAATGGTGAGAAGAGGGACATTTCCTTGCATGCAGATTTCCAGCCCAGTCTTAAATGCCCTCATGCAGTCAGTTTAGGCATAGTCTGCACAGATACAATCCGCACACCATTAGCAGCCCAGATCAGGCTGTTTCATCGTGTGTCTCATGCTGATGAGATTTCTCGGTTTAGAATTTCTTACCCACTTTGCTCGCAAAAGGTCAAAACTATCTTCCCTAAATGTAGAAATATCAAAGGGAAAAAAAGTCCTTTGGGGTCTGTTCTCCCCTTGACACGCTTGCCTGACTCCCATTTGCGTTAATAAGCATGTGCACATGCCAAGGGGACAGCCTTCTCCAGTCTGTGCACATCACACCAAGTATTTGCATTTGGTTTTAATTTCTCTCTGTCTTGTAATGTCTTTGCTCAGAAAAGCTTGGCTCGAATGTGGCATCTGTTTTCCCAGTCGTGTTCTGCTTTCACCCAGTTTCACATCTGGTTTGGTCGGGGACCATGTGGTTTCCCAGAGGTCACACAATAGCTCAGAGGTCATTCGTGGGCTCTGTCTGAATGATTAATATTAACTATACTTGGCATTTCTATGTCACCTTCACTCAAGGATCTCAATGCGCTTGGCAGACATTTCATTAGCCCTCCGGGTGCATCCAATTTTATCATCATCCCCATCTAAAGTGTAAAGGAACAGCAAAGATAAATTACTTGCCTGTGATGATACAGAAAATCAAAGCCCCTATTCCTGAAATTGGGTCCGCATGTGTAGACCCTTATCCCCCAGAAGGGCCACGTGGACTTCAGCAGGCCCCTGTTTGGGTGCAAGAGTCTGCCTGTGTGGATCCACCAGTTTGTGGCAGAGCTGGATGCAGAATGTAGGTTGCCTGCCTTCTAATCCTGTGCCTTTAGCTACAGGAGTCCCCTTGGAGCGCACGTCACTTCTGTTTGCCAGGCCTTTGCTCTGACCACTCAAACAAGCAACAATGCCTTTGATTCCCTAATTACACTCTTTTCTTGGATATAAACCTGGCCCATTAAAGAAAAACTTGTATTGAAATCAGCCAGTTCCCCTGTTGTCTCTTTCTAGTGACCATTCATTTCTCCTTGGCAGTGCACTGGGCTTTTCCGGGTATGATCCAGTGTTTCTCAGAGCTTGAGCTGGAACACCCAGTGGCTCTGGGCCCACAGTGGGATTTGAAGAAGCATTGGGGGTGGGTGGGAAAGGAGGGCTTTAAAGCCTTTAATCAATGCGCTGATGTGACATCATTCAGACTGTGCCACATGGAGCTCTTTCTAATTATTTCACTTTGCAAGATGTATAATGGATTAAAATGGCTGCAGCGGAAAAGCAATTTTCTCCTTGTTCAAATAAAGAATTATGGAATAATATCCCAAATTGCCTTTTAGGGAAATTGTACTCTGTATCAGTTACTTTTAGATCAATGGGTCTTTCTTGTGTTTTCATCTCAGGATAATGATTAATGAATTTAGTTACAGCTGGGGCTAGGTTCTTTTTTTGTTTGTTTCAACTCTTGAAAATGAGAGTCAGTAAGTGGAACAAGTTAAGGACAGAGCTGGCTGGCAAAGGAGCTGAGGAGATGCTGGTATTGTTTTGGATTATTGATATCACTCTGAACGAGGCTAATAAGGAGGATCTTTAGCTGGCCACTTGCTGTGCGGTTTGTCTCGAGGAGATGCTTGCGAATGAGAATGTGCATTTCAACAGGTGTATTGTGGAGACGTGAGGTTTAATGTGACACACCACAACTGAAGGGCTAACTGTGCTTGACAACAAACCAAGCCATTCAACAGACTCTTCAGAGAAGAGCTGCTGTCCAAACCCTTCATATTAATTTTTACACGAGTGTTCCTTGGATTTTTTTTAATATGAAGAAGGCAGTAATTAGCCCTTATAGCCTTCTCTGTAGATTTCTGCTTGATCATCACTTTTGGAAAATTAAATGATTTTTTGTAAGCAATCGATTTCTTATTTCTCATGCAGCTGCTGCTGTGTTTGGTTCATAAAAACCTAGCTGTGCCCTGTCAGTGCGAGACAGGATATTCTTCTGAGTTAATATATAAACTATATGATCAAATGCATAACACATAAGAATCAGCATTTCATTCTGGCAAGTTGATGAGAGATGAAATCTTGTTTTAATGAGATCTACGGAGCTGACAGAATAATTGTGCCCCGCAATGAAAACAGAGGGTGGGGACGGGAGGGAGGCAGGGTCACTTGTTGAATCCTTGAAGAGCTGGAGATTGTGGATTAGCAGATGTGCCTATTTTGTGGTTCCTTATCCCGCCCCTATCCCTTTGTTTCAGTAATGAACTGTGCAAGCAGCTGCTGGCTGCAGGGAGGGGAAGGCACTGCTGTAGGGTTTGCATGTGCAAGTTGGCCCATTGTGTGTTGCAGACAGCGGTATCATTGCAATGACAAGCCCAATTACTGAGTTTGATTACATCAAGAGGGTAAGGTCACTGGTGTCTGGGCTGGCTTGAACACCCTGGAGAGGGAGGAGGACTCCCTGTGGATCCAGATTGGCTATGCCCCAGCCTGAGAACCAGCGAAGCAGGAGAGCTCTGACATGTTTCTAGGCTTAGTGGGCTCCTGGAAGCCTGCGGCTCGCCTCACCACAGATGTGGACTGTGTTTTCTCGGGTAGCCAGGACCTGCCTGGTGTGTGCAGCCCACCGATCTGTTTGTACATGTTTGTACAGCTCCTGGCACAGCAGGCCATGATCTCCGACTAACTGGGGCTGCTGGACACTACAGTAATCCCACGCTCCTGACCAGCTGCTCACTCCTCTTCCCAACCTGCCCCTCGCCTCCTCCTCAAGGACAAAGCCTACGCTGGACCAGCACTTCTCACATCAGACAGGCCGGCTCTGAGTGCAGCTTGGGAGACTGAGAGTCTGTGTCCGTGTGTCTGTCTGTCCCATCCACGCCTCTCACCGCTTCGTGTGAGTTGACTGACAGTGAGGTGCAGCACTGTGCAGACACGTGTCCACAGTCCTTGCCCCAGAGAGATGAGTCAGTCTAAGGGGCCCAGAGAGCAGCTCTGTCCTAGATGGGCTATGACCTGCCAGGTCTCTTTTGCCGTTAGCCTCGCTGATGCTCTGCGAGCTGCAGCAATTAGGCCTGGTCTCACTACGCAGTTAGGTCAGCATAAGTCACCTTCCATTGACTTGTCTGTGCCGTGTCCGCACTCAGATTTGTCACCAGCTGCCCTAAGCACTCAGTGAGGGCCACGCAGTAAAACCACCTCCCCGACCAAAGCGGAGCCCAGGCCAACCTGCTGAGGTCGTCACAGTGTGAGTGTAGACACGGCTTGACCTGTGCCGACCCTAACAGTCCTCCAGCTGTTGTTCCACAATGCCCCATTCCCTGCACCAGGGACCCCTCTAGTCACAACTGTGAACTCCATTGCCCAGGGGTCCCAGAGATTAGAGCCACCTCCAGAACTCCCCGAGGGATTTTTTTAAATGCCGTTTCCTGGCTGTCCAGCATGGCAAGCACTCTGAGCAGCTGCCCAGCTGACCATGCCAGCTCCGTGCTCCTGCCTGGACTAGCCCGGAGGCATTGGATCTCCTGGCCCCGCGGGGAGAAGAGGCCATGCAAGCACTGCTACGGACCAGCCACAGAAACGTGGACGTCTGTGAACAGATTGCACCAGCGCTGGTATGGCACGGATCAGCAGCAGTGCCCCATGAAAGCAAAGGAACTAAGGCAGGCCTCCCACAGGGCCAGGGGAGCCAACAATCAAACTGATGCTAGGCCAGAGAACGGTCACTTTTACAGCGAGCTGCATGCCATATTCGGCAGAGCCCCCCCAGCACCTGGCAAGTCACTGTGGCTGCCTCGCAGGACCCTGTGACACAGACCCCTGCCATGAACAGGGCGGAGGAAGAGGAGCAAGAGGAAGAAGAGGTGGCAGGGGGCTCTAGCCACTGCTTGAGCCAGGACCCATTTGAGACTCCCCCAGCCAGCCGTGCAGGGACGAGGCTGATGGAGGGGAAGGGACCATGGGTAAATGCCTGCATGCATTTTTCCATACAAAGTTTAAATTTAAAGATGGTGCCTGGCCTGTGCCCAAGCTAACAAGACACAGGAATCAACTTCCCGCTGGTTCCCTCACATGAGAAGAGACAGCAGCACCACAGCCAGCGTGTGCTTTTCCTTACCCCACTGGGCTAGGCTGGGGGCGAGGCGCAGCAGTTTGTTTATGCACATAGGGCCCTCGTATCTCCTGAGAGGTCTCACTGAAATTTCCATGGAGATATTCTGCAGTCATTTCCTGAAGGTTTCTAGGAAGGGCTGCCTTATTTCTTCCTGTGGGGTAGGACACTTTCCCACACCACTCTGCAATGAGCTTGGCTGGCACCACTGCAGTAAATAGGCTAGTGGTGTATGGGTTCGGGACTTTTGGGATGCTAGCTGAGCTTTTTGTATCTTTGTTACCCCCCACCTGTGGGAAATAGGGCCAATACTCAGGGCCATTGCTCGGCACTGGTACCCATGGAATAGGGGCTGAAATTTGATTGTTTCATGCGGCTTAAATTCCTTTTCCCTGCCCAAAGCTGAAGCATCAATAAGTGTGTCTTATTACAAGTTTCCATTGGTAAAAGGGAAGGGAATTTTGAAACGTCTCTTTCCCTTTCTGTTGTGACTGTAAGTTCAATGATGCTGCAGTCAGCTTTTATCAGCTGCTGCAGGCCTGAGGGATGTCCCCTCCACACCCACAGAGCACCTAACTCTGGAGAGGAGGAGCAGGAAGACGACTAAGGAGGATGTGTCCAGCAAGATCCTGCAAGCCACTGCTGCATCGGACTGCAGACAAAGGGCCTGGAGGGCCACCAGGGCAGATGGCACGGAGAAGGACAGAGCAGGCAGGAGCGGGGCCCGGGAATCCCAGCAGGAAAAGGAGATAGAGATGCACTAGGACATAATCGGGTTTCTCAGGCAGCAAACCCAAATGCTGAAGACCCTGTCTGGCCTACAGGTCCAGCAATCCCCAGCTCCACACCCTTTGCACTGCTTATTGCTCCCGGGTAGCAGCTCCCTGCACCCCCCGACATTCCACAGGGCATCACGGGCTCCATTCTTATTCCTGCCACTCCACACGGGGCCAGCAAGGAAAGCCCCAGCGCCACCTCCACTGGCAGGTGGGAACCCTGGCTGGCATGCGCGTGGCCCCTGCGGATTGCCCCCATGCGCTGAAACGGACAGACGTGTTTGCTTGCCACCTTCCCAGGTGTAAAGTTCCAGTCCATCCGTCTCTGTGAGGGTTTCTAGTGTGTCGCCTGTGGGCTCTGACGCGCCCTTTTTAGGGCCGCTTTGGCCACTCTGGAAAGTTCCACGACTGAAGAAAGTGATGCAAGGCAGAGTCCTCCCCTCGGCAGCTGCAGGGCAGGCTCCAGGCAGAGGGACAGATTAAAAGGGCACCGGCAGGCCAGGGCTGGGAGAAGGAGCTACAGCTGCACCAGGTGGGGAGCTGGTAGAGGAGTGGCTACAGCTTCGTTAGACTACAATGTGCGCCCCTTCCCTCCCATGGGGAGTACTGGGGACTGAGGAGACTGTGACGAATGGGACATTGTCCCCGGGGAGGATACAGCTAACTCTCTGACCGGCCCCAATGGGGGAGCCACAGCCTGGTAGAAAGCAGCAGTGGGACCCTAACTTGGGGTGGGCCAACCGCTGGTTCACACACTGTAACGTGCCTCTAAGGCCTGGGTCGGGGCCGGGTGGGTGGGCGGGCTTGGGTCCCCTTTCCTTGCTCCTCTGCACCTCGTGACAGAAACCTAAGGGGGGATGGGACACGCAGCAGAGAATGAGGGCCACCACATTCAGCCCAGCCAGGGCTCTCTCTAGAACGACAGCCTGAAAAAACCGTGGCGCTGCTGCCAGCCCACTAGCCCAGCTGGCTATCAGGCTGACAGGATAACATTCTCTCAGTGAGTTCACAGCTCGCCTGGCGGCTGCAAAGCACCCAGTGCTTGGAAAGGGACAGCGAGCACCACACCGCTCAGATTTTCTAAACGCACAGCAAGCACTGCAGGTTCCTAGCAGCAGCCAGGGCTGGCAGCACACGGCACTCCTGGGGCGGACCGTTAAAGGGCCTCTTCCCAGCCTCCCTCACCCACTTAGCTCCACGTGGAGCTCTTGTAATGGCCCTTGCGTCTGGCTGGTTTAAGTCAGCAGCCAGCAGCTCCACACGGCACATTGCACTGCGTCGGGCATCGACACCGCACTGCTGGTGTGCACGCGCAGCGCCGACACAAGCAGCCAGGCATGCCCGTGATATCCAGCTGCTCTGATGTAACCGGCGTTTGTCGTGTGCATGGCTGGCTCCTTGGCACACTAGGCACTTGGCCAGCACAAGACAAAGCAGCCGCACAAAGCCCTGAGTTACATGTCTAATGATGCCCCAGGCACTGTCATCCCTGAGGCCTCTGCCTCTAAATGTCTGAGCCTGAACGCCTGTCCCCGCTGCAGGCAATGGGAGCTTTCTCATTGATTTGAGTAGGGTCGGGGTTTCTCCCGAGCTCCATTAGCTCAAAGGCTGCAGCAGACGCCACCACCAGGCTGGCTTGTCACTAGACGGTGATGAAGAGCCAGGCCGTTCACAGGGAGTCCACTCTGCCCCAGCAGCTTAGAGCCTCTCTGGCCTGCTCACCCTTCGGCCCAACAGTGGCCCAGTCCAAAAGCAGTAGCGTCATACACCGATTTTCTTTCTTGGCCATTTATTTGGTGTGAGAAAACAAAGGGCCAAGCCCTTCTGCCCAGATGGAACCATGGGAGCCTTGAATGTAGCAGAACGGGGGCAGTGCTGCTGTCCAATGGACTAAGCAGAGGGGGATCTGCACCACAGACCTCTGTTTCAGGGGGCTCCCTGGCCGTGAGCAAGGAGCAAGCCTGGGGGCATGGCAGTGGTGGAGCAGGGGAGGGGTAAGGATCCCTGTCCTGTCTATGTACTTATACCACGTCCGTCACAGTCCTAGCCAAATTCCTTAGGAATGGCTGGTAGATCTGTGGCTATGTGGATCTACCAGGAGACACCCCACTTCCCACTGGGGGAGAGGAGGAGGGAGGAATCACAAAGGCTTTCTGCAGGACAAAGTGAGCCATTCCTGCAGGCTTCCCTTTTGCAAGCCACTTGAACAGGGCAGCGTGCTGGGGAGAGGGAGCTGTGGCTTGCAGCAGTGACACACTGCAGCCGCCGGAGAGGTGTGACTGAGAAGTCCACCTTGGTCACACCGTTCATCTCCAAACAGCAGCAGCCACGTCTGTTCTTACCGAGGTTGTGAGTGACGGGGCCAGTGGGCATGGAGGGGATGTCACCGCAGATCCGGCACAGGGACTGCTCAGCCGGCTTGCAGCATGGCTTGCTCTGCCCAGTGCGTCACTGGCAGGGCTTTTAAAAGATCTATTTGGGACCCAAAAACCTCTTCCTGCTTTGCAGACACAGGATCGAGTCACTGGATCTGCAGCCGTAACATCCTTCCAGCCCTTGCCTCTCAGGATAATGCCCGAAACAGAACTTCAGCAAGAAGTTTTGGTGCAAAGTGCTAAATAGGATGGCAGAACCGGGGTGCTGGGGATTCTGCCTGACAAGCTGAGGGCTCGCGTCAGCTCCTTTGATGCCAGCGTCACTCCAGTGCCCTCAGTGCAGTTACTCTGGATTTACCTGAGTGAGTGAGAACAGAGCCCAGCCCCGAGGCAGAGCAGTAGTTGTTCCGATGGAAGAGCGGGGGAGAGAGGAGCTAGCACAGGAAGCTGTAGGGTGCAGCATGGCTGCAGTGCGAGGCATTGGGCTGAGTAGATTTCTAACAGATGGTATCCAGCTCCTTGTCCTCGCCAGAGCCCAGTGCAGTGAGCTGAGCCGATGCCCTGTCAGCACTCTCCTGCTCCGCCTGATGTCGGAGGCTTTCCTTTTCACTCCTCAGATCATGCAGGCAGCAGGAGCTTGGCAATGGAAGGCAAAAGAGCAATGGGGCTTCCCCCAGACTGAGCTTTTCAATCCTGAAGAAGCAGATTGTGTAGCTGACACTCGCAGAGAGGGAGGTGTGGGTGGAACCAGAAACTCCTGGCACCATCTCCTTCTGTGGCCCCAGGCAAGGCATTTAAGTGCTTTGTGCCTCAGTTTCCCCAGCTGCAAAACAAGAGTAATCCTACCTTCTGGGGGCAGGGAAGTTAGTGCTTATAAAGTGCTATGAAGGGGGAAAGTGCTAAATGTTGTTAAAAATGGTCTGATTGTTATTTTATTTGTATTTTATGATTAAAACTTCCCAATTCTCCATCAGAACAGGGGGGTCAAGGATTTTGAGAAGTATGCACGTGCCATTGCAGCAAACACATTCACACCTGGCTTGAAAACTGGCCCTTGCTTTTCCTTTGACCAAAGGCTGCATCCGTTGCTAGGATGTTAAAATCCATTTGGTGCGGATGAACTTGAGCTCCAGCGAGGTCAGACCATGTCCTGCATTAGAGAGGGGATCCAAGGGAATTCAAGAGGACTTTGCCTGGTTTACTCCCTTGCACAGACACAGCCTGAGCCCTGACATCCAAAGGCTTGCACATGTGCTTGATTACAAACATGGAGCTAAGGCTTTGCCCATTTGGGGCCTGGGGGAGGAAGCCTCTTCTGTCTGAGAGCGAACAGGGCATTACGGGCTGCACAAAATGCTTGAATTAGCCCCTCCTTCCGAGCTGCACATCAAACCCTCATTTCCACATTAATGCAAACAAACAAATGGGAACCCGGGAGCCTGGCGGCAGGGTCCCAGGCCAGCACACAGCCGTAATTGGCACATAATGAAACTGGAATTGAACTATTAAAATCACATTATTTGCTGACACTAATGTTTTGTTGGGTTGCCAATGCTCTGAAGGTCCTTTTGTGACTCTCAGCAGGAGAGACCCGTAACTATCTTGCAAAAAGAGGGGGGCTGGGAAATGATACTGCACCGGAAAAAGGGCCTTTTGTCCTCATGTTATGCTGAGCGACTTCTCTGAGTGAAGAGCTATTCTCAGCCCGGCCATGCAGGCTAGTGAGCGAGAGAGCTGCACAGCCTTTCCTGTGTTGCACCAGGAAGGGACCTTTCACACAGGGGATCACAGCCGCTGGCTGAGACCTAGCACTGCTTCTCTCCCGGGCTGAGGGTCAGGCTTTCCCTTTCCCCACCTTCGGGCCCAATCTGGCAGGAGGCTGGGCGTCCTTGAGGCCTAGTGGCTTCTGTGAGAGACGAGGTCACTCAGCCCCACATGGGGCACGTCCTCAATGCTGAGCCTTGCGGCAGCCTGTCGCTACTACTCTGCTTCCGGCCCACGGTGCCAGCACTAACCCGCCATCACGGGGAGACGGGACTAGCCCCACCTGGGCCATCATTTTAATTTGCAGCTTCCTGGCCAGACGGGGTGGGGCTAAAGGGGAGTCAGCTGATGCTTTAATAAACACTCGGCTCTTATAAATGGCGAATGGAAGGAAGCGAATGGAAGGAGGCAAGCACTGGCTGGTGCAGATGCTCCCTTCATGGGGTAAGCTGACCTGCAAAGATTGGGGCCCTTAATATAAAGCCCCAGATACAAGAGCCTGCGCTGCGTTACCTACCGCCTCCTTTATCAGCAGGGCAGGGCAGGGCAAGGAGTTCTGCGGCATCTTGAATAATGCGTGCAGATCTGGTCACCTCAAAAAAGATGTATTAGGATTGGAAAAGGTACAGAAAAGGGCAACTAAAATGATCAGGCGTATGGAAAAGCTTTCATATGAGGAGAGATTAATAAGACTGGAACTTTTCAGCTTGGAAAAGAGACAACTAACGAAGGACATGATAGAGGTCTATAAAATCATGAGTGTTATAGAGAAAGTAAATAAAGAAGTGTTATTTACGCCTTCTCATAACAAAAACTTGGGGTCACCAAATGAAATTAGTAGGCAGCAGGTTTAAAATGAACAGAAGGAAGTACTTCTTCACACAATCAACTTGTGGAACTCCTTGCCAGGGGGTGTTGTGGAGGCCAAGACTATAACAGGGTTCAAAAAAGAACTAGATAAGTTCATGGAGGATTGGTCCCTAAATGGCTATTAGCCAGGATAGGCAGGGATGGCTGTTTGCCAAAGGCTGGGAATGGCTGACGGGCTGGGTCACTCGAGGATTGCCTGTTCTGTTCATTGTCTCTGAAGCACCTGGCATCGGCCGCTGTAGGCAGACAGGACACTGGGCTAGATGGACCATTGGTCTGACCCAGTGTGGCCGTTCTTATGAAGGACCAGGGAGCAGCCTCAAGAAAGCGGGAACTGGACTCACTGGGGCAGCCTGCAGGTTTTCCCTGAGAAATACCCAGGTAGATTCTCATTCCAGTGAGGTAAGTGCCCCTGACGCCCAAGGTTGAAGTTTCTAGCAGGCAATGTCGGGGGCGGGGGGCGGTCTGTCCCTGCCTCTCCCCTCTGGACCCTGAGAGCATAAAGGGTGGGGTAGCTCTAGGGTGGAAGGACCAGTGGGCGCAGAGCACCCTCCATCCCTTTGCCAGTTTCTGCTCCTTTCGGGCACTATCCCTGCGTCTGACTAGTTCTGGTGCCCACGTTGCTGCAGGCGTCTTTGTGCCCTGCCCCTTTCCAGGATGGGTGTAATTTGATGGCTCTGGCCTGGCAGGTGTTCAGGCAGTTGTGGGCAATGCAGCACATTCAGTAGGCCCAGCAGGCCAGTAGCGTGTCTCTTGGGGTCCTGCTGCAAACCCCCTCTTTGCCCAGCGCCACTCCCTTGCCTTGGCTTCTGGCTCTGATGCTCAGTTTGGGGGAGCCGCCCTTCCCCCTGTCGCTTTTCAACTGATGCTCCTCAGACCCCATGCTGGAAGCCGCGCAGGCACTCAGGGAAAGAGCCCTTCAGGATGAAGTGATGGGGTGACAGCCAGGGAGGGAGATCCAGGGATCTGGGGTGAGATGCACAGTTTGTGGTTTCGTTACTTACGCAGCTCCCGTGACCCCGCCCGCAGACTGAAAGCAGGCGCAGCATGTGGTTTGCTGGTTGGCAGAGTTTCTTCTCTCAGCTCACTCCAGCGGTGATAAGGGTCTTCTTTCGTCCAGGCCCTTTCCTGCACTTCCCAAAGTGATGGATTGAGGTTTGCACCACTAAGAGCCACTGCCAGACTTCTCTGGCCATTCAGTGCGGCTGGGAAATTGTCAAGAGCCCCATAAATCCCCCTCCCCCTGTATATTGAGAGTGCAGGCTTAACAATAGCTGTTACACGTCAGTGTCCTTGGTAACGCCCGGGCACTGCCAGCTCCATGAGAGCAGAGGGGCTCATCTCTCTGTCTGCGCTGATACACTCTGCCCTGCCTTTCTGACCCCCATCGCTCCACCACCCACCCCAGCCTTCAGTCCCAGTCTGCCCCCCATCCCTCTGTCTGTCTGTCTCACTCTGTCCATCACTTCCCCTCTGCTCCCCCCTTTGTTCATTCATCTCCCTTTCCCCCCTGGTGTCTGCATCCCACAGACCAGACACCCCTTTCCAGGTCACCAGCAGCCAGGAGGGTTTCCCCCACTACGCAGAGGGGATCTCTCCCAGGACTCCAGTTCTGCTGGGGCTGTCTTTAGTGGGGCTCTAAGATTTCTGCAGTGCTCTAGCTCTGCAGGCCGGGTCCCTTAGCAGGAGCCAGGCACTGCATAGTTGGTTAAATCCAGCCAGGTCTTGGCAGCAAGAGGCACGTATTCCTCACAGGACACCAGCAGGGAGGGGGGGCAGCTCCAACACCAGTCTGCCACAGCAGAAAGGTATTGAAAGAGGGCTCTGATGCCGCAGGGCAGGCTCAGCGGCTGGCCCCGGGCACTACGGGATGGGGCTCCCTAGGGGACGCCAGCATTCATTGGACTGGTAACAGGGCACCGGTGCGACAGCCTGGCGGGCTCTGGGGGAAGGAGGAGCCAGGCCTCCGTCTGCCGCGGGCTCCGCAGCTGATTTACTCCCACGTGTCCATTCCTGCACACGCAGGCCCAGGGCTCTGCGGTCCTCCACTGGGGCAGCTCCACTGGCTTCTGGCCCTGTCTCTCCTCTCTGGGCCCAGCTGCCACCTGCGTGTTCTGAGGAATTCTCCATCTCGCCTCTGTCTCTAGGGGTGTCTCTCCCTCCTCTGCTGCTCCCTCGTTCCAGGGTCTATGCACCCACCTGGCCCACACACTCCTCCAAATTACCCCACGCTGCTGCTGCTTCCCCTCCCAGCCCAATTGTCACTTTTCAGCTGCTCTGGAACCCGCAGCATCGCCTGCAAATTCCCCTCCCTGCTGTTTCATGCTAGTCAGAGCATCCTTTCTCTGGCAGTTTCCATTGCCAGTGTGTGCAAGAGGCAGGTACGACACTGGGGAACGTTTCCTCTGCAGGAGGGCGAGGGAGCCGCTGCTCCAGTTCTGCCGGCCTGCTCCTTATCAGCACAGAGAGCAGCAGCCGCGAGGCTGTGACAGGCTTTCAGCACCTAGCTCAGTGCTTGTTTAAAGAAAAGGTGGTTCCAGGGGCCGATGGTGCATGTTTCACTGGAAGAGAGTCGTGCAGTTTATTTGCCATGGGCTCAGTCAGGCTCAGCGATCGTGCTGAAGTCAGAAAGACCCAAGATCTCCAGCAGATGCCCACTGCCCACCCATCCCTACCTGAGCACAGGTGCTGCCGGCTCGCCCTCACTTTCCCTCCCTCCAGGACAAATTCATCTGTCTGCTTCAGTATGAAAACGACTGCCCCTATTAGAGCAAAGAACAGGCTCCTGCAGGCAGTATTCCCAGCGCAGGATCAAATGTTATCCGCCTGCCCTGCGCTTCCTGCTCATGTGGTTCCTGCGGGAGGTCTGAGAATGAGCTGTATTTCAGGTCCCAGCGGCCCTGCCCTGTCCCCCCGAATGCCTGCTGCTGCTGCATGATCTCATCCTCCTTCCTTCCCTCGCTGTGTCTTGCGCGCTCCCCCTTTCTTTTCCCTCCTGCCCCAATCTCTCCCGCTGCGCTCTGGGAGTGGAGAGGTGTCTGCAGATCGCTGCATGCCGGCTGGGCTGGATGAAGGGCGGGACGTGCGGTGGAGCCCCAGGTGCTAGGGGAGGGCTGGCACCTTGGGGCTGGACTTTTATGTGGAAGGTGTGCAAGGGGTGGAGTTCTGCTGCCATGTTCTGTCCGGAACTGAGCTGCAGCTTTCGGGGGGCCATTAACCTCCTCTGGGAGAGTTGTGGCAGCAGCTCTGGCTGGAGGTGATGAATGCTGGATCTCCATACGTGGGGCTGAGGCTGGGGGGATGTGCGGATCTGGGATGGGGAGAGCAGTACCTGGCAGCGGTGCCTTCCTCTTTGCATGCTCTGAGCAGTGGGTTTCTCCATGAGCCAGTGACCGAGAAACCAGGAACCAACTCCAGGGCTGCTGGAATCAGGCAAAACACCATTACAGCCAATGGCAAGGCAGCTGTTTGCACCAGACTTGACTTTGGCCCAATAAAAGGCCCTGTTCCCCTTCAGCAAGGACTCCCTCTGGGTGTGCGCACAGGTGCATATGGGTGCGCATGCTCCTGCGCCTACTGCACAACGACAGCAGTTGCTATACTCATCCAGACCATGCCATCTTTTGTCTTGCACATCTGTCCTCCCAGCTGCAGCTTTGCGCCGCCTCATCTCTCCTTTGTCCCACACTGGAGCCAGGCTGTCCTGCAGAATAGTGCTTGGCATCAGGCTGACGCAGGCATTGCCTGGATCTCTGCATTCTTCACCGTCTAGATCCTTTGCACCCAGAGCAACCTGCTGCTGGCCTCCTGCCACCACTGAGGATCCTAGCCCTAAGGTTACTCCGAGCACCTCTCCAAACACTAGCTGGCTCTGGTTGGTAAATAGATGCTGCCTGGCTCTGGTTTGCCTGCTGGGCCAGAGTATATCACACACATCCCCAAATCCCACTCCCCCAGGCTCCCCCTCGTGGACTCTCTCTCTTCCTGCCTCCTGAGCAGAGCTGGGTGAAAATTTTTCAGCAAATTGCATTCTTCAGGACCCTGAAACTGTCCGTGAATTCAGATCAAATTCAACCAAGGCCGTTGGCTGAAAAAGCACCTGACAACAGCGATTTAAGAAATCTCCAAGTGTCTTGTTCTGAAGAAATCGAAACACACCATTTTGAAAATGTCTGATTTGATTCAACATTTGACACATCTCATGTTGACCTCAGCATATTTTCCTCTCTATTTTATTCCACCAAGAAAATCCCCCCAAAATCGGTTTGGTTTGAAACAAGCCAAGTTTTTCCTTTGGACTTTTCAGTTCAGCCGCCAAACTGACAAATCCGTTATTTGTTCAGCTTGGCTCCTGAGTGCTGTTTTCTTGGCTCCGGACCAGCATTATCTTCCCTCACTGGGAATTACAGCAGGGCCACGGAAATGCAATGATTCCTAATCACTGGACTGCCAGCAGACTCAACCATCTGAGCTTCCTCACAGCAGTGGCCAGTCAGGGCCTCCAGAAGAAGCCATGCAGAAAGCCAACCCTATGGCCCAAAGCAGATGTCCCCGTTTGCAGCTTTGCAAAGTTGATCTTCCGAAGAGCAGAACTTTGTAAAACCTTACAGCACCGATGGCCCACCCCCCCGATCACACAGCCTCACGTAGCCCCACCCCGAGTAAAGAAGGCTTCTAGCACAAGGCATCCAGAAAGAACATGTGAGCTGGTGTTGAGTGCGAGAAGCTGTTATGGAAAAGGACTCCAGGCCCCTGCTCTACCGTCCTTCCCCTGAACATCGCCGCTGTCCAGGATTTCCACTGCATCACATTCTTCCTCTCTTCCTGAGCTCAAAGATCACATGGGTTTGCACAGGTTGGGAGGTAGCCCAGTTTGGAAACACCAGCCCCTGGTGCTTGATGTCCATGGGGCCTTGCTTGGAGCTGCGTTATTCAGGGGGAAACACACCGAGAGACTCCAGCTGGAAGTCCCGTGGGACTCTGGGAGCATCCTTCCCTTCCCTTCTCCATGCACTGAAATCTTCGACAAGATCCCTCCGGCTGTGTTGGGGCAACACTTCCCACACTAAGAACGGGAGGAGAGAGCCAGGAGCTAGCCGGAGCCCTCGGAGGGCGCAGATGAGCTGACTGCACGCAAGGGCCATTTGTCGCGGGGGCTTTGCAAGACATATGACATCAAAGGTGCCAGAGGAGCATTATCTGTCTGTTCCCTGGCAATTTCCATTCACGGTTTCACTAGCTAAATACAGCCCTGTCTCCGCTCAGCCTTTTATCACGCACACCACAGCCAGGAGACCATTTCCCAGGTAATAGTCACTGAGGAGCATTGACTTATTGCGGCTGAGAAAATGAACTTTACTCAGGCTTGCCTGAGGCAGCCGGCACGTTCCTGTGTGCACAGGGGGATGCCAGGCCTTGGTGTCTTGCAGCAGTGTGAGCAGGGCCAGCCCCCACCTCCATGGAGCTGATGTATGGGCTGAAAGTGCTGGGATAAGGTTTTCTCCTGGCACTCACCAGCTAATGGAGTCGACTGACAGCATTTTATGGCTCTGATACAAAGGCCATCAGTTTGTGTGACAGTTTTACTAGGTTGGGAGGAAGCTTTATAGTCCAACTTCCTTTTGCTTAATCTGTCTGTTCTCCTACTCGTTTGTCTCTTACCTTCCTACCCCCACCAGAGGCGAGTTCAGTAGTGGAGCAGCGTGGAGCTGAGGCCAGCAAACAGCCCTGCAGCCCTGCTCCAGCACTGGGGCTCAGCCACGCCTGTGTAGGTCGCCCTTTGCCCAGCGCAGGTGCACAGGATCCAGCTCCTTCCTGCTTGCATAGCTTTCCTCCTGCCTGGGGTGAGAAGAGAGGGAGGGATCTAATGTCGAGGGAATAATTCAGAGAATGTAATTGACGGTGAGCTTGGAGGCTTTGGGTGACAGCCATAGGCAGCAGGGTAGGGAGCCTCTGCCTGCGAATACCCGGCCCATGAACTGGCTAAGGAGGAGCTCCAGCACTGTGAGTCAAGCTACACTGCAGCTCCCTTCACGAGGTCCATTTCCCTGGAGCCCCTGTGAATGGGGGATCATGGACAGCAGGGACTGGGATGACAGGGCACTGCGTGGGGACCTCATGGCCTGGGTCAGGCAGGGCTGTCACGCTGCCTTGCTCGCTGACATGCCCTGCTGCGGGAAATTCCCACCGCGTAAGGCCAGGGGCGAGAAGACAAATGGGAATTTGCAGCTTGACCCTTTCTCACCCGAAGGGTCTGTCTACACTGCACTCAGAGTGGCTGCAGCACGTGTAGATGTGCCCGAGCTAGCACCGGCACCGACAGCAGGGAAGCCATGGCAGCACAGGCAAGAGCAGGGTGGTACAAGTCGGCCTTGTGCAAGCCCTCGAAGGCTAACTCATGAAGTCGCACTTCTCTTCTCGTGTGTGGAGCTGGCTCGGGCAAAGCCAGGTGGGTGTGCCTACACATGCAGCAGTCTCACCTCAGATTGTCATGTAGACAGGATCCCTGTGGCCCACTGGCTACCTAAGAGGTCACTGCTTCATTTGAGCAGAGGCCAGTGTAAAAGGAATCAACACAAAAGCCTCTTCCTAGGCCCCTGTCAATGGCTCAGCACAGCCCCAGTGCAGCAGGTCTGTCTTGGGCCTGCGGCTGCAGAGCGGGAAGGGAGCCCTGTTTGCAAGGTAAAGGACGGCCTGTTTGTAAATCACAAGCGTGCATCCACACAAACGCCCCCGCTGACCCCGGCCTGGCTACCAGATGGCAGGCACAAGCCACCTGATGGCAGCAGCAAGAGCCAAGGAAGGCTCCGTCATCAAAACCCTGTGAGTTTCCTGCCTGCACCTCCCTAGGTCTCAGTCAGAGCAGCTGTTCTCTTCTTCCTGTATGAGCAGCCTGGCAGGGAGAGGGACAGCCTTCAGTCTGGCTGGGCAAAAAGAGCCGACCCTTCGGAAAAGCAGCGTGCGGTGTTATCTGTGCGAGCCCAGCGCTGCCACGCTGCATGCCAGGCGTCAGGGTGCAGTAGGGTGCGAGCCAGCGGAAGAGGCAGGGGAGCTCCAGGCTGGAGGGAAGAGTGGCTAGGAGCCCAGTGAAATAGACCAGAGCTCTGCATCCGGCAGAGAAAGGTATGGCGACGTCCCAGAGCCGTAGACCGGGACCCAGGATGCAAAGAGGCCAGCCTCTGTGGCATGGGCAACCAGGCTCCCTGTAGCCAGGCTCTGTACCCAGGAACCCCCGAGTGTCCTGAGAGGGGGGCATAGCCACAGGGGCAGCCACGCAAGCCCGGTTCCTGCCCCTGCCCAGCACGCCCAGGCTCCCTTTGGTCCCTGGGAGGCCAGGCCAGTCTCTTGCTGATTGATTGCCAGGCCGGGTGACCACGCCGCCCCCAGCCACAAAAGCCTCCTGCACACGCTGCCGTAGGGAGGCTGCACAGGGCTTTATTTCATGGTGTGCAGGGGATCCCTGCATGAGCCCCTGGCATCCTGCCTCATCTAGCCGGGGGGGCCACACCGGTTCGGCTGTCTGGGGGGCCCTCTGCACCAGTCCGTAACAGCTATTAGCATGTGACCTCAGGCAGCAGAGCACAGCAGAGCATTTGCACGTGGACTCGCTTGTCCTGTTACGCGTCTGCTCGCCCAGCAAAGGCGCTGGCAGAACGGAGTCAGCCCCAGGGAGAGAGCACGGGAGGTAGAATTGAGTGTGGTTTTACAGGGCTCCTTTCGCACTCAAGGTCTCTCAAAGGGCTTTGCAAAGCAGGGAGTTAAACACCCTCTGGCCAGGCGGGGGGTGACAGCTCAACGGCCTGAGCCCGATGCATTAACTGCTTCACTGCGAGAGGGCACGCTGGCCCACGCCGCCGGTCTCCCCTGCCCCAGGAATGGGATCCACAGTTACCCCGAGGCAGCCACCCAGCAGGGCGAGAAAGGAGCTCGCTTCAGTGTCTCGCCCCACAGCTGGTGTATCTCACCAGCAGGCTCCTGCTGCTCTGCTGTACTGCCGGGTGGGAGGGCAGAGAGATGCCAGCCGGCCTATTAGCTCAGAAGGGCAGGAGGATACTTGGCTCCCCCATCCCGGTTCCTGTGTCCAGCTATTAACGTGCCTGGGATGAATCTGAAAATACATGGAAGGGTCCTTGAGCCCCCCCAAACTTCAGTGCCTGACACTGGCCCCACAAGGCAGGATTCTGCTGCGTTGCTCTTGTCCCAGGCTCAGCCCACCCCCAAGCCTAGACTGCATCTCTGGGCCAGACAGCGCCGCTGCACGCCAGTCTCTGACGTGAAGGTGTAGGGCCTAGAGGGGAGCCAGGGCTCACACAGGTCTCACCCGCTGTCTTCCCCGCCTCCTGCACAGGTACCTCCGGACCCTGTACCTCGGCCTGCAGAGCCGCTGGCAGTCGGACCACAGGCAGCGCCACTTCTACTGGAGGATGATGTTTGAGAGCGCTGACATCAGCATGCTGCGGCTGCTGGAGACCTTCCTGAAGAGCGCCCCTCAGCTGGTGCTGCAGCTGAGCATCATGGTGCAGCAGACCAGCATTGAACCCTTGCAGGGTAAGGGTCCCCCCTTGCCAGCCCTGCCCCTGCCACCCTTCTGCTTCTGTCTCGGCCCTGGCCCGGCCCGCCTTCTGCCTTCCTCCCAGCACTGGTCACCGCCAGCTGAAGGGGACATTCCAGGAAATTCAAAGGTGGCCAATTCCAAACCGAGCAAAGGAAAGAGCTTCCCATGCAACGTGGGCCGAGCCTGTGGAACTCACTGCCACAGGGAGCTGTTGAGGCCAAGAACTTAGCAAGAGGCAGAAAGGGCTGTGACGCTCCTAGGGATAAAAGAAATAACTGAGTTGTCAATCGTTGATAACATGCTGGAAGGGACAGAAAGCTCCAGCTTCAGGGCTGACACCAGCCTCTCACTATGAGAGGCCAGGAGGAGACCGGGCGGAAAATTATCCCCTCGCTGCTCCTGTGGAGTCTGTCACCTTTCCCTGCAGCATCTGGCGCTGGGCCCTGTCACAGGCAGGACACTGGGCTAGATGGAGCCGGGATCTGCTCCAGCCTGCCATTCCCACGTTCCATCATCTGTCTTTCCTGCCTCCTCCTCCCATCTCCGCCCACCGTCCCTCTCCTTCCAACTCCCTGTCTCTCTCCGTGTCTCCGCAGGTCTCTCAGCTTCGGCCTCCCTGGTGTCCCTGGCATGGATGATCGCCTCCTACCAGAAGGTGCTGCGGGACTCGCGGGAGGACAAGATGCCCATGTCCTACAAAGGGGCCGTGGTGCAGATCCTCTGGCACCTGTTCACCATCGCCGCCCGCGCCATTGCCTTTGCCCTCTTTGCCTCCGTGTTCCAGCTGTACTTCGGCATCTTCATCGTTACGCACTGGTGCATCATGACCTTCTGGATCATCCAGGGGGAGACGGACTTCTGCATGTCCAAGTGGGAGGAGATCATCTACAACATGGTGGTGGGCATCATCTATGTCTTCTGCTGGTTCAACGTGAAGGAGGGCCAGAGCCGCTGCCGCATGTCCGTCTACTACGTCATCACGCTGGCGGAGAATGCGGCCCTTACCGTGCTCTGGTACATGTACTATGACCGCCAGACCACCTCCGACTTCGACGCCTTAATCATCGTCTGCGTGGTCTCCTCCAGCTTCGCCCTGGGCATCTTCTTCATGTTCATCTACTACTGCCTCTTGCACCCCAATGGGCCCATGTTTGGCCCCCAGGCCACAGGCTGTGTTTTCAAAAAGGCGCCAGCCACCTGCGTGGGGCCCCCTGAGGATGTTATCACCAGTCCCCCGCGCTCCCTGCCGCGGACTACAGGAGGGGAGAGGGAAGGGGTGCCTGGGGACAGAGACAGCTGTGTGCCTGTTTTTCAGGTCAGGCCAAGTGTCCCCCCGACCCCTGTTACCCGTGCCCCACGGACAGAAGGGCCCGTCATCCGAATAGATCTGCCCAGGAAGAAGTACCCTGCCTGGGACGCCCATTTTATTGACAGGCGGCTCCGTAAGACGATCTTAGCGCTGGAGTATTCTTCCCCAGCTACCCCGCGCCTGCAGTACCGCAGTGTGGGGGCCTCGCAGGAGGTGCTGGAGTATGAGACCACGGTGTAGGGCTGCCACAGGAGCCGTGTAACTGCCTGGCTGGGGCTGACACGACGGTGCATTTCCAGAGCCCAAGGGGTCACTGGCTGGAGCTCACTGGCCGCCCGCCACGCCCGGCCTTCCGCTGCCCTGCACAGTGGCAGTCCCGTATCTTCTCAGCGTTTTGCCTTTTTGTTCATTAGCACTGACAGCCCCTCCCACCTCCCCCGCTCTAAACCCCCCTCCCAGAGGGGTTGGTGAGGTCAGCTGGTGCCACCCCCCCCTTCCCTGCCTTTACCAGCTCTCCCTTCAGGCAGTGCCACCTGGGGCAAAGCTTTCCTCCCTGCACCCCAGTTGCATCCAGGCTGCCTCCCTGGCACCCCCACAGACGGGCCCAGAGCAATCCGTCCTGGGTTTGTTGGTGCTGAAATACCTCACCTGTACCTGAGCCCAAACAGCCCCGGTCTCTGGAGCTGCCGCATTGGGTGGCCTCTAGCCACTGGTGAAGGGGCAGGGGAGCAGTGGTGCAGGGGGATCGCTCAGAGCCAGGCTGGAGGGTGGGGGAGCAGCTGCCCTGTGGTGCGAGGACCAGTTGGAGCTGTGGAGCAGCGGGCAGGAGAGGGGCAGCAGAGTGCACAGGGGGCCAAGGAATCGGGGCACCAGATACAGAAATGCACTGCAGGCTCCCACCACTTTGAGCACAGTGGGGCCCTGGGAATTGGGGCACAGGCGTGAGGAGCTCTGGCAGAAAGGTGCGGCCCTGGATGCTGGAACCCACGCTGGCTAGTGCAGGGTGTGGGGTATGGTGCACCGGGGCCTTTGATCAGCAGGCAAGATCACACATCCAATCCTCTCTCATTCCTGTAGGGAGTCTGTCCCCGTGCTTCCCTGGGCCATGGAATTAGGGGAATGGTCTTGGGACCCCTTTTCTTCGCTTCCCCCCACCTAACACACCCTAAGACGCCTGCAGCTGTCAGGAAAGCCCATGGGGGCAGATGCACTTCGGCCTCTGAGTAAAGGAGACCCAGGAAGGTTAAATATCCCCGAGTCCCATGGCCAGGGGGATTTTCCTTAGAGTGTCGGGGTCACAGCAGAGAGAGCCCAGGGGATCCCAGCGAACACATCGGCACAGCTGGGCCAGCGGGGGGGTGTTTGCTTGAGGCCAGGCCAACCCGGTGCCAATAACCCTGGCAGGCCCCACGCCACACTGGGGCTGGAACTTCAGAGGGAGCGGCTGAGTTCAGCGTCACCACCTGCGAGAGCCGCAGGACTGCAGCCGCGCCAGCCGCTGTCACACAGCCTGCATTGGCTGCTCTGCAGGGACTGCAGTGCCACACCACTTCCGGGCTAGGATACACAGCCCAGCGGCTGGGGTTGATTCTGGGGCCTTGGGCAGCAAACGCGGAGTCTGCAGGAGGCTGGGTGAGCCCTACTGGGGCAGGGCTGGGGTGTCCCGCCCCAGCTCTGCAGGCCTGGCACTGAGAGCTGAGCTGGCGGCTGTGGTTCCAGCTGTTGGGAACTGGCTGGTGTGTGTCGAGGGGCTTTATCAACAGCTCGCCACGAAAACTCTGCAGCCTTTTAAATGATGGTGGGGCGGGAGGGGGGCGGGGGGGGGAGATTGTTGGTTGCCTTTTAGACTGAATGTTAACAGGTCACAGAGAAAGCCGCAGACAGGCCAGCCCCATCTCTTTTCCGACCTGACTTCCTGGCAGGCACACAGATGTGAGGGAGGGCAGAGTGAGGCCTGCATGCATAGCTGCAGACGTGGGTCTCAAGGGAGAGATTGAAAACAAACTGTTAGGTGCCCAGGTGCTGACTGATGCCTGTGGCTGTGTGCACAAAGCAGAGCACTGCACGTGCAAAAGACTGTTTAAGTGCATTTCCCGTTTGGCCTGGGCAGATGCATTAATTAAGAGCCAAAATTAGGTGCCCCTTTTACACATGCAATTAAGAGCTGAAGCTTGCTGAATATCTGGCCCACCCAGAAGATGCAGCAGGATCCCAGAGTGCCACTCTCTGACCCCAAATGCCCTTTGGTCACAGAGAAGCCATGGCTCTCAGGACTAGCCTCATCGCTCCAAAGGGGGTTACAACCCCAAGAGGGAGGCGATGCCCTGAAAGCTGACTGCCTTGCCTCAGGGCTATGCCTGAAACCCCGGGCCTGCTCCAGCCGCTGGGGGAGCTCAGTCTGGACAGGCCCAAGGTCACCGTCCAGGCTGACATGGAGGAAACTCAAGAGTTACATGAAGCAAGAAGGCAAGAGCGTGTGGGGCTGGGAGAAGCCCAGATGTACATTTACAGGAGGACACTCTCTACATAGCCTCCCTACCTTCCCCCACCACATTCAGGCTGCTCGCACTCCCCCGATCAAAAACCCACCAGTTCTCCGAGTCCCTTCGTCTACATGGGAAAGGTGCAGCCCCCAGCTGGGCCCTGCCCATCAGGAGAGCACGCCCTGGCGCTCCCCTCTCTGCTGCCGCTCTGGCTTCATTGTCAATGTGATGCTGGCTTGGTCTGGAGTGGGAGAAGGGGGGCTGTTTCCTGCTGTTCCTTATGGGAGGGTCTGAAATCTCCAATTTCTTTTTGCCCTCACCCTCGGATTTAAGCCTTCGGCCCCTGCAGCTGTTGGCTGTGCTGACGCTGGCCCCCGTGTGGGGGTTGGTTCTGCAGCCTGCTTACCCTGTGTCCTCTCACGCAGCTGAGCAGCCTGTGGCTGGTACCCCAGAGAGGCCCTGGGCAAATAGGGTCACTGCTCACAAGGGAATACCCAAGTCTCTCCTGTCACTGGGCAGAGCCACATGGACTCGGGCTGGGAGGGTTAATGTGTAACTGACCCAGAGAACAAACCAGCTGCGGCTGAGTCTCCTAACAAGTCTTAAATGCATTCCTTGCATTGGCTGCGAGAGGGGACAAGAGTTGGGCACCCAAGGGTGGGAGCTCTGCTGGACCATTGCCCCGGCCTGTCAGCGTTCCTGTCCTGGCTGTGCTCTCGTGAGCCTGGCACTGTTGGTTTGTCTGATTGGCGAGAACTGTTTTTTCTAGTTTGTTTTATTTTAAGTGACATGATCTACCTCAGCAACGGTTGCTGGTTTCCATTGCTGCAGCTGGCACTGCCGGCAGGGGCTGCTGTGGGGGCGGCTTCCCTGTGTGCTGTGGAGTGCGTGACAAGGTCAGAAAACCACGCGTTCGTTGCTCCAGCATCCCCCAGGCAAGTGAGATCCGTGGCTCTACGTGAACTGAACTGTGACTGCCAGCTCCTCTTGAGGGGCTGCTTCCCTGGTAAGACAGGCCCAAGTGTGGCTCTCCGGGCTTGAGGAGAGGCACCCCCAAAGCTGAGAGCAGGATCTGCAGTTTGTTATCTTCTGGGGCCAGATCCTGAAGGCCCTTGCTAAGATTTTAACCTGTCCTTACCCAGGCAAGCTCCCACCACTGTCAGCCTGTCTCAGGATTTATCCCACACTCAGCACTGGCGTGTGTGGGTTTGCCTGGGTGAAACTGAGCAGGGCTCCATGATCTGGCCCGCTCCCTCCCATTTTCACCCTGCGTGATGTGGAAACTCGAGCTGCCCTGGGGACTTGCGATGTATTTCCGTGGCGAGGGTACACTGAGTACCTCTCTTTGGGGCTGGGCCCATGTAGCAAGTGTAGGTAGCACTGTGCCCCTGGTCAGGCCTTGCACGTGCCTGGCTGGCTGGATCCCATGCATCGTGACCAGCTGGGCAAGCTGACTGCACCCTGCACAAAGGACACCCTACGCTGAGTGCTGCGAATCCCCTGCGCCAGCTGGCGGGAGTCCCACAAGCAGGGCTTAAAAGGCAGGGAGCCACGGTAAGGTCTCATCTCAAGCCCCACAGCTCCCCATTCCCTTGTGGTCACAGGCCCAGTGCCACTTAGAACAAGGTGGGCATGGCTGTGCCTAAACGAAGGGGCAATCCAGCTTCTCCCCCTTAGCTGGTGCAGTGAGAGCCCTCCTCGGCCCCCCCCCCCGTTTCAATCCACTTTAACCCCAGGCTTGGCGTTGTCAGTGCAGATTGTGCCATGAATCTGACCCCTCTGCTATACACTTCTAATGCACACTGTGAGCTAAATTACCGCCCGTTCACATCACAACAGCCTCATTGAAGTTAATGGGATCATATGGGCTGTAAATCAGGACAGAATCTGCCACGTACCCTACGGCAAGACTGTAGCATGTGGTTGTAACGGTGGTACATGGTGGACAGCGTGCACTGACTTTACTCTGCACCCCACACCAGCGCTCTTCTGACTGTACTGCACCCTGCGCTAGCTGTAAAGTACACATGCTCTCACTGTATCATGTTCTTCAACAACAGCCCCTACTCCAGCTGTGCTACATAAACCGTACTGACCGCGCTGGATACGTGTACTAACGGTGCTAAATGGACGGCCTGTGCTTTGTCCCTATATTACACCAGGCACTGATTGTATTGTGTGCCATACAGTGTGTGCTGACTGTACCCTCTCTGCCTGCAGCATGTGCTGTATCTTCATACAGCCTGTGCATCTGCATTGCTTTCTATCCAGCGACTGCAATATGTGCCTTCTTACACACCATGCTCTCACTCTGCAGTGCAGCCCCTGGCTTGTCGTCTGTATAGTAATCGCGAGCTCCATATAAGCGTGCAGACCGCACATTGTAACTGCACCATCAGCACTGACTACACCAGGACTACTACACCTCTCCATCTGACTGTCTTTTGCACACCGACTGCCATGCTCTTGTCCAGTACGCCATGCTGCACGTTGATAGCACACTGTACATATATTGTGCCTTTGCACCATATGTCCACTGTCCTTTTCAGGCACCCCTGGTCCTGTTGTACTATGGACTGTCCCAGCTTATGATCTCAGTTCAGTGGCATAAATCCAGAGTAATGCCACAGTCAGTGGACTCACATTGGCAGAAATCCGGAGTAAGTGAGGGCAGACTCTGACCCAGTCCCTGTAGAAGCCTGTGCCCACATGGTGCTGCCACACCATGCTGACTGTCCCATCCCCCCGGCACAGCCTACCCCATGACACCGCACACGTGCTGCACCGCGGGCGGGACCATCTGTGCTATAGCACTAAGAGCTGTCTGCAGCATGGCTAGTTAGTACAATAAGCAGAACATTCGCATCTTCCATGGCAGAGTGTAACCAATTGAGGCTGGCCTGATAGCACGCAGATTGCAGCTGGCAGCCAACTCCTGAAGGATGGGTTGAAATAGATGATAGAGCGAGCGCTGGGGGGAGAGAAATAGACACGTCTGGACAGAAGCTGTTTCTGTGCAAATGCTGAAAGTGACTGTCCACGTGGTCTCCTTAGTGTCAGGGTTGTTCTCACCTGGATGAGGCCATCTGAAGAAACAGGTCGAATCCAATAGCGGCAGCCAAAGCTTCTTGTGCAAAAGAGCTAGGCAGTGCCTCTGCAGCTAGAGCCTGGGCTTTTGATTTCGTCCCGTGCTTATTTTTGTCACTGTTTTGGAAGCAGCCTGTTGCCGAAAAGCCCTGTGGCATTAGCTGGTGTGTCTCCAAATGCCAGCCAGGACCAAGCGCTAGCAGCTGTCTGGCTTCGGGGAACCGATGACTGGAGACTTGCTTGCAGCTGCAGTATTGCGAGGTCATCATGGGATCCTGTGAGCGTCTCCCCCCTTCCCAAATCGCTGCAGTACCGAGGGTTTCCCCGGGGTTGCTGTTCTTTGCAGGGTATCACAGTGGACACATTGCCTGGTGCCTTGTATTTTTTGTAATCTGAAGAACTGGGTCTGGGATGTTTTAAATATTTCTGTATTGAATGGCAGTCGCAGAAGCCCTTGCTTTAGGCATTTCTGTTTGGCTCCAGATTATGGATGGCGGATAGCGTCCTCACCTACATGCCCAAATGCATGGAGCAACTTTACAATAATGAAGGGCCAAAAAGCTGTTTTGCTTGAGTAGTTCCTCGGGACCGCCCCAGTTCTGATGGGAATTTCAGTCCCTCAGAGCACCTGGCTGGGTCAGGAATAGCCTCTGTGAATTAGGGCCCTGTGGGACACTCTGAGTTTGGGGTCAGGTTTGGGTGTCTGTTTCTCAATGGCTCTTTTGCCTCAAGAAACCATTTATGGGTCTGAAATACTGTGATAGCTGGTCCACTTGGGTTGTGCAGATGGAGAACTGATGAGGAGCATTGTATAGTGGCCAGATCATGGGGCTGGCAGTGCGGAGTTCGGGGTTCTGGCCATGACGCTGATTCGGAGTGACTGCATAACCCAGGGCAAGCTCACTTAATCTTTCCTTGGCCTCGCTCTGTGCCTCAGTTTCCCATTCTGTAAGATGGAGGTGGTGACACTTCCCTATCTGACGGGTGCTGTGAGGAGTAATCAATGTTTGTAAAGGGTCTTGAGATGCCCAGGAAAATGTGTCAGGGAAGTGAGAACTGATTAATATTATTAGCTTCCCCATCCACAGACTGCCATACCATGAGGTCATTATTTTGGCCCTAGCCAAGGCTATTGGAGAGACGAGGTGGTGAGGTAATACTGTTTATTGGACCAACTTCTGACGATGGTTGACAGTTACAAATACTGGAGCCTGCCTTTCCCACTGTTTGGGATCTAATTCGGATCTGGCATTGAGTCCTGTGTGAATGTGACAGCTGCAGGCACACGTTTACCTTGTGCACTTAAGGAAATAGTTTTGTGGCGAGTTTGGAAGTGTGTTCTTCATGTTACTTGGGTATTAGGCATCCAGAGAGACAGACAGACAGAATTAGCAGTTATGGAGAAGAGGGAATAAAATTGTTTGAGTTCATGTGCCAGACTAGAACCAACCTACAAATCTACAGCGTAAGCAAATAGATCCAGTTACTTGGTCACCAGTTATCCCAGCTGTTATCAAGGGGTAGATATATTCTCCAGCCTGCCTCAAAGTCTGGGGCCAGCTCCTGTGCAGAGGCCGGGGTGGGGGGCAGTGAGAGGGGCAGGAACAGCCTTCAGGAGCAGAAGATCTTTGTCTGGCTGAAGCACACACCCACTGGGGCCCACATGCTGCCAGTGCAGAGCTGACGCCAGGGTTTGGATTTATGCTGCAGTGAGAGCACAGGCCTGCCCGATGTGCGTGGGGTATTTGGCACCTTAGGGCACGTCCTGTGTGTCTCTAGCATAAAAGCGATAGGACAAAGGGTAGAACCAGCAGCCAAGCCCAGGAAATAACCAATCAAACTGTAAATCAACCCAAACTGCACCCCCATCCCTTTGGCACGCTATCCCCTAGAGCACTCTCCTGTCCCAAAAGTGTAGGGCTTGCCAGTGCGTCTGAGAGGTCAGGAGAGGTGGGGTCACTGCAGTGTAGACGTCTGGGCTCGGATTCCTAGGGCCATGCAAGGCGGGAGGGTCCTGGGCTGCAGCCGGAGGGGGAAAGCCTCCATGGCAATTAAACAGCCCTGTGAGCCCACATCAACTGGCCCCGGGACAGCCGCAGGGGTCTCACTGCAAACTTTCCAACCCCTGCTTGAGCACCGCCACTGCACTGCAATCCTGGCTGTATCCTTGCTGGGCCTGGGTCTCACAGTCCTGCTAATGTGTCCATACCTTTCCATGCACCTTCCAATTGGCTCTGCAGCCTGAGCTGCGTCCACACTGCCAAATGACAGGGCTTGGACCAGAGTCAGAGCAGGACGCGGGCTCTGACCCGCCCCTAGCAGGGTCCTTGGACCTAGGCCCTGAGGATTTGCTGACACAAAGTCAGACCGATTTGTATGTGGACAGAAAAGGGGCGTGGGCTCAAGCCAGAGTCAGAGCCAGTGCTTAGTGCGCAGTGTAGACACACCCAGAGAGCTTTAAAACTTATCACCAACCCTTAAACTTCACCCAGGACCAGCTGGCAGCCAGGGCAGATCACAGGGGTTGGTGCCTCGCACTCCGAGGGGTACTCCACTTGACGTGTGGCAGCAGCACTGAGGCAGAGTCAGTGAATCACTGCTTGGAGCATCAGGATGCAGGTTAGAGGCTCCTATTGCTGCTACAGCCCAGCATGGGATATCAGCCATGTGGCATCAAGCCACCAGGCCGGTGGGGAGAGGCCTTCCTCTGCACCCCCGCTTCACTCTCCTGCACGAGTCCCCTTGGCTTGGGCTTTGTGGGAGAGGCAAGGAGAACGGCACGAGCCCCTGAGACGCTAGAGCGGCTTCCCATGTCCTGGGTTTGCTTCAGCTTTGATTGGTATGGGGCATCGTTAGCCAGAGGGCATCTGTCAGCATTCGAGGCATTGCTGCCCTCCGGGTCCGCCACTGATGCCCGTGCTGCGGATCTCTGAGTGAAGCCTCGTGAACTTTCTTTAGGGAAGCGATGCCTCACTGGGCTTGTCACAGGATCCTTACTGCAGCCCTGGGCAGGGGCAGCATATCCACGTTCGATCCCTGCCTCCCCCCAGCCCCATGGCATGAATGCAGAGGTGGTGGTCGTTCCACAGCGGATTCTTGGGTGGTGCAAGGGCACACGGGGGGATGGTCTCCTTTGCTTTCCTCGGCCATTTGCTCCTTGGTATAAAGAAGCTAGAACGTCAGCTGCCATCATCTGCATGGGACGATTAGCCCAGCCCCAGGTGGAGCAGAAAACCAGCTGCGTTCATCGTTCCTTTCAGCCTCTCACTGGGACCCAGCAAAAAGCCTTTCCAGGGGCCTGGCTGGCAGGCTGGTGCCAGGCCGGCGTAGCATGAGAAGGGAGGGCCGCTGGGTGTCTATACTGTACGTATCTATACCTGGGACAGCTAGAGAGCTCCTGACAGTGTCCAGGGTCTCACTTGGGGGGACAGTGGTGTGGGGGGTGGGTTTTCTGTGTTTTGCTCTGTGTCGACGTGTGTACATGTGTTTGTGGGCATGCCGGGATGTGATCTTGTCTGGCACACGTGACCTGAGACCTCCAGTCTGTCCAGCCGGCCCAGCACTGGGGATCAGGTGTCTGAGGTGCCTCGTGGGAGTCTCTGGGTGCCGTGACGGGACATGGACTGGCCACGCTCCCCTGGGAGATGGGCATGGGCCCTGCCAGCAAAGGGTATCACCTGAGGTGGTCATAGCTTGCTAAGGCGTGGGGTGGGGAGCATGGCCGGATGACTGTGAGGAAGGGGCAGGTTTTTCTGTGCATTGAGTCATGGGCGCGGGAACCTTCTCAGTGCATGAGCTGGGAAAGCGAAGCCCGCTGATAAAAGCGTCTGTTTTCTATGCACTCTAGCCACGGTATTCTCAGCCTCTCGGCTGCTCTCGGGGGAGGGGACATGCTCCCTAGCCCCTGCAATAATTTCAGAGCCCATCCTGCAGCTAGCACACCATGTGGTGTGCATGTAGGGCCGGGGGGTGGCGAGGCAGCCACGGGACTGACTCGGGGGAGAAGGGCACTGCAGCAGGGGAAATAGATGAGCCCATGCGAGTCTCTCCTCTTCTGGCAGATGAACCCTCCAGTGCAGCCTCTTGCTTTTTTGCCTCTCTAGCTGTTCACTCCTGCTGGACAATTGCAAGGCCATGTGTGCAGGGAGGGGAGAGGGAGCCTTTCCCGTCCATGCCATCTCCATGGCAGGGCTCCAAAGAGGAAGTCCCTACACGTCCCCTGGCTAGCGCCTGAGGAACCTTCGGCGTCTGATCCCCACCTCAAAATAAGCCCGTGCTCTGCAATGTCACAACTGTCAGGAAATTCTCAATAGAGCTGAATGACCCAAACGGGGCGGGAAACGGACCCTCGCCGCTGGGCTGCGTCTCTTCAGATCTGCTCTTCTCTCGCTGCTGTGCAACCACGGCTGGTTCAGGACAGCACAGCATCCCAACAGCCCTGTAACCATGGCACCCGGAACGGGCCCGGAAGCTTTTCCATGAGGGGAGAAGTGGGTCCCCCCGCCCCACAAAAAATCCCAGACCAAGATTTTTGGCCCAGCCAAAGGGACACCTACAAACTGTGGGCTCAGGGTCAGGTTCGGATTCTGCTCCCACTGTAAGGACCGGGCCGCGGGAGGGGAGTTTGGTTCCGATTGAGGGCTGGTTTCTGCCAACTGGTGCCGGGGGGACAGCAAGGAGGGTGGGGTGGTTCTGAGCTCTGCTTACCCCCCAGAAGTCAGGGCGCTGGAGCCAGGCTTCACCTGGGTTAAGCCAGTGAGAACAAAACACCCACTGGTTATGGACTTGGTGGGTTGCTGGAGCAGATCTCACAGAGATATTTGTTTCCCCTCTCCCTCTTGTCCAGCATCTGGAAGCACTTCCACCATGTACTGTAAATACTCTGTGTGCCACCTTCTTCTTCTCCCTTCCCTTGGGAGGCGGGAGGGGCAGGGAGTGGGGGGTGAGACCGAGGTTCTGTACTAAGACTTTTTTGTATACCACAAACTTTTTGTATATTTTTAATTTTGCTGCAACATGAGATATTAAATTCCTTTCAATACACCCTGCCTGCAGGCCCTTTTCATTGCTGTCACACAGGTTCTGCCCTCTTGCCCTGCTAGGTACGCGGGTCAGCCACGGCGCCGCCAGGTCCCAGCAACTGGCTGATGGATGGGACGCAGTGGGGCGGTGTCCGTGCTGAGCTGGGAGAGCCAGATGTGCAGCAACGCCAGAGGCAGCCAGCCAGGGACCTCCAAGCAGTGCGTCTCAGCAGCCTGGCGGCTGGGGAGAGGCCAGGTCACTGCACAGCACAGATAGCAGCGGGTCTCCCACAGGGCAGAGCAGCAGAGACTGGCAGCAGAGTCGACGGTGCGGAGACTTTGCATCCCTGGGGTGTGGCTGGGTTGGACTTGTCTGTTGGCCAGAGCACGGGATGGGGAGCCAGGACTCCTGGGCTCTATTTCCAGAGCTGCCCCTAACTCAGGGAAGTTGCCGCTCTCTGTGTCTCGGTTTCCCCATCTGTAAATGGAAACAATGGCTCTGCCACGCCTCCCGAGGGTTCGCACTAATGCACGGATGCGGGTGATGCACTTTGAGACCAGGAGGGAGGCAGCTGTATAAGAGCAGAGTTGTTCTGAGCAGGTTGGTGGGACAGGGCACCCAGGGGGCCGTGATCCCCCCTTCCCTGTATCTCATCGGACGTAGGAGCCCAGCAGGGTGAAGGAGGGATACCTGCTCTGCCCTGCCGTAATGTAGCAGAGGCAGAGTGGGACTGTTGGGGTCCACTCTCCCACTCCTCAGCCCTGCATGTGGCGGGAGTTCAGATCGCCACAGCCCATCTCCTTGGGGCAGGCTGTCCTGGGTGCAGACATGCAGGCGTGGGGGGCTGGGATTTAGGAAAAGAAATCCAGGAGGCAGGACCCCCACCTCACTGGCTGTTCTGATACCCACAGCAGATACTGATCAGCCCCTGGAGAGGCTACTGCTTAATGCCAGCTCCCATCTGCTGCTATTTAGCCAGCTATTTTGCCAGGACAGTCTCCTATCGGTGGCGGTGCAGGAAACAGCAGCCTGGCTTGGTAACTGTGCCCTTGGGAGCAGCGCACACGCGCACACACACACACAGGCAAGGCCTTGCAACTCAAGGAGAGTGCCTGGGGGCAGAAATCAGGACACAATGCCCATTTTAGCGCACCTGCAGGGCCAGGTTCGTCCCTGACTTCCATGGGCCTGCACCAGGGATGAGACTGGCCCCTTGCAGAACTGTGGTTGCTCTTTGGAGAAAGCCGCCATCATGGTAGCAAGTGATCTTCCCCCCGGGAGCCAGAGAGAAATAACGGTGCTTAGCAATCCACGGGGACTGCTGACCCCAGAGATTCACAAGTGCCCGCAGGCATCAGTTCCCTCGGTCTGTCCCCTTCCTGTCCATCGCTCACTGCTGGGGCTAGCGAGAGAATCGGCTGCGGCTGGGAGCCTGCTCAGGAAGGGGAAGTCTCCGCAGCTGCTGGGCAGGATGCAGAGCACAGAAGGGAAGGAACATCCCTTTTAGCCTGCAATTTCTCTTCCCACTCTATCTCCCCCACTCTTGCCCTGGGCCCTGCCCCAGGCTGAGCTCCCCAAAGATCACAGGCCTTTTCAGCCACGGGGTCGAGGTGTGGGCCTTGTGTGCAGCGTTTCCTTCTCCAATGCCAGGGCTCCTTGGTGATGAGGGTTTGGGTCCTGCTGATATTTTATGAAGCCCCAGGGCCTTGATGCCTCCCACCGTGACCAGCATTTGAGCTCCCTGCTCTAGTCACTGCCCCGGGGCCAGCTCTGGTTCCTATTTAGCCCTACAGCTGCACTGTATTCCCCATAAATGCACCTGGTGCACCTTGATGCCAGGCCTTCTGCTCCGGCCCGGGAGCCAATCAGAGACAGGAGAGCACCCCGAGAGCTGGCAGGAGCGCCTGCTGTGCAGGAGACCCAGGAGATCCTTTGAGAACTGCCCTTCAACAGCAACACTAGCAGAACCACCGAGATCTCCCCGATGGGCTGTTAAAATTATAAGGCCTGACAATGCAGGGAGGCAAACACCAAGAGCGAGACAGAGCGTATGAGACAGAGACGGACAGATGTGGTGTATGAGAGAGACAGACAGACGGCATCAGTGCCTGGAGACAGTGTGTGTGAGGAGCTGGGCAGAGGGCGGGGGGTGGCCGCGATCCTGTTGGGAACGGTGTCCCAAGTGTCAGAGCAGAGGGGCTGTACAGGGCAGAGGCCAGCAGCCCCAGAGCTCTGTCTGCTCGGCAAAAGCGCAACTCCAGGCACGTCTCGCTCCCGGAGGGGCAGGAACTCAGCGAGTTCACATCGGAGCCGTCACTGGTGGAGTTTCCGACACAGGAAAAAAACAAAGGAATTGCACGTAGTGGAAAGAACTGCCTTCGCCGTGACAGGAGCAGAGCAGGGACAGGACATGGAGTACGAGGCCAAAAGGGGAAAGAAGGTACGGACGCGCCGAGCTGCCATTTTCTTTCGGCACAGCTTTGTGGGGGAGCGTGGCAGGCCCCGATGGTGCTACTGCACGGGGAACTGAGGTACTGCCTGGTGAGACACAGGGCCAAGCGCTCGCCTCGCTCAGGCAGCATGGAGAGGAGCAGATGGGTGGAATTCAGGCAGAGCAGGCCCTACGGGGAGAACGGCCACCATGATTCCTCCCCCGCCCCCCACCAGGCCTGAAAAGAGGGATATAGCCCAGCAGAAAGGGATGATGCCAGTTGACCCCTGGGGTGTGGTAAAACAGTGATAGCACAGCTCCAGAGCCAGACGGGCTGCTGCTGGCGGTGCTGTGATGCTGGGAGCATCCATGAGGCATTGGACTTTCTCTCCACATGCACACAGCTGGCTCAGCTCTCTGTCCTGCATGGCTGGTGGGACAAGATGGTGCAGATGTGGATCTCAAAAGCCAGCTAAGTTCTGTCCCTTCTGGGACTCGGTACCGAGGGGAATGCACAGCCTAACCCTTGGGCCTTTTATTTCCCCTTCCTCCCTGCAACTGATCTATGCCGTTAGAGTCCCGCGGCAGAGGCCTCTGGAACCGCTTCCAGCAGAGCCCCACTGGTGGCCCAGCGTCCTGGCTGAGTTTGCCATGAGGCAGTGAAAGGCTTTGCGATTTGCATGCTTGGCATTCTGATCTGTTCGGCCTGTTGCCCGACCCCAGGGACCCTGGGAGAGACTCATAGCTCAGCTCTTTCTGGCTGGAAATTCCAGCCCTGATTCATCCATTTCTCTCACTCTAGGGCAGTTCTGGCACATTTTTCATTTCCTCACTTCCAGGGGGTTGCACAGAGCTTGCAGTAACAGTACCCCTAACACCTGCCTGTGCCCTTCATCCAAACCCATCTGCCTCTCCTCTTCCAGGCAGCGCAGACGCCGTAGGCCCAGGGGACTATGTTCATGGGATTTATTTATATGGCGCCATTAGAGTCAACCCCAGAGGGAGCTCTCACTGTCTCTTGGAATAGATCCTGTCTCCCTCTTTCTCTCTCACAGCATTTCCAATGCACCCTTTACTGTACATGATCTGGGGGCCCACGGGGGACGCTGGCTTCCTCTCACTGGGGGCTTGCTGTTGAACAGCACAGCACATGTGAGTGACATATTCATGCACATATGATCCTGCCAGGTGGCAGAGCAAACACCAGACCCTCTGCTGCTGCAGGAGATGAGAGACTCCTGCTTCTCAGCCTTCCTGTTTGTTCTCAGGGGTTTGTGTCTCCCATCAAGCGGCTGGTTTTCCCCAAGGCAGCTCGCAGGCAGGCGCTCAGGAGCAGTGTTTACCGGAGGCCTCTGCATTCGGTCCCTCTCTACCCTCCAGATTATCTCATAGATCCCCAAATCCTGCTGCATGACTACGTGGAGAAGGAAGTGAAGGTAAGAAGGGCTGTCGTGGGGACCAGGCACCAGCCCCGTGGCTCAGATCTTGGTAGCGGGCAGGAGCGGAAGTCGCTCGCAGGCCTGGTGTCCTTGAGCCTGCTCCCCTTGCTGTACTCCAGGGATGGGGCTCACCTCTCCCTGTAATCCGTAAGCCCCAGGCCTGTGGGCATCACCACCTGGGATTTGGAGTGCGCTCTCCCAGGGAAACGGGCTGGCACCATACCAAACTGAATGGCTGTGCTGAGTGTCTGCCCAGAAGCAGGCAGGGCCCCCGGCTCGTCCGTCTGTTCCTGGCACCTAGCTCCAGATGGCAGGAAAACGCCCATTTCCCTTTGCTTGCTGGGCCCAGCGAATACCCAGGAGGAAGGATGTGCGGAGGGGGGCTCTTCAAACTGTAAAGGGACCAAAGGATAAATTGCAGCTTCAGAGCTGCACACATGGCAGGGCCAGGGCGGGACCCCGGCAGCTGTGAACCCTTTACTCACAGGGCACCCCCTATTCTCAAGGCTTCCCAGTGGGCACAGGGTTTAAACTGGGTTTCTTTTTCTCGGCCCCTGGAGGTCTCCAGTCCACAGTTTGCAGGGTGTTCCAGGAGGCTTCGGGCCAGGACCATATGGAGGGGCATCACCAGGTGCCTGAACACAGCCCCGCCCCAAGTCTGTCGACAGGAGCAGTGACCCACCTCTTGAGTTTGCTTCTGCTTCAGCGCTGCCGCTGCACGTTCCCTCTGAACACAGAGACCTGGGCCGGGCAGGACACAGTGGAGACCACTGCTCTTTGTGTGCTGCAGAGAGGGGCAGCGCTGTAGGCGTACCTGTGTGATGGGGGAAGGGGCCCAGAAGGCCAGCGGGACCCAGCCTGTGACAAGGGGAGAGCAGCCACGCCCACACGGGCAGAAGGGTTAGGGTTTGTGTCACTCCTGAAGGGTTTTGGTGAAGGGCTCTAGCTGCACAGCCAGGCCCTCTGACAGCTGGCCTAGCCCAAGCACAGGAGGGGTGACACAAGCAGCACCCAGCCAGCCGGGGAACACACTGGGACAGCTGCTGTGCCCCACACTGCTTTCCAAGGTGGGAAGGGGAGCAGCCCCTGCCTTGCCCCAGATGCTGCAATTACTGGTACCCAGCTCTGATCGTTTTCCAGCCTGCAATGCCCCTGTGCGGTGAGGGAGCAGAAGTGGCCCATTGACAGAGGCCGAAGAGGGAGGCTGTGTGACTTGCCCAGGTCACCCAGGATGTCTGTGGCAGAGCAGGGAACTGAACCCAGGTGTCCGGCTCACACCCTAACCGCTAGGCAGTGCATTCTCTCTGAAGGCATATCCCTGGAGCAGAGACCCCAGAGCACCCGAGGCTCCCCGCGGGGCCTGGACCGCAGGAATCCCCACCACCTGTCACACTCACACCAGTATCTTCTCTTTAGTTTTTAGGCCACCTGACCTGGGTTACGTCCTCCTTGAACCCCTCCAGCCGGGATGAGCTGCTGCAGCTCCTGGACACAGCCCGGGTAAGAAAACGGCCACGACCCTGGCAGGGAGCCGAGCTCCCACCCCAGAGCACCTCCGCTCAGCACCTGGGTAGAAGGGAAGATGTCACAGCACCAGCTGCCAGCTTCCCCACGCTGCAGAGGGGGCGGATGGGGTGGCAGGCTCAGGGCTGGCTCCCTGTGGAGAGAGGGGACAGGGTGAACTTCCTCACAGCAGTGCCCTGGCAGTGCCCGTTCCGACTCAGGAACTATTCGCAGTGTCTCAGCCCTGTCCAGCTCAGGAGAGCCGGGACCCACCAGGGTGGGCTTCCGCAGAGCCCCAGCACCAGCAGCTGGGCCACTTCCATTCTGCCTGTGACCGCCTCCCTTTGCCCCTCTGCAGCAGCTGAAGGAACTGCCCCTCAAGACAACCCCGGAGCAGGACAGCATCTTGAGCCTGTCTGCCCGCTGCCTCCTCCTCACCTGGAGAGACAATGAGGAGCTCATCCTGAGGATCCCCACCCATGAGGTCGCTGCCGCCTCCTACCTGCGGGATGATGCCCTGCACCTCCTGGTGCTGAAAACAGGTGCGGAGACTCCCCGGGCCCCAGGACTGGGCTGGGCTGGTCCCTGCAAATCTGTCTGCCCCGCACCTGCGCACGCCACCAGCCCAATGCCTGCTGCCAGTGGCTGCATGTCATGCGGGACGCCAGCGTGACTGTGACGAACGGGCGAGCCCTGTGCTTGTCTCCCCAGTAAGACAAGCATGCAGAGGGGGCGTGCTGACGGCGTTCAGCTCCGTGCACCATCATTGCATGGGGCGATACGGAGGCATGCACTGTCAGCAGGCCCAGCCGCGTCCTTAGGGAGCGCCCCTGCCTCATGGGGGGCTCCAGAGTTCAGGCATGATAGAGAAGTAGCCCAGCAGGGCTCTGCTTGGCCTGGCAGCTCACTCCAGACCCTCCTCTGCCCCACAGCATTTCCCCACAGCCAATGTGGAGAGAGAAGCAACATGCCACGCTCCGCAGTCATTGCACGGCCTCTTGTCTGTGGCCAGCTCTTGACTGAGCACCCGGGCAGGGCAGCTACAGTGCCAGACGCACGCTGCTGGCATGAGGAGAGGGCCCTGCCCCCGGAGCATTGGGACCATCACACAACCATCCTGGCTGCCTACCATTCCTGCATGGGCCAAAGCCAGCTCTGCTCAGTTGGGGTCCCTCTTCAAGGCTGCCCCAGGCTGGCAGGTCTCTGATGTTCCCAGCCCTGCCGTTTTCCCATAGTGCATTTAAGGGCTGCAGGGGGGAGCTGGTTTCTTTCTCCACACCCACCACATGCCAGGACCCAGTCTGTGGATAAGAGGCTCTGAAAGCTTCTAGCAGTAAACCACGGCCTCAGTCAGCAGTGGCCGCCGGGATCTCTGGGGCAGGGTGTTTGCTCAGGCTGTGCACCCAATGCCCCACTGCCCTCTCCCCACAGCCGCATCACTTGGTCCAGGGACCTTTGTAGAGGGGGTGTCGTGTGCTCCTTGTCCATGGTAGGTTGCAGGGCTGCTGCTGGCTGCTCAGGAGTCTCTCCCAGATATGGCCCAGCGACAGAGCCGGGCTCAAGGAATGGATTCTCTGTCAGCTACTTTAATGCCCCACGGGGCTGGCTCCAGCTGTTACCCGCTGAGGGAAGGTGTGTGACATGTGGCACCACATAATGGCTGTACCATGTCATGGTTTTCGCGTTCCCTCCTGGGGCGGCCCTGCATCCTACGCAGACGTCCAGGCACCTGGGGTAATGGGGAGGCGAGAGCGTCCCTTTGTAAATCCCAGGGGAGGGTGCGAGACAGGGGCAGGGAATGGCATCAGGGTGAGTACCAGTCTCCTCCACAGTGGGGGAGGCGGCACTTCCTCACACCCCCAGGGCATGGAGCTTTCTGAGCACCGGTCTCTTCTCTCCTCTATTCCAGGCCTGGGAGTCGACCCCGTTCCCGCAGGGGGCAACCTGGACGCTTACCCAGGGGGCAGCCTGGAGAACAAGTTCCTTGGAGGGGCCGCGGAGAAGAGGCAGGCGGGGGTCTGCCTGGAGCCCAAGCAGCTCGGGGGCACCATGGAGCGCCGGCACACCATCTGCAGCCTGGACTGGAAGATGGCCCGGGGCGGGCAGGAGGCCAGACAGGGCGGCGGAGGGAGCCTGGAGAGGAAACAGGCCAGCGGCAGCTGGGAGAAGAAGCACGGCGGCAGGGCCAACGGGAGCTGGGAGCGTAGGCAGACCTACAGTGGCAGCTGGGAGCGGAGGCAGCTGGGCAAGGCTGGGGGCAGCTGGGAGCGGAGACAGACCTACAGCGGCAGCTGGGAACGGAGGCACACAGGGAATAACCCACTGGATCCCAAGGGGCTCAGCCCCGAGGCCTATTGCAACCTCATCATCCTGGCGGTGGCCAACAGGGTGAGTAGCCGAGTGTCCTGCCCCAGCCCTGCCCCGCCCGGCATTTCACTGCTTCAGATCACCACAGCAGCCCTTTTCTCTCCGGGGTGCAGGACGCCGCTGAAGAATCCTGCGCTCTCATCTGCCAGGTGTTCCAGATCATCTACGGGGACCAGACCATCGAGTGCGTGGACCGGGCTGGCTTTCACTACACCTCCACTCCCGAGCGCCCCTGGCTCTCCAGCAGGAGTGAGTGATGGTGTTCTCTTTCTGGCCCGACGTGGCAGGAGGCGACCGGACTTGGGTCCCCCTCACTGCCGGGTGTTTGCCCTGGAGCTCTGAGGTGGGGTGGCCCACACACAGCATCAGGGGGTGAGGTCAGTTCGTGCGGGGAGCAGTCGGAGCTGCCAGGCAAGGCCCTGAGACAAGATTCCCTGCCTCCTCCAGAGCGCGGTTCTGGGACAGTGCCTAGCACATAGGGCTGCTGGGATTCCGCCTGCGAGGCCTCGAGTTCTGGGGTGATGTTTGTGGGGTCACCGCTGGGGCCGCGCTTAGTGGATGAGGGGGAAGTGGTGTTCCTGGCTCCTGGGGTGATGGCTGTAGAGGCAGCGGCACGCTGACATGGAGCCAGGGGAATGAGGGGTTGGCCTGGTCCCTGATCTTGCCCCTTGGGTTTTCTTTTCCCAGGTGAGAGCTGCCGCACTGATGGGACATATGGGTACGATGCTGATTTCAGCTGCTGCAGCTCATTGTACGTCCTGCTCCCCCACTATGTGAATGACCCCCCTAATTCCTGTGTACGTGCTGGGTAGTGCTCCAGGCTTGTTTGCCCCTTGTGTGAGGCACCCAGGACCATTGAGGGGGACTCAAAGCAGATGGAGATAAAAAGAGGGGGACACATTTATCTGCCTTTAAACTGCCTGCGTTGGTGCAAGGGGCTGGGGCCAGCACAGGGTGCATGGAATAAAACCTCTCCCTTCTAAAGAGAAAATGGGAAAGTACAGAAGAGAAACAGGAACACGCTCAGCCCTGTCCCAGCTGGTGAGCTGAAGCCAGACTCCACCTGCGTCCAGCAGAGCCTAAACTCTACCATGAAACATCCCAGCTGGTTGCTTGTAATGCAGCTGGTGTTGTGTCCCCATCCAGAGGCTGGTTCCTTGAAGGATAACAGTCTACTACAGCTGCCAGCTGGTGGAGTTACTCTTTTAGTTCAAACATGTTGCAGCTCTGGAGGCCCCAAGGTTCTATTCCTGCTGACTACCCACGCACAGGGTCATTACTTGTTCAGCTCAGCTCTCTGTATGGAAGGAGAAATTACCCATAATCCACCATGCAGCATTTTAAAACCTTCTACTTCAGCCAGCAAAGAAATAGCCAGCTAACTCACACCCAGTGCAGCTAGCTGAGCTGCTCAGCACCACATTTTATCATAAAAAAATCATGCTTATTTTACTCAACTGCAAGCATGCCGGTAGCAAAATGGCCACCCAGCTACTGAACTACATATCCCAGAATGCTGGGTGCTAGGTCAGAGGTCACAGCCCCTTCCCAGGCATAAAAGGCTCCAGCTGCCAAAGCCAGCTCTCCTTTAGAGGAAGCTCCTAAGACAAAGACTCACTGTAAGAAGCAACCCCACCCCTGGCTAGTAAATGAGGAGGGGGGTTGGGGTGAAGGGTGTAGGATGACCTGGGCCCATGTTTAGAGCCGGGATCTGTGAGCTGGATGAGGCCATCTGGGCAGCCCAGGTGATCTCCTTCCCTTCTACCTGCAGCAACGGCTCCCATGAGACATTTGAGGCGTATTACAGTGGGACGTCTTCCCCTTCCTTCCGGGAGTCGCGTCACAGCCTGGCCACCGCCTGCAGCGGCAGTGACCAGAGCAGCGTGGGACTGGAGCAGCTGCAAGACTACATGATGACAGTACTGTGCTGCATTGCTACTGCCTGCTGGGGAGCCTTGCTCTCCCTGGCCTCATTCCACACTCCTGCCTTCCACCCCGAGTCCTGCATCATTCCAGGGACCCGGGGGGGGGGCTGGGGCTGGGCTGGGCTGGGCAGTGACTGCTCTGGGGGATGTCTGCAGCCACCTCTAACCTTGCGCTCTCTCCCTCTGCTCTGCAGCTGAGGAACAAGCTTTCTGCCCAGGAGATCCAGCAGTTTGCGTTGCTGCTGAGGGAATACCGGATGGGAACGTCCATCCAGGAATACTGTTCTGATCTCCTGCAGCTTTATGGAGACAAGTGGAAGTTTCTTCTTCTGGGTAAATGGCTTGTTAGGAATGATATCCCCGAGCGAGCTAGTGGCCATGGCATCTGGGGGGTGAGACCTAGTGGGGCCTAAGGGAATTAATTTGACCTTGTCTGAGGTGCGCACAGATGGGGCGTTGAGGTTTGCATTATTCAGATTGGCACTGTCCCATTAGAGATGCAGCCCAAACCAGGTTCCTATTTTGAACTGCCCTGATCCGAGCACTCCTGAATGTTGGGTTCAGATTCTGCACACTTGGTTTCCCTGATCACCAACCCTCCTGCCCTGCAAAAAGATCAGGGCCTGGCTGGATCAGATGTGCTGCTTTGGAAGATTGAAAAGAGACGCCTTCAGGATATAAAGGTTCTGATCCGATGGTGGCGATTCTGCCACCTTCAGTGCACAATCTCCTCGCTTACACTGATGTGAGATCAGGATCAGGCCTTTGGTCCTGAGAGTAGGACCCAGGATGAGGGACAGAAGGAAGTAGGTGTGCGTGAGGGAGTGTCAGTAAGGGTAGGGGGGATGCCTTTGTGTAAGGGCCCAGATGTGTGTCAGAGCTGTCAAGACCTGAAAGCAGTAACTGGGCCCTTTGCCCGGCAGAAATTACAGTCCTGACAGCTCCCTGCAGAGAACCGTGGGGCCAGCAGAGGAGAAAGGGCTGTGAGATGCAATTGGCCAAAGGAGGGCAGGGCTGTGAGCGGTGACCCTACCTCATGGGGCGGGGGGTTGGGGTGCAGTCTCTAGAGACCTAGGTTTATGAGCAGGGCCATGCAAGGCCCCGTCTGTTTGACGCAAGGACTGCACTATATGCTGGGAGAGGCCTCTCCTATTCTAACCCTGTCGGTCCATGAAAGAGAGACTGCCTCCTCCCAGCCCTTTTCTCCCAGGTCCCCAGCTCTCCTCAGACATCCCAGAGCTGCCACGGCTGCAATGGGAGGCAGCTGAGTCTTGTTAGCCCCATTTTTCAGATGTGGAAGCTGCCTCTCGGAGAGGAAAGATGGCCCAGAGGCCCCTGGATGTTGGGAGATAAGGATTCAATGCCCAGCTCTGCCACTGCTGGCTGGTATGACCTTGGGAAGTCTCTAGGCCTCAGTTCTGCCTCTGCACAATGGCGGGGACAGCCCAGCTCTCCTCTCCTCCAGCCAGGGCTGTGAGGAGAAATCCATGAATGCGTGCAAGGTGCGTGGATGCTGTGGTAACGAGGGTCCAGCCATGGCCAGACTTGTCCATAGGAGCCCAGGTCAGATCAGGGGGTAGCAGCCGGATCGTTTAACATCCCTTCCCCTTCTGTACCCACTGGGCAAGGCTTCCTCCCAGCCCGTCGGCAGGCAGCTGCTTTTAAACACGCAGACCCAAGTGGGTTGCGGGTGAGCTCCCCCGCTGGGCCCTGGGAACAGGAACGCTTCCCACGCAGGGCGCTAAACACCTGCTGGCTCCCCGCCTGCACCTCATGGCTGTGTCCCTCCTCAGGCATGCGGCCCTTCATCCCGGACCAGGACATCGGCTACTTCGAGAGCTTCCTGGGGAACATTGGGATACGGGAGGGAGGGATCCTGACCGACAGCTTCGGGCGCATAAAGCGCAGCATGAGCAACACGTCCGCCTCGGCCGTGCGCAGCTACGATGGCTGGTCCCTCCACTCTGAGTCGGAGTCCTTCAACCGCATGATCACCGACATCACCCACGACATCGAGGCCCTGGCGCGTGATGAGGAAGAGGAGGAGGAAGAAGACAACTATCTGTGAAGGACTGTCCCACCTCCTCTCCAAAGGGTGCTGGGCAATTCTCTGTGGCCAGGAGTTTCCTTGGCAGCCTGAAACTTCTGGGCGCCCGCCTGTACTGGATCTATAGGGGCCAACCCCACCCCGTAGCCTGCTGCTGGCCTTTTAACCCCCACGCTTCTAGCGCTGCTGCTGTCGCTTCACCTCCTGCATGGTCGTGGACTCTGCTGGGGTGGGGATGGCGCTGTCACCTCTCGCTGGGACTTGGCTTCACCAGGATGGGCCTTGCCATCAGCTTGGATTGTAGCACACTGTGCAGCGAGAGAGGTCAGATACCTGCCTTGCCTGGCCATGGGAGCAGCAATTTACCCTTACAAATTTGGGATCCAAATCTGCCCTCGCTGAGGCCTCTCCCTCCTCGTAGGGCTGCGGAGGCTGCATGGGCGAGCAGAATATCTCTCCCCTTCGTTAACTATCACCCCAGTGGGAAGGGGCAGCCACTGCCCTCCACACGCCCTCTGGCTCTCGTCAGCGTTCGTGGCATTTCCGTAGCTGCACCGAAGAGAGCGGAGACTCTGTGATCCAGGCACAGGCGAGCGCTGTGATGAATTAGGAACAGAATTAAACATCGGGGCTGGCGACTGCTGTTTGTTGTTGCAGAAGGTGCCAGTCAAACCAGTCCGTCAGGCCGGAGGAATCCACTGGTTCCGAAGCCTGGGACTGGTGCCCTTTGGTAAGGTAGAGAGACAGGGCCGCCAGGACAGAAGGCCTCTGGGACGGCACCTCTTCCAAAGGGGGATCCCCCCCCGTGTCTGAGCGCTGACACTGCTGACAACAGATATGACAGGCCAACATTTGCTGTGTAACAGGGCAAATCAAAAACGTGTTGTAATTAACATGTCCTGGCTCAGGCCTGGTGTGTTTGTGGGGGGAGGGGGCTCTCCTGAAATCAGGGTTGCTCCCAGTTATGCTGGGGCAGTGTTTCCTGGCACAGACAGTGGCCGTTCACTTGGGCTCCTTTGCACGCCACTTGCCTAGCCTTGCACCGCGGTGTGAGCTAAGTGCAGGAGAGATGGAGGGCGATGCACAGGCCTGTGTGTATACTCCATGCTGCGCAGTGGCTCACTGCTCAGGTGCTGACGGGGTTCGTTTCAATAGTCCCTGTGCTGAAAGTTTCCAGGTTAACATGCTCCCTCGGCTGGCGGGAGCCAGCCCGGCCACGTGGCCCTGCCTGCACAAGCCAGCAGCCCAAAGACCCAGCTGTAAATGGCCTCCAAAGCAACCATTCCTGTCCCAGGCCATCGGGGGAGATGGGCAGGGTCTACACTAGGTGGTGGAAACCCCGAGGCTGGGGCTTCCCATCTCTGCAGTGAAGTGGGGGAGAGGAATTGGTTTGTCCCTCCAGAGGATCCACCAGAGATAGGGCCCCGCAATGCAAGACTGAAGCAGGCAGGTTGAAATGATGCACACATGATACCTGCTGGCTTCCTGGAGCCTAGCCAGGCCCATGGCCCTGGTGCTATTTGCTGTATGGTCAGTCAGCTGCGTGCTATACCTCCTCCCTCCATTGAAGGAACCGCCGAAAATGAGAGAGCACGTGGCTGGGGTGGGGGGAAATGCAGAGAGAGGCTCAAGCAGCAAAGTACAGAGCCAGTTTTTTAACAGTCCCCCCACTTCCCCAGCTCCCAGGGTGTTTGGAGCCTGGGTTCTGGTCCCGCAGCATCTGCTTGCTCGCTCTTGGCAGGAGAAGAAGCCAAGGTAGTTCTGCGGCACAGCATTGTGACTCCTGGGCATCTGAATCCGGGAGCCACCTTGGAGTAATTCAGGAGAGAAATGTGGCTGTTCCAATAGGCTGCTGTGGCATGGACTCCGTGCTCTGGCTTGTATTGTTAATGCTACAGAAAGCCGCTCGGGGGCACTGTCCCCTCTTGGCTGGTATGCAGGAGAGCGTTGCAGAGGCATAACCTCAACTGGCATGTAAACAGAGCGTGGCACCAGTGTAAGAGACTGCCAGCTTGCTCCTAGTGTGGTACGGGAGGGAAGTAATAAGTTTCTTATGAACAGGCTTAACTAAACAGCTATAAACCTCTCAGAAGTGTCCACAGGGCCTTTTGCATTGGTTTAACACCTGATTTAAATTAACACCTAGTTCCACCCTGTAACTGTCAAAGACAAGCTCTCACACACCCCATTTTGTATTCGCGAGTACCCCTTTGTGGGCTAGCCTGCTGAGCAGCTGTGGGGAAGATCCTGATGGTCGGCCTTGCATGCTCGAATGTCCCATGTCACTCCAGAGCGAACCTCGCTGGCCAGCACCCATTGCAATGTAGGTGAGTCTTGGAGGGGGCACAGCCCAAGGGAGGGGCTCTGTGACGTGGGTGGGGGAAATAAGGGACATTCCCCCCTGTGAGTGCGTCTCTTTCCAGTGCTGGAGGCAACACTCTAATAATGGTTATTGATGGTGAGAGCGTGGCAGAGACACCCCCTGCCCCATTGCACCCCAAAGCACATGGGGGAAGGGCAGGGATAGTGCGCGCTGCTGCTCTGGGCCCGGTGGGAAGCGGGGATGCTACTGATCTGGAACGAGTTACTGCTGTGTTGGAAGGAGCCTCCTGCTTGAGGCCAGAGTCAGGAGTGCCTGGCAGGTGCGGAGCTTGCAGCTGACACCCCAGGTATAAGCCGCACACCATTGCCTCAGAGCAGCTGACGGAGCCCGGCAAGGCCTCCCATGGTGACTGCTAAGCAAAGAGCTTATTACATCAGAGCCACAAATGTGGAGTCGTTTGCATCTCAGAAAGGGAAGTTCCCACCCTGTCACTAACCTTCCTGCTCAGCAAAGAGCCACGGGCCTCACCTGTTTGCAGAGGGTTTCTCATGTCAGGCCTTGGGCCTGCTCCTGCTCAATTCAGTAGCAAAGCCTCCGTGGGAACAGGCTTGTGTGGTTTTGTCGGCAGAGCTCACGCACACTTGGCCAATGGAATCCATTGTGTCTTTGAGGTGGCATGGTCCAGTGGTTGAAGCTGGGAGCTCTCAGCTCTGCCACTGCTTTGCCATGTTTCCTGGGGCAAGTAAGTCACTTACGCGTTCTGTGCCTCCACCCGGTTAGCTGTGAGGCTCAGTCGACTGGCTGTTCACAAAGCCCAGGGGGAGCCCTGGCTTGGGGGGACTACTGATGTGCAATCACAGGGCAAGATGTTCAATGTCTCCTACCATGGAGACCTCTCCCCAGGCCCCTTCTCATGGCTTTTACACCAGAGCCCATCGCCCTGGAGGTGGGGAGTCTGCGCCTCGGTGCATTCCAGGCATGGGGTGTCCAGACCCTGCCAAGAGATGGAAGACGGGGGGGAAGATGTTATGAACCCTTCCCCCTCCCCCCGCTGTGCACCCCTGCCCCGAGACCTTGTCTGCATCTCACCCCATTGCACAGGTGGCAGTTCAGCTCCAGACGTGCTGCCTACCGTGGGAGCGTGGGTGTAGGCGGGGCCCGGCAGCTGTCTGCATTTCCAGCACACTGTGGTCTAGGCCTGCTCTGCATGGGGACAGACAGCACCATGGCTAAAGCACCTGTGCCCTCTGTGCTAACAGTCCTACTCATGCTGCTGCAGACGGGGCTGCTGCAAAACTTGCACCCAAACTCCATGCAGCCCCGGCCTCACCCTGCGGTTCTCCCGCCCCGTGGTACTGGGTGGGAATGCTGGTTATCCTGGTCCCTCACACCCCTCTGAGCTGCCTCCTTGTAGCTGTCGCCCTCCCGCTTCCCCGAGTGAACAGAGGGAAAACAGGGCAACTGCAATCAAAAATTGGCCTTCCCCTTTCTTCCCCTCCCCGCACCCCAACCGAGGCAACACGTCACAGCTGCATCCCCCTAGTTATGCTCATCTGCTAGTGCAAGTACACTCGCCTCTCAGCTGACCAGGAGGGGATCTGTTTAGTGTTATCGACGGTGCGTATTGCTGGAGCACCTCGAGGCCCCCCTCAGGGATCAGGGCCCCAATGGGCTAGGTACTGCACACACATAGAACAAAAAGGCCGTCCCTGCCGCAAAGAGCTTCTAGTCAGCGTCTCTGTCCCTTTGTGCCTTCATCTGCTTTAATTCTGACAGTCCTGCCTGCCAATGCCCAGAGTGGGGGGGTGACCCTGCCCAGGTGTACTTGGGGGGACCTCCATGTTTCATTTCTCCATTGCACCATTTCCTCCAGCAGCCCGAGGGCTTCATGTGGAGCGGGGCTCAGCCAGTTCTTGTTTCTAATTTGGTGCATTCTCACAGACAATGTGTGAGAACAACAGGAAAATGCTTCCCTAGCAGCCCCTGGGCCGTGCCCGCAACCCGATGCTCAGAACTGTAAAAGGGAAGTCCTTGATGTGGACTTGGTCCCGTCTCTGCCACTGTCCTAAAAACTCCCAATTTGCCCCTGCCTTGTCATCTGAAGCCAGTTCTGTTACCAACATCCAGGACAGGAAGCAGTGGCTGGGTTTTTCTAAGAAGGCCCCTGGCGGGAGTGGCTGCGGTTAACTAGCTCAATATCCAACTCCCTCCAACATGGTAGGGCTGAAAAGTGACCTGAGCTGGCCTGCTTGTGGGTTCGTGTCCCATACAGAGGAGAGTCTAGCAGCGTGGAGTAGTGGGGGGAGAGAGAAAAATCCTCATGACTGCTAAAGCCAACTCCCAGCTCGTACAGGAGTCCCTTGTGTCCCTCATGAAGAGCTCAGGCTGGCTAGCAGCTAGAAGATCAGGTTGTTTTTATTGGAATCATTTTAGGGCACCTAAAAAACACCTGGGTTTAAATTACAGGGTGAAAAAAAGGATTTTACAAAAAAAAAAAAAAGAGCAAGCTCTGAGATTGCCAACCCCAGAATCGTGTTAGATTTCAATGGGCCAGCTCAGAGACACAAGCACAAGGGGCCAAATAATTGTTCCTCTTGGCAAGGCGTGCCCAGCATGGCTGTCTTGGGCAAATGTGGACATTAGCGCTCTGAAAGGTGGCCCTGCCTCAAGCCAACAATCCCTGAGGGCTGCTGGATGAGCAAACAGCCGGCGATGTGTGTCACCCAGCAAGGCACGGGAACGGACAAGGAAATGTTATGGCTGCTGGCATCTATTTAGTTATTTAAAACAAAAAAGAGATATGCAAATGTATATGCAAATTAGGTGCCATTCTCAGGACTCCTAGGAAGCTTCCAGTAAGGCGATGAGGGCAGTGCATTTGAGTGAGCCCCAGTCTAAGCTAAGTGTCCGTCCCTCCTCTTCCGTCTGGCCTGGAGGTTGTGTTCTCACTTCTGGCATCTGCAATTGTCTGTGTGACGCCAGCGCTGCAGCCGGCCCTGTTGCTGCTGGAGTTTCCAGTGGGAAGTCAGAGGTCCTGGGCCTTGCCAGCAGCGGTTGGGGGCTAAGCAGAAGGCCTGGGGTGGCGGGAGGAATGTGAGCATTTCCTTTGGGAGAAGATGGTGCCATGGCCTTCTGGAGACTGGCAGCAGGCCCCTGAGAATCAGCAGGCAGCACCCGTTTACTGGGGGGCCTGTATGAGACACTGTGACAGCAGAGCGGACCCTTCCCCTCTGCGTGACTAAAAGGAGTTTGTTTCCACTGGAAAAATGAGGCTAATGAGAAGGAAAGGCCAGGAACATAAACACAAAGTAGGCAGTCAAGGTCCTACAACCAGCCTTAGCCCACCCCCATTGTCCAGCAGCACCCCCCTTTCCCACCTCCGCAGCCCCGAGACTGGGCTCCTTGATAAAGATGTGCTGCTCTGAAAGTATCAGAGTCTTATTCTTTGTTTTGTGGTAGCACCAAGAGAATCCGATGGGAACTGGAGCCTCATTGTGCTGGGTGCTGTACGTACATGGTCACAGCTAGCCCTTGCCCTGAAAAGCTTATAATCTACATCAGTGGTTTTCAACTCGTGGCCCACAGACCCCTGGGAGTCCCACAGACTAGATCTAAGATTGGCAAAGGGCCCCTCTCCCCCCCCGGCCATTCAAAATGTTTTAGGGGTCCACGAATGAAAAAAGTTGAAAACCACTGACCTAGCTAGACAAGACAAGCTTTCCTGGGGAAAGGGAGGTAGAGTCCCACAGTGCGTCAGAGCCAGAACTAGCCAGTTTCCATGCTGCCACACACTAGCTCATGCTGCCTTCCTGGCCAGAAGTTTCTGATTCAGGTCTGACTGCTAAAATACCACCTCCCCTCTGCATGATGCGTCAGCCGCTGCTGCACCGGGCAACTGCCATAGACTCTGGCCACAGCTCAGGCTGCAGAACAGCTGCTTTTGCTGCTAATGAGTTGAGCACCAAGCCTGGCGCGGGGTTGGCTTTCTAAAGCCTACACGTGAAAATTGCCTTCGGTGCAAAAAGTCAAGCCGCCGGGGATGGCGGGGGGGGTGGGGTGGTGGCCTCCATCCTTTGGCTGGCTGGGGGGACCACCATGCCTGGCAATGCCAAAGGAAACCAAAAGCTAGAGCGGCCCTCTGGCCTTAGCAATAGGGAAAGTGAAATGACCTCTGATCTGCCGTTTCTTGCTCTGCTGAACTCAGATACCCCCCTCCAGCTGCTGCGCCTCCTACCACTTCCTCCTCCGCTGATGCGTCCCACTGCTCTGAGCCAGCGGTGTGCTCTGAAAAATGCTGCCCCAGGGTAGCCTAAAATCATGTAGGTATTCTGACAGGCATCTGCTCACCAGCAGGACGCTGACCCTTCCCGTGCCCTGTAGGCAGGAGCTGAGTGTTACTCACACTGAAAGGAGGAGTGAGCAATGCCGATGGGAGCGTGGTGCCCGGTCAGAATTCACTGCCTGCTGGTCCGAGGAAGGGAATGAGGGTGGAGAACCCTGGAAATGGGTAACACTTCCCAACTCTGCCACCTGCTAACAGGGCGGAGGAAGGAGGTGTTGAGCATTCGCTACGGGCTTGATCCAATGCCCACTGAAGGCAACAGGAGTCTGGCTTTACCAGAGCAGCTTTGATATTGCTCAGGAAAATGCTCCTGAGCCATTTCCAAGCAGGAAACAGGTTATGAGGTGCAAACTGGGACAGTGCCCCATAGCAGGGACATCATCAGAACAACTGAACTTTCTCCAGCTCTGTCTGGATTTTATAAGGACTGACGAATGCTGATATGGGCCATTCTTTTCCCCAGGCCCAGCGCTTCACCCCTGTGCTAGTACAGCAGCTCCAAGTCTGAGAGTCTCCATCCACTGCCCTTTTAACCAGTGTAACTGTGGAACTGGTCCCTGTGGATGCAGGCGAAGGATGGCTTCAACCACCGTTTGCCATGTAAATATCAGACAAAGAAGAAAAACAGCACGGACCCTCCACCCCAAGCCCCCAGCACCGGAGCACCATCTGGGCTGTACAGCCTAACGCAGGCGTCATGGCTTGGAGAGCAGGGAGGGGAAGTTGAGGGTATTTCCTCTTTTCTCCTCCCCAGAGACTGTGAGGTAGTTCATGCTTTAGGCGAGTGACCGCCTCTTGTCTCCCTTCCTTCCACCCCTGTGACGGGAAGGGCACCAGCTGGGCATTCCAGTGCAGCTAGGCAAGAAAAACAGCCGCTGAGCAGTTCCTGTGGCATTTCTGTCCGTTTCAGGCCATCCTCCACAAGTCAGTGTGCGTCTCTTTTTGCTCTTTTGATTCACTCCCCGGACTCTCTACGCTCTGCCCCACCGGGAGGTGGGGAACAGCAGGGGCATTGCCAAGGTGCAAATTACCCAGCGGAAAGGATTATTTTGTACATCCTATGTTGAAAAGTGACTCTTGTGCCCTAAGATCTAAGTCTGCCGGGGACCTTGCCCGCCTGCTGGGCGTCTGCTAAAATCCCAGAACATGACCTAGCCCTGGCAGCCTCACCTACCCTCCGGAGGAAGCCTGCTCACAAACCACTGGATTGTACTGCTAACACTTAGCACCTGCCATCAGACGGTCTCAGAGAACATTCTAAGGTGAGTGAAGTCATTCTCCCCATCTCACTGAAACAAGGTACAGGGATGAAGCGACTGGCCTGCAGCCACATCGAGAGTCATTAACAAAACAGAGGCTGGTGCCCTGTTCCCAGAGCCAGCAGGGCATAGATGTTGGAGCTGGCGAAGACGTGTCAGGTTAGAGAGTTCATCTACCAACAGGCGCAGGATGCAGCTCCCCCCTCCCCCTGCTAGAGGACACTTGGGATATTCAATTCATTCTGCCCTTGAGATGAGGACAAACCCAGACTGGTTTATGAAACTTGTTGACCAGATTTGAGGTCCTTTCATATTTCACTGTGCTGGCTAGTGTATATGTGTGCCACTTGCCACTTCTGGAGAGATGCACAACTGCTCAGCTATGTGCCATGTCACCTGTAGTGCCAATGGAGACTCTTCCGTGGCTAAGATAGCAGGGATCTGTGACGTTGGAGCAGACGCAGCTGAGTTCTTTCCCCAGCGTTGCTGTGAAGCTGCAGATGATTGAGGTGTGCAGTGTACAGGGATAGCTGTGAAGTTCTAGCTGGCTACAGCAGGGATACAATGTGCAGTGTGATAAAGCAAGTTGATATTTTTTCTGTGGGCCCCCTGCCTCATTCAGTGCCCAGGGTAGACAGGGCTCATTTAATGAGCAACTGTCAACGTTTTGTTTCATTGTCAAATGTGTGCCCAGCCCTTACCTGCCATGCACTATTCAAACCCTGCTCTGAAGGCAGGATTATTAATTTCCCCAGAGACCTTTTCTGTGCTGTTCATCACTATAGTGTCTGAGTGCTTCACAAACATTAAGTGATCAACACACTTCCCCTTGAGATGAAGGGGTGATGTTACACCCTCTTTCCAGATGAAGAACTGAGGCCCAGAGAGACTGTGAAAAGTTTTCCTTAATTTTGGGGGCCCAAATTCAGAGGCCCCCAGACCTGGTTGTGTAGAGTACTTAGCATTACACAGCACGTTACCTGGTCAAAGCCCTGCTTCCATTGACTCCAGTGGCAGCTGTGAGTGCTCAGCACGCCTGCAGATCAGATGCCTGGATCTCAAGTAGGGCATGCAGAAAATGAGGCACGCGCAATTAGTGACCCCCTGCCAAATGCTTGGTTTAAGTAAGCGTCACAGTTTCAGGGTAACTCCATTCCCCTTCCATGGTCCCTTGAGGGCACCCATTTAAAGCTCCCAGCTGTCACCTCTCTTGGGTGGAGACCCAAGTCTCTCTCCCTCCTCGCTAAGGATTTGAAGGCAACACAGTGCCCTGCCTCCACTGTGCTATCCCCAGCCAGGCTGCCTACACAGGCTAGTGTCTGCACTTTGCTTCTCCCCAAGGCTAGGACCAGTGAATGGCCTGCAGTTATACGTCACCGCACAGCTCCGTCTAAACCAGCAGTTATTCTTAAGGTGGGAGCGCTACAGAGAAAACATATTAAAACAAGAAAAGAACCTACATGCATGCTGAAAAGCTCATCAGAGATCATGCCAGTCTTATAGGGCTCTAGCAGGTAAAGTTCTTCCATCCCTTCCCCAAGGATTGGGACCCCTTGGACAGAAGGTCCTGTTCATTTGCTAGATCAGAAAGCAGGCCAAGAGTCATATTAAACTCAGGTTATTTAGCCAAACGTAATCACTTTGTCTAGTGGCGTCTGGAGAATCCAGTTCGAACGAGTAGATTCAAGCACTCCCAGGAGATGTACCTGTTTGTGTGTGTGGGTGGGGATGGGAGTTTACAACCTGACTGATTTGCCTTCATCACCACCCACATATTTAGTTAGTGTGGCAGCCCATCCCATGGAGTGGAGCACAATCATACAGAAACCATTTGTTTAAAACAATGGACCCCAAAGATACTGCAGGAAGTTGTCTTATCTGTTACCCAGCATCACCTAGGGACTCCGGGGTGGAGTGAGGGATAAAATCCTGTTCTCCAAGGCAGCAGTCAACTGCCTTAGCAATGAGACCATCTTTTCCCTTCCTTCAAGCCCCTACCTCATTTTCTACACAGCCCTGATTAAACTCTAAAGCTGGTCTCTCGTGTGCACTGAATGGGACTATGGTTCCGCTGAAAAATAGTATGTGGGTGTGTAATTAAAGACGCATCATGCATACGAACGAGGGGGCTGACGTAAGGCTGCCTGGCCAACCCGAATGCTGACATTTCCTTACTTTTGAGGGCTTGACTTTGCCACCTTAATACTGTTCTTTTCACACAGTTACTGTGAATAATTTCCTATATTTCAAAAATCAAAGCACTTCCCTCCCCCCAAAATTGCATCGTGGGTCATCACACCTTTGGATCCACCCACTCAGCCCTCTGCCACTTCAGCTAATGGAGTAACTGTTAGCAGTAGTAGGCTGCATCCTATGTGGCCCAGCACTAGAGGGGACTAAGCCACATGCTTTGCCAGGGGGTTTCACGGATATTTGCTGGCAGCCAACGAATGGACTCTGGACTCTTGGGCTCTGTGCCGGGTTCTGGAGCGGGAGTGTTCTAGTCTACACAAATGCTTCTGTCCATTCCCCCAAGCGTGGCCCCTTCTGCCTCATCCCTCCAACTTGTCCCTGTCTCTGTCCCAATCCTGTCTCTTCCCTGGTGTTTAGGTTTCTCATCCCAGTTGCTTTGCCCAGCACAATCCCAGCTCACTCCCTACCCAGCTCCTTGTCCAATCCATCTCTCCCCTCCCCCCATCTCCCAGTCCTAGTCTGGCTTCCTGGGCTCCTCAGCCAATCTCAGACCCCTCTCCCCTTCTGTGGCTCTTTGCTCCAGTCTCCTCATCCCTTGTCTCCTTGTCTGAGTCTCTTTGCCCAGCCAGTCCCAGCTCTCTCCTGAGTCACAGCGCCTTGTCAGATCTTTCTGTCCCCTGCCCCATCCCCCTGTCCTGGTTCTTAGTCCAGGTCTTCCTATTTAGCCAGTCCTCATTTCCCCTTCCATCCAGTGCCTTCTCCTAGCACAGTGTCTCTCCTCCCATCCAACCCCCCCCCCGCTCCCAGTCCCGGGCTCCCCCCCCCCAGCACCCAATCTCCTTGCCCAACCAGTGACACCTATCCCAACGGAGTCCCCATCGCAGTCCCCTTGCCCACCCATTGTGAGCCTTCCAATCCCTCCTGGCTCTCAGCCCCACCCTCCCTGCTTCCTTGCCCAGCTAGATCCAGTCTCAGTTTCTCTCCCCCTTCCAGTCCCAGCGTCCTCAGAGTCTACATCCCAATCTACTCCTTTCCCTCCCCCATTGTCTGGCTTTTTTCCCCCTCTGCATTTCAGTCTGACAGCTTCCTCCTCCATGCTGCCTGGGCACCCTCAGTGGGGTTACTGGGGGCACAGGGGAGACATGCTTCCTGCTCCCAGTTCTGGTGCCCGGCCCTAGCCCAGTATGGAGCAGAAGAGAGAAGCCATTGCAGGGAAAGATCAGCTTGCCCCTGTAACTCTGGCCTATAGAGACCATGTTCTTTGAGGATGGTGCATGCATAGGCTTGGTCTACACTTGCCTCCGCGATTCAGCGGCAGACAATGGGAGTTACGCAAAGTACGCAAAGAACTTGCATAGCTCCCATAGACTTCTGAGCTTCTCTTCTGCACACCGTCTTCACTGCACGGGACCGACGGGAGCCGCGTTCCCATCGATGCAGCGCTACGCCACTTGCAAGGGTGGATTAATAACATTGAGTTCTGGATCGACTGAGCAGGTCTTCACTGACTGTTCAGTCGATCCAGATAAGTCGATCTGACGCTGGCGACTTTGCCACCACCAGTGTAGACATAGCCTCAGTCTGGCCAGCCCTAGGAGCTGTGAGAGGATGGAGTGTGCTCAGTGAAGATGTACTCTTCCAAGATTTTAGCTGCTAAAACTGAACAAAGCTCTACCACGCATGTGCAAACTGCAGTTTTTCCAAGGCTTAGAGCTGGACCAAACTTGGGCAGTTTTGCATGGAGATAGTAAAAGGCACATACCTGACACAAAATTCTCCCCTGCCAAATTTCAAGACCCTGCTCCAAGGCATGGAGGTGCTAGGACTGTTCAAAGGAAAACTCACCAGAATTTTGTAATGTGCATTTCCCCCGTGCCTCATTCTCAGACCTGGCCAAACCATCTGAGCAGAAATTAAAAACAAAACACAAAAGTCAGCCTGAGGCAGACATCCAGAATGGGAAACCTCAGCCTGAGTAGTTACAGTTTGGCAGAGTTGTAAGCAACTGAAAACAGGTGGGGTGTGTCAGGCAACCTAATAAGATGCAGCGCCATCAGCCCTGTTGATAAGAACCCCAACGAGCGAGAAAGAGAGTGATTATACTTAGAGAGGGCTGTGGAGGAGAGCGCTTTGGGGCTGGAAAGCTGGTCTCTTTCACCAACAGACCTTTGTCTAATATTTAGAGCTCATATTTAGAGTGACAGAAATGGAGCACGAGAAAGAGGCATGCTTAGAGAGAGATGGCCCGGGGTCCCAGAGATATAGAATGGCTTGCTTCTCTTCCTGTTCCATGCGTGTAAAACTGCATTCAGGGTCAGTTCCAATAACTGAGGAAGAAACTTGAGGGGGGTGTCATAAAGCAAGTTCCTTTATTTTGCTCAGAAGAACTAATCACTTGTCACCATCATTATTCGGTCTCTAGAAACATCCCCAGTAAAAAGCTGCTGACCTTTGAGGTCCAGAAATGATGTTATTTTCTGATGACACAAAAGGGGTTCAATCCAAGTGGAAGGTAGGTCAGTGTAAATCCAGAGCAACGCCACAGACAGTTCACATACCAGGGTACCTGAGGCTCCCCTGCCAGGTCGCAAGGTAGCATTTAAAACCCACTTCTCACAGCTATCAGTGGCAACATGGAGTCAGGCAATGGAGAGTCAAGCCCTGGGGTTAATTTTAAGGCAATTTTTAAAGCCGAATTCATTGGTTTGTAGAGCACAGCGAGCGCCTCAGATGAAGGATTCGAGCAGGGCAGAGCATGTCCTGCACAGCTGGTGGCGCAGGTGATGGGTGGTGCAGTGGTTCCTACATCTCGCTCAGGTGGTTTTTGTTTGAAATGTCACTCCTCCGAATGGTCGCAGCACCAGGGGCCTGTGGAGCCTCCACCTGCGCCCTCCCCCCAGCCCTGCGCAAGTTCTCCCAGCTGCTCAGCCTAGCCACGAGGGCACTACCCTGCGTCCACACCCAGGGCCCGCTATTGACCTCAGTGTCCTTACAGGGGCACACGTGGGGCAGAAGGCAGCAGGGAGCCAGGCTGCCGCGTCTCAGGGCTCGTGGCAACCAGCTCCCTGCGGGGACGGGCCACGCTCCGGGCGAGAAGAGACAAGATCCTCGCGGGGGGGGACCTGGCAGCCTGGGCGGCGGCGGGGACAGTGGGGCGGAGCCCGACAGGTGCCAAACGCGTGGTGGGCGGGGCTCGGGGAGTGGGCGGGGCCCACGAGGCGGCTCGGATAGACCCGGGGGGGCTGCCCGGAGCCGCCCCAGCCCGGTGGGGAGCAGCGTGGCCGCGCCCCGGGGCTCCAGTGCCAGGGCGAAGGAGCGGGCGCCCTGGCCGGGCCGCGGGAGACATGCCGCTGGTGAGGGGCCGGGGCCGGGGCCGACCCGCGGCGCTGCTGCGGGGGAGCGGGCGGCGGGGCGCGTCCCGCGCCTGTGCGCCCCGTCTGCGCCCGCG
>ML675625.1:26747793-26771605 GCA_007922155.1 Mesoclemmys tuberculata
GCGCGTCCCGCGCCTGTGCGCCCCGTCTGCGCCCGCGAGCCGGCCGGGCTGCGCCGCGCTTGCTGCTCCGTGGGCTGCTGCCGCCGGCGGCTCCCCCCGCCTGGGCGCGGCGGAGCCCGGGGACGGGGCTGGGAGAGTCGCGCCCGCGCTGGGCGGGCGGCGGGCAGGGCCCTAGGGAGCGGCGAGCCGGGAGCAGGCGTGCGGGGCGGCGGGGCCGGGTCACGGGGCTCCAGCCGCAGCGGCTGGGGAGTTGCCGGAGGGGGTCTGGGAACGGCCGGGCCAGGTCCGGCGGGCGTCTCGCCTCCGCCAGGGGCCGGGACCAGCTCCTTGAAAGGAAGGTGTAAGAGATGGGCAGCAGGGATGGGAGAGGCTGGCCTCAGGAAAACGTCTGTCTCCGTCCCTTCGATGCACCTTGGTGCAGACTGCCGAGTGTGCAGTGCGGGGCATCTAGGGGCCTGCCAAGAGGCCAGCTGCGGTGGGCAGGAAGAAGGCTATGCATGGATTAAGGTTGACTTTTCAAACTGTCCTCTTTTTCCAGAGACCGAGGGTCATCGCCAGGTCGCATAGAAGGAACTGACGTTATCAGCATTGAGGTATCTCTTTTTTTTCATGTGTGATAAAATAGCTGAAACGTTGACATGTGGGTTCAGTTCCGCTTAACACCTGCCCTGAAACAGGATCCCATCGGCTGGTATGTGTGCAACCCCTAAGAGCTAGGTGCTGGCAACTCTTAATGAATCTGCCCCCGGTCCTCCCTCCCCACATGTTTTTACCACCAGCTACACTCTTCCTATGTCCAGTGCCCCCAAATCTACAGCTGGGTCTGGCTGCCTGCAATGTGAGGAAGGTTGTGGTGTTACCTCACCTCGGACTTTCCGTTGTTGCTAAAGTTCTGGGGATAATTTCATCGCTGCTGACCTCAGTTCAGTCACGTAGCAGTAAATTTGGCCTCCAAAGTTTCACACATTGTGGTGACTTTGAAAGGTAAATGTTTTCTTTCCTTCCCCTCCACCAGAAAGAAATAATTAGAATGTGTCTGGTGTATCCTTTCTGTCTCAGCCCCGTTGCTCAGTGTCTCAGGGTGGAGCTGTGGGACAGTCACTAGCTCTGGACTTCCAGTACAATGGCGATCAATTCCAGCAATGATTCCTGTCACAGGCCAGTGAACTCTGCTTCCAATAACCACCCAAAATTAAGACCCAAATTTCCAGCTGACATGCAATCTGGCTTCCCTATTTAGAGGCGCAATTTGCACCTGCAAACTTGCCCTCCAATTTTCCCTCCAACTAGTGAATGTCACTCGTGCAGATGTTAGGAGCTGGGGGGCTAACTACGGGATGTGAGAGCCATCCATCTCCAAATATTTGCTCTCACAATTTGAGCCTGTAGCCAGGGGAGGCTGAACTTTAGAAAATATGACGCAGTACTAGAAGTCAACGTTATAACATCCTTGCCCTTAGATGGAGAATGTGTACCTTTAAATACTCCTCATTTATTATGAGAATGGACACAGAGAAAAGTCAGAGAGCAGTAGAACAAAGGGCTGGAGGGTCTCAGCCCAGTTCCTAGCAGATCTACTGTGTCACAGAAGTGTTGCACCAAATGGCCCCCTGATTGACAGCCGCAGCAGGGGCTGCAAGATGAAATAGGCCTGTGAGCTGTTGACTGAGCAGTGTGTGGAGAAAGCTTGCACGGCGCCCCCTCACATGCTGGACCTGTTCTATGGAGAGATGACTCCTTCCATCTTTGGGCTTGTTAACCTGGACCCTTTCTGGACCCACACAAGTTGAGGGTGGAGGCGAATGAAAACAATAGACTAAAACGAGTCTCTAATAAGCAGATTCCCAGCTCTCCGGAAGGTGCTGTCCATGCTACTACTGAGCATTACAAAGGAAACATTTTGTACTTTCTATTGCATAGAACTTACCGGACCAAACCCACAGGTTGTGGTATCCCAGAAACTCCCTGACTCCTTGAGCAGGGGCTGGCCTGCAGACATCCAGTCAGATTGACCCCTCAAGGTCAGAACTCGGCCCTGTGTTCTAAGCCCGCCGCTGTAACTTTATTTCCCCTTTACAGAAGGTTGCTGCTGTTTTGCTGCTCTGGGCAGGGGGTAAAGCACTATGCAGGGGCCCCAAAGGGCTCTTCATAAAGAAGGTGGCAAGTGTCTATGAATCTGGGAGCTCCTCCTGAGAAATGAGGTGCATGACAGCTTATTGGAGAGGGTATTTGCAGTTGCTTAGGAGCCTTGTGTTACAAGGAAGCCGTGCCTTGCAGTGGGGAAGCCTGTACTCGAGAGGGGCACGTTCTCCTGGGTTCTGATGGGGTTGGTATTGGCAGAATAGAGGAGTCGGAGAACAGATCTTGGGGAGGATGGAAGGGCTTGAGTCTCTCTGCAGGTTGGAGAAAGGCAGTTATATCCCTGAGCAGGCTACAGTGTTCCTTCCCAAATGGAGAGCTGGTTTCATATGCCCTTAGTTTGCTGTCCACAGCCTCGCTTGCAGCTGAGGTGCTGGGCCCCAGCCTGCGAGGTGCTGGGTGCCCTCGGCTCCTGCTGGGAGCTACAGGAGTTCACCATCTCGCAGCATGGGACCCAAGCTGTACTTCCCTCTCGGGGAACCCCCTTCGCTTTGCTCACTACCTCCTGGCCTCCATCAGGGCTGGAGGAGTGCAGTGTGTGCCGTCCATTACACAGTGTCTCTGGCTATGTGGTGGTTCTCTCTTCCCATCTGCAGCACCTAGCTCCTTCTCCTTTCTCTCGTACTGAATGAGGTCTCCACAGGACACCAGGAAGCTGCTTTTTCCACTCTCTCTGTTTCTTGTGGCGCATTTATTGCTGACGCTGTAAAGTTTCACTGAACTTTTGCAGGGAACTCTGGACAATCCAGTGTTTGCAAAAGCTCGGTGAGAGATTTGGCTGCTGCGGTCCAAGTCCTCATTGTGCTCTTACGTATTGAACCCAGAAACAGCAGGGATGGAGAGCAGCACCAAAGGCTGTAACAAGGAGTCATGGGAGGGGTTAGAGAGGTTAAGGTAAGGTGGATATTAGGAATTGCTCCCTGAAGCTGTGGAATATTCTCCCAAGGAAGGTGGTGGAAGCTCTGTTACCTGGTGTGTATAAAGCTACAGACTGCACAAAACCCTTGAGACTGTGCAGTAGGGAACAATCCTGCATTGGCACCAGGGTGGACTGGATGATTTCATGGGTCTTTTCCATCTTGAACAGGTTTCAAAAAAGAGCTAGATAAGTTCATGGAGGATAGGTCCCTCAATGGCTATTAGCCAGGATGGGCAGGGATGGAACACCAGGCTCTGAAGTGTCCCCAGCCTCTGTTTCCAGGGGCTGGGAATGGCCAATGGGATGGATCACTTGATGATGACCTGTTCTGCTCATTTCCTCTGAAGCACCTGGCATTGGCCACTGTTGGAAGACGGGGTGCTGGGCTGGATGGACCATTGGTCTGTCCCAGTGTGGCCGTTCTTATGCTTCTGTGATTTTTCTCCAGAAGTCCTGTACCTCTGGCAAATTCAGTTCACGTGATGGGTTCCCCCAATCTGCATCTCCCATCAACCCCACACTGAACTCCCTTAGCCCTGGGAGTACTCCATAATCCGTTCCCCCACTATTCCTTTTTTCTGTTAAGTCGTTGCATGGTATTTCACTGGGTGGGTGCTTCTGCATAGGAGTGGATGTTACGCTTGCCAGTTTCAGGGATTTCTGTGTCTGTTATAATTTGTCCTCCCCCACCCTTATTGAAGGTGGGTGCCTTTCTCAATTCTCGGGACCTGAGTCACCAACATGCTTTGATTGTTTTGCATCCCTTTGGCAGTGCCGCAGCCGGGATACACTGGGAATCTTGCTCTGGGTGTACAAGAATGCTCCTAAGAGAGGGAACTGCAATGGGCAGGTATCGCTAGAGTAACTAGATGTTGTAGTAACTTTTTCTCTAAAACAAACCCCTTCTTGTTTTGTCTGGTTTTTCAAAGTAGTTATCAATGGTTGTACTAATTTTGAGGGACTCGGGGGGGCCCAGAGAGTCAAAGGTGTTAATCGGATCCCATCACTGTACAACACTACACAGTTCAACATGGCTCGAGGTTTCAAGTATAGCGACTTCAGTCTGCTTAGCCCCAAAGCAAACAGACCATTAAAAATCTTCCTAATCTTTTTATTAAAGATACAGAAAAGCAGGGAGAACAAAACACTTGATTGTAAAGTATTAAGTAAGGTTTCATTTTAACACTATCCCTCACTCCTGTTCACTGTAGAGAGGAAACCCCCAGCTGGAGTTTTATTTTTAAGATGGTAATAACAGTCCTTTTGGGGGAAAAGAGAAACAGTGAGTTGAAATGGTCTGAAGCTGCTGCTGTTAAAGTCCAATCCCATTTCCTGGAAGATAAAGCAAGACAAACACACATGATGGGGAAAGAGAAGAACAGAACGGCAAAGGCAGAAAATACAGCTTCTGATGCCGGTACTTGCAATCTCACTGCTGGAAAACACCGGCCCAGCAGATGGTCTTATCAGCCACTTGGAGACCTGGCAAACTTGTACCAACATGAGGCTGTTGAGGGCTCTACTTTTAGCTCCTCTGGTCCCAGGCTTACAGCAGTGTTGCAAAAGATTCCAATGTCTTGGCTGGCTAAGCCAGAGTCCCATTAAACAGAAGGCAAAAGGAGAGAGCTAGGAAGAGGAAGAAATTAAATGGGGAAGGAAAGGGTCACAGGAGGGAGGGGTGACAGCAGGAACCCAAGTCTCACATTCAGTGCTCCAGTCCTAAAACAATGAAGAGGTGCTGGAATGCAGGGCAGTGGGAGGCCCTGGATGGGAGCAGAAGGGCTGTGGGGGTGGTGCGCCACTCTCCTGGTGGCTCCAGCTCCCTTGCTCCTCTGCCCAGTCCCAACTGCAGTGCCCCATGCTCCTGCCGCACTGACCCACCACCAAGTGCCCCTGGGCCTGGCACAGGCACCTGCCAGCTTGGAGGATGCCCTGCTGCTGGGGAGGGGAAAGGAGCTGTCTGGCCCGGGACCAGCAGAAGTACCCAAATGCCATTACGGCTCTGAAAAAAGGGTGCCCGCATGGCGTTCAGGAACATTCTGGCATGACTCGAACGCAGCTCACATTTCAAGTGGTGGTCGGCATTTAGAGGCAGTGGGTGGGGATGGCGAAGTCACAGGAGACTGAGGTGGTGCCTTCAGTCTACCCTTCTGCTGGCCATTTTGATCCCCCCCAAAGTGTCTTTTTCCAGACCCCAGAAGGGAGGGATAGGCAGAATAGCCCAGCCCCTCATTATTTTGTCCTCCAGTGAGGACTAGGATCTGATGTGCCAGTTTTGGGCTATTAATTTCCAGTTACATTCTCCTTCAGTTGACCAGTCGCGATCTTCCCATGGTGCTTGTATGGTGTCAGGAGACGTTTTCTTTGGTCTAATCTCCTGTTGGTAACCGTCTGTTTACAGTCCTTGGAACAGATTATTGGGACGTTTTAGGAACCTTCACCCACTTTCCAACAATTGAGCTTGCCGTTGGGGTCGACTTTAAGGCCAGAAGGGACTAGCGTGATTATCTAGTCTGGCCTCCTGCCCACTTCAGGCCACAGACCCTCACCCAGCCACTCACCCTGTAATAGACCCGTCACCTCTGGCTAAATTCGTGAAGTCTTCAAACCCGGATTTAAAGACTTCAGGTGGCAGAGAATCCACCCTTTACTCTAGCCCATGCCCTGCTGCAGAGGAAGGCAAAAAAAACGCAACCCCAGAGTCTCTTCCAATCTGACCTGGGGGAAAATTCCTTCCTGACCCCAAATATGGCAATCAGTTGGACCCTGAGCATGTCAGCAAGACCCAGCAGCCAGACCCCTGGGAAAGAATTCTTCTTTGTAACGCCGAGCCTTTCCCATCTAAGGCCCCATCTCCAGCCACTTCAGGTGCTACTAGCAGTGGCAGATTGCCTACCATGGCATGTGGCCCATCTTATCATATCATCCCCGCCATAATCTTATTAAGATCAATCTTAAAACAAGGTTGGTTTCTTGCCCCCACTGCTCCGCATGGAAGGCTGTTCCAGAACTTCATTCCTCTGATGGTAGCCCTGCTGGACCCCTGTTATTACAACACTACCCCAGTATATCCTATCTTGGGGAGGAGGAGGGCAGAAGGGACAGGAAACTGTAATAACATTTTAGATGGAGGTTTTGTTTTTAGGCAAAGTCCTGACCATTAGTTTTGATGCAAATTTTAAATACAGCACCATAGTGCAAATAGACCAAAGCTGACCCCTGAAGGGAAAGCCTTTGAACTGTGCAGACATTTTGAGCTGCATCTGAATTCTGTGGTTCAGGCCGTACTTTTATTTAAAACACTGTTAAAACTCTTCTGCCACCAGCGTGTGACCACAGCCGCAGCGTGTCTATCTTTGATGAAAGATGATTCAAAATAGCATTGCCGTCCAAGACAGATGAAAAATATCTGCGCGTACAGCAGAGAGCCACCAAAGTGAGCTGGGAGTAATGCAGTGTCGTCACAGGGATGGCTTGGCTGAGCAAGAGACGGAATAAAATTTTGCCGTCCCAGGACTCTGAGACCCAGCAGATACCACACAGTTTGCCAAGCGGTGGCATCAGAGAAGCAGGGTCAAGCACAGTCGCTGCTGCAAGGGAAATGTGGGAGGCAAAGCAGGTCACCGGTAGTGCGAGGAGCCCCAGCACCCATTACTCGTGTGGGTGTTGGCACGCTCATCGGGCCAGACGTGTGCATCTCCCTCATCCCAGGGGCACGATGCAGATTAACTAATGTTAAGAAGATTCTTCCGCCACCCCGAAGATTTTTTTTAACAAGGTTTATCATCATGTGGCCAAATCCTGCAGCCCTCACTTAGGGGAACTCCCACTGAATTCAGGAGGCTCCATCCTCCGAGATATTGTGTATCTGCAATTCCCATTGCAGTGGATGGGAATTTGGGCTGGTGGGAGTCTTGTCTGAGTTCAAGCTCTGGTATTTGGGCTGTTGTTTGCATCTTGGTCCCCAAAGGTCCTCCCAGGTGGGCAGTCCTAGGGGCCACATCTGGGAGCACACCAGTAGGGCTGGGCTGTGATTGTGCATGTTTGAGGAGTGTGCTTTCTGCTCTGCAAGCTGGAATTGTGGGAAACGGTGTCATCACTCTCAGCCTCCTCCGCTCTGCCAATGGTGTTGGCCTCCATATGCCATTTGCCACTTCTCCCACAGCTGTCTCCACATGCCCTCTGTGCTCCCTATGCATGGAATGCTCTTTCTGCGTGGGTCTGCAAAACCACCAATTCTAAGTCCCGCCCTGCCTTCAGGCCCACAGCAGCTGTGACACCCTTGTGAAATTCACCAACTCAGACTTTTCTTTTCTATGAATAAAATATATTTTAAAAAAATCTTATTGTCATATTATGATATTCTAGTCCTTCCTGAGTAAGCACAATATCTTACTGATGAGGCCCACCCCCTTCCTCTCTCCCTGTCCTGTCTACTGTTATTTTGTAAGCTTCTTGGCATCAGGAATCCTTCCCTTAATGGAAGTTCCTGCCATGTCTTTGGGCTCAATTGGAAGTAGCAGTAATAATAAAATCTTGTTATGAGTTGTGAGCCAGCTGCGTGGGATTAGGGAGAGATTTACCTGTGGACTGATCCTTTGCTAATTGCTCGTTATGGGGCTCCAGCACCTGGTACTGGCCACTGCTGGTGACTGAGCAGAAGGCTAGATGAGTGTGGGTCTGAGTGAGTGTGGTGACTGCTATGTAGGCATTAGCATTGTGTTGCAGTTTTTTTCCTTTCTGTGCAGAGTACAGCACTGAGCCGGAGAATTCAACATCTTTCACTTCTTTCCACTGCAGGATGGGCTGCGTGCGGTCCAAGGAAGCCGGAGTGCATGGCAAGGTCTTAAAAGCTGATTCTGGCCCCCGTCTTCAGCATACCCACTATGTGAAAGACCCCACATCCCAGAGAGTAAGTGGAAATGTCTGTAGAAATTCCCTTTTGTGGGCTAGGGAAGAGTCACTGCTACTCTTGTATTTACTGATGAGTCATGGCCAGGGGCAAAGAGAAACGAGGTGCAACATCCAGCCATTAAAAGAGAGAAGCTCTTGGTAGCTCTTTCCCCACCATTCAGTGTGTCTGGTTTTGTTTGGATTTGACGTAGGTAGCAGGACAACCTGCCCTTGGGGCATCTGGGGAGTCTGTTACTAGTCATGGTGCTGGTGGGTTGGGGGTAATGCTAGTTTATCTGGGTTGGGAATGCAAATAAATTGCAATCCTTCCTGAGGTTGGGCTGGAGGATAATTGGATGGAAATCAAGAAGTTAATGGAGAACAAAAAAGAGAGGAAGTAGTCAGAGAGGGAGGAAGACACTTGAGAGGGAGGAAGAGGAGGAGATGAAGATCATGGTTCTCTTGGCGGTCAGTAGTGAGTTGGTTAAAGAAAGAAAATAAATGTTGCGGGAGTTTGTCATCCAGAATGGGCTGTCCTGATGGGGGTGACAGCTGTGGCACCCACAGGAGTGTGTGCTCCATCCCACTGTCCATCCAGACTTTCACTGTGCAACTCCCAGCTCCGCTGAGCCCAGTCTCCCTCGATATGCCCTCTCCACATGGTCCCCAATGCCCTCCACCGCCTGTCTCCATTCCGCATGGGAGCAATTTGTCTGTGTGACATCTAGGGACATCATGCTCTAACCGTTCCCCTCGTCTTGCTTTCCAGATCAGTAATGCCCCTGGTGTAACTCAGCCCCACCCAGCAGACGGTATGTATAAAATGTGATCTGCAGGAGCGAGTGTCTGAGATGGATGTGAGCTGCAGCCACCAAATCTGGTTCAAATTCCCCCAGAGCAGGGAGAACGGGGGATCTTTGGAGCTGGGGCTTTGGGTTGGATCCCTCCCTAATACTAGAGGTGTGAGTGTTGCCATACAACAGGGGTCTGCAATGATGCATGCAACACAGCAGTCTTTCACCTTTGGGAACCTGGGTTCATATTCCACTTAGGTCCCAGAGACCGTCATGTTGGCAACATCATGATTCTCGAGGCTCAGGCATGTCCTGTGCTGCCTACACTGGTTCATCAAAACAGTGCCCCTGAAAACAGACCTATACATAAATCATTATCCCCCACCCCAAAGGGTCCTTCCCCAGATCTGCAATCCCATCAGTTACCCCAACCCCCCACCTGCTGGATAGGCGTGTGTTGGGGGTGGGGGAGAGGGATGCGTGTGTGGGTTATTGGGAGGGAGACGAGTGTTTTGCTGTTGGCTTTGTGTTTTCTGTTCAAGTGGAGGGAACTCAGCTACTCGAATGGGGTGGGCTGGGTGACTAGGGAAGGAGCCACCAGAAGGGACTGATCCTGGCAAGTCAGGTTTTAGAATCAATCAGGGAAACCAGCGTGGAGTCAGCCAGGACTGAATGGACATGGAAGCTGAATTCCCATCAACCAATGACCTTTCCAGGTGAATAAAGGAGAGGTCCCCGTAACCTGTGGGCAGAGAGGGGTGAGGGTGTCTCATGTATGAGTTACTTGCTTCCCCCCAAATCCTGCCCGTGCCCAGGATAAGCTCTTCTGCCATTCTGAGGGAAGGGGGGGGTGTTTTGCCCTGCAGACTCCGACAACTACCTTGTCCTGGCACTCTATGACTATGAAGCGATACACAATGAGGACCTGAGCTTCCGGAAAGGAGATCAGCTGAAGATCCTGGAGAAGTAAGTGCACTCCCAGCATATCTGCTCCCTGGCTGCAGGAGTAGAAGGTGCTGAGGATCAGTGAGTGACTGCATAAGACTGTAGCCTGTTTTTCTTGAGAGCCTGATGACCTCAAGCTGTGCCCTGGTTCTATGGGTCCTGAGGAGCCTTGAAGTTGTGACAGGATCCCCAAGGTACCACCTGGAACTGTGGGACCACTGGGCCCCCTTAACTTTCCAGCCTGGGCTGTCTCTCACAAAGCTTTGCCAGTGACAAGCAGCAAACCCCTCCAGGTGCTGTGATCACTTAGCCCTCAGTGTGAGGAGACCCACACCCAACTACATTGCATGAAGGCTCTCCACGCCACTCATGAATTATACAGAGGCACCAGTCAGTCACCCCAGCCCCTAGCCTTGCACCTCAGAACTATACCATCTTACGCTATTCAAGGCTTTCTTGGACAATGCATGCTCATTAATCAGTTAACCACTCTGACAAATGTGGATGTGCAACAGCCCTTGTTAATGTGAGCTAAACACTTCAATCAAAAACCCCACTGATTTAGATAAAATATAAAACAGATTTATTAACTACAGAAAGATAGAATGTAAGCGATTATAAGTTGCAGGCACAGAGATCAAAGTTGGTTACGTAAGAAATAAAAATAAAACCACAGTCTAGACTTGTTTTCTACAGACTAAGCTAGATTTGAACCAAGCGGTTTCTCATTTCAATAGATGTTACAGGCAGTTTACAGTTGTTATTACACGGGCTATTAGCCTGGGACCAATCTCCCCACTTCAAAGTCTTTGTCTTCCAAACAATCTTCCAGGTGTTGAGATGAGGGAGGAGAGAGGCCCTCTTTTATACTTTCTTCTAGCTGCTAGAAAGATTCTTGCTGTGACGTGGGGGGTTAGACAGTCCCATTTGCGCATGTGCCCTCTATGAGGAACTTCTGCATGAGCGAATTCTTCTTGATGGGCCATCAACACCTGTCTGGTTGGCCCTGATGTAAATCTGTGTTGCTAGGTGCTCCTTTGTGGCCACTGAAAGGCTGGCTGTGGGCATCTCCCACCTCCCACATATCAGTAAAAGACCTATAGCAATAATTCATAACTTCACATGCAATGAGCAAGATATTAATATTCAACAGATCAAGACTTTTTAAATGATACCTCACAAGGCATACTTTGTACAAAACAGAGCATAATCATGTCACAGTTGTGAATATGCAGGTTCCAGGGGGCTATTTTGAGGTACACAGAAGGTTTATTTCTTGTGATTACTCTTTTCTAGGTTTATGGCCCTGCAGAGTTTCCTCTGCTGCAGGGCAGCTTGGCCTGGTATGCAACATGCATTAGAACTGCTGCCTTTGGAGGGATAGGGAGGGCTGGAAATGCTCTTCAGACCTCGGGTGCAATGTCGGAGTGATCAAATGTCTGTCTCCTCAGGTCGGGAGAGTGGTGGAAAGCAAAGGCGCTGACGGGGAAAGAAGGCTACATTCCAAGTAACTATGTTGCCCGGGTAAACTCCCTGGAGACAGAAGAGTGAGTCTGCCATTTGTTTGGGTGGGGTATGATCTCTGTGCAGGGATAATGTCACAGATTCCTCTTGAACTGAATAACCTGCACTCTGCTGCCCATTGAGTCTGCTGTTTGCTGCCTTTTCTTTTGATGGCTTAATCTTCCTATTTATGTTCTGCTGCCATTCTGCTTCCGCTTGCTGCTTCTCCAGGAAGGTTGAACTCTTCTCCTGCCTAGAGACACTCGGGGCTGACCACCAGAGTCACTTCTTCTCACTTCCCCACAGATGCCACCTTCTTCTTCATGGGAACAATAAGCTTTCCCTGCACTGCCCCAAATACCCGAAAGTAATGAGTTGCTGTAATTCCATCCTGGCCTCTCTCAATCACTCACTCCTTCAGGGGCCTGGGAATGCCCTGAGTGTGAAAGGGATGGCTAAATGTGGGTCCAGCTCCCCAATCCTTTGAGCTCCTGACCTGGCTGTTCAGAGTCCAGAGGATAAAATGATGCCATGAGGAGAGATCACTCTCTGGAAGCCTCCATGCTGCTCCTGTGTTCCAGGGAGGTCCATTTGAAAGGCATGATGTAGAAGGCACAGTGAGTCCCACAGAGCATAGATAATGAGGAGGTTTGTGGGGTGAGGCCTTCGCTTCTCAGTGATAGAGACATAGGAGCTGTGACTGTCACGTTACATCAACAGGGAATAATTCCGCGAAAGCAAAGCTGTGACGTAGAGTGACTGTCGTGAGGTCTCCCCTGGACTCACCATCTCTCTTGGTTTGGATCTGTTCTGGAAAGGCTTAAATGGACAGTTTCAGGAATGTCTTATAAACAGAAACCTGTCTGCCTGCTCCGCATGGGTGGCTGAGATCATCTCTGGTTGCACCCTACAGGTGGTTTTTCAAAGGAGTCAGCCGGAAGGATGCAGAGCGTCACCTCCTAGCTCCGGGGAACATGATAGGATCCTTCATGATACGAGATAGTGAGACAACCCGAGGTAACAAAGGGAGCAGCAGAGGGGGTGCTGCTCCTTCTTAAATCCAAAGGCTCTCCACTGTTTGTGACCATTGCTCTTGGGACAGAGCAGGAGGAGGTTGGGTGGGGGAACAAGACAATTCAGCAATTGTTGGGAAAGGAAAGAATAGGGTGTGAGCCCTTGTAAGCCCCTTCTCTGCTGTTGGTGTCTCACTAAGTCCTTCTTGATGCATAAGATACAGCTGTGTGCTAACACATTGCAGTCATTCACTCTGTTGCAAGCTATCCTAATCTGTGGGGGAGGGGTGAGATTGCAGGAAGTGACCCCATCTGAGGTTAGGATGAACAGAGGAACTGGAAGGGCAGTGTTTATCTGATTCTCAGCTCAGTGGTTCAGTGAACAAGCCCATTGCAGAATGGAAGGGGTTGAAAGCCCAGTTACATGCTTCTGGAAATGACTGCACCAGACAAAGGGTTGTGGACACTTAGGGGTGAGCAGAACTGCTTTCCCTTGCGCAGGGCCACAGGCTGTTAAGCTAGCTAGCTGCCGTTGGCAGCCATGTGCTGGGCTGCATAGTGAGGTGTTGAGGTGACATGGACAGTCTGCACTAGGAGGCAGGATGTGATGGAGGGGAGCTCACACTGGCATTATTGGGGTAACCTGTGCACATGTGGAAGCTCCACGTGCACTGCTGCCTCTCTGTGGGAATGACAAGCAGCTGAGCATCACAGCCATGGATCTGGCACTGCCCCAGCCCCCTAGAGAGGACCAGGTGGGGCTCTGGAGTGACACTGCATTGCGGTGTGAAGTACCAGGGCTGGCCCTATAAGCCCTTACCTTTTCCGCCACTGAATCTCTCACAGACTTATATATACAGACCTATAGGAACCTCAAGGTAATGCAATAAAAAGGGAGCAGAGCTGGAGCCTGTAGCTACCCGCTTTCAGTAGGGCCCACAGATATCCCTGGAGCCTCAATTTGTGTATCTGTCTCTTGAATCAGGAAGCTACTCCTTGTCCGTGAGAGACTTTGATCCCCAGAATGGAGACACAGTGAAGCACTATAAGATCCGGACGTTGGACAGTGGTGGCTTCTACATCTCCCCTCGGAACAGCTTTGCCACCCTACCGGAGCTGGTCAGCCACTATAAGAGTGAGTCCCACGTTACATGTGCTGGGTCCTCCACTGAGAAAGTGCTGCTGCCTCAGGGCTGCCTCTGCTAGCACCATGGGCACGTGGCTTTCCTAGAGCTTCATCTCTCTACAGCATCCCCTTGCTCCTGCTATCTTTGTCCTGCTCTCTGCCCAGCAAGACTCTGTTCCTGGTTTCTTTCCTGCGGGGAGAATTTTAGAAGCTACTGCGCACAGAGTTGGTGACAGAAAGGCTGGATCGTTTTAGGGTCTGTCGTTGGGTTATGGATTCTTCCACCTATAGGTTACTACTCTGAATCCAGCCCACGTCATTGGTGCCTGCAAGTTGTTCGTGCCTGACTGCCAGTTTGGTGCTCTAGAACATAATTTTGATGACTGTAGTGCAGTTCTTAGTGGCAGGTGTCCACATCCCCAAACCACCCTTATGCCTACCGATCTCCGTGCAGGAGCAAGGGATTGGAGAGATGCACAGAGTCAGTATCTTCCACACACTCCAGAAATGGCTTGTGCTCTCCGGTCTCCAAAAATCCAGGATGCGTGGCACTGTGGGGAAGCTTCCTGAGTTGTACCTGTGTTGTGCATAGAGGGGCCTGTGTGCTCCAGGTCACACATCGTGAGGATGAACATTTAACCCATTAAAGCAAAAATAGTCCCCAGGGCTGGACTGAATGGCACTATTTACATATGCAGCATTTCATGATTCATATCACAGCCTGCTATGGTGAAAACACCTGCACTCAGTCTTCACTGACACTTGTGCTATTGCAAGACCCAGCAAAGTTGTTCAGTTGCTGAAGATCTGGCAGAGCTTTGTAGCCCGGACTCACCCTGCCAGGCACAAAAGACTGATCCTGATTGTAGATCTTGCTGCTGTTTTTCAGGCCAAAGTGATGGGCTCTGCCAGAAGCTCACTTTCCCCTGCATTGTGCCAAAGCCAGAGAAACCCTGGGAGAAAGATGCATGGGAGATTCCCCGGGAGTCCCTGAAGCTGGACAAGAAGCTGGGAGCTGGGCAGTTTGGAGAAGTCTGGAAGGGTAATAGCAAAGATTGGGGTTAGAAGGGAAAGGGAAAACAGAAGAGGTAATGATGAAGGCAAGAGGGTGGGGGATATTGTAGACAGAGGAGGGAATGCCACTGGAAGGAGGTAGGTAAATAAGTGATCTTTCCAGCTGGAGAGAAAGGGGGATTTGAATAATTGGATATATGAAACCAATTTCTGCTCTTCTTTTTATGATGATTTGCCTCTCAGGGCTGGGCCAGATCTAGGGGGGAGAGCACTGAAGGATATGCCTAGTCACAGCCTTCATGCAGCAGCAGTGTCCATACAAACCAGTGTCATGCCTCTGAAATTGAATGATCTCCCAGTGCAGAGACGCCTCAGTGTAAACTGAGAGGGGTTGAGTCACTGTAAGAGGAGGAAGAGAGATGAGCAGCCTCTGGGGTGCGAGCACTGGGACACTGCACCTGGATCAAGTTCCTGACCTGTAACTAGAACAGGACTGATCTGTAATTGTCCAGAGTGGGACAGAAGGCTCTTCCCATGCAGACACAGCCATGGCCATGGGGGGAGAGACGAAGCCCCAGACAATTTTGCTCTCAAAGCAGTTAGTGATGTCAGCAGCCCCCTGCTGATTGGGAATGGCCTTGAAGTGTCCTAGTGACCCCCTGTCCCTTCCAGCCACCTACAACAAACACACCAGTGTAGCCGTGAAGACCATGAAGCCTGGGAGCATGTCAGTGGACGCTTTCCTGGCGGAAGCAAACCTGATGAAGAGCCTGCAACACGACAAGCTGGTGAAACTGCATGCAGTGGTGACCAAGGAAGAGCCTATCTACATCATCACTGAATTCATGGAGAAAGGTAACCCCTTCCCCAGCTCCCTGCCTCCAGGACAGAGGGAGAGGTGGAGCCCAGAGCTCACCAATACCACATGGTGATGCTGGGGGTTCAGGTAGCAGCCCCAGCTGACCCAGTTTGCCCAGACCCCTCCACAAGTGCTGTTTCTGGGTGTGAGCGAAGTGTGTCGTGCAAGTGCAGTTGGCCAGGATACAGTTCATGGCTGGAAGTACATGATAACTGGTCGCCAGGAAAGAGGGAAGGAGTGTGGGAAATGACAGGAAGAGAACAAAGAAAAAGGCAAGAAGCATGTGAAACCCATGGAATCGAGATAGCCCTACCCCCACTACAGACTAGCCTGCCTCTCCCTCCACCCCCACCCCATACAGAAAGAAGGGAGGATGCATGTCTCTCAGATCAGCGCAAGTGGTGTCCCATCTTCTGACTCACTCCCTCAGGCTGCAGCTCTGGGGATGGGCAGGACTGAGAAATCACTCTTGGGAGGCTGGCTCTAGAGTGGGCCCCTCTGTGTTTCCCTGAGCAGACGTGGGGAGTGTGCCGAGTCTGCAGGCCATGATACAGGGGCTTGGTGAGGTACAGAACATGCTGGCCCGGCCCTGAACACCTTCCTATCGTGCCCTTTGCAGGCAGTTTGCTGGATTTCCTGAAAAGTGACGAAGGCAACAAGCAGCCTCTACCAAAGCTGATTGACTTCTCTGCCCAGGTGAGGAGAGAGGGCATAACGGGGCAGCTATCCCACCGGGGCCTGGGAAACTTCTGCTCTGGGCATGAGCCATTGAGGAGGAGTTGAGTTGTGTGCAGTGGCCAGCAGTGACAGAGAAGCCAGGCCAGGCCAGGCCAGCCTGAGCTGAAGGTTTTTGTGCTGAGATCTCAAGTTCCCTCAGCGATTGACCTTTTGCTGTCAAAACAAGTGGGCTCGTGGAATATCAGTGGTTAGAAGAGAGGCCAGACAGCAGACTGGGACAGTTACAGAGCATAAAGGTCCTTGTGGTTAAAGCCAGTGTGGTCTTGAGGTTTGAGCATGGATCTGGGTGCTAGGAACCCTGGAGTTCTAATCCTGGCTCTGCCACTTCAGTGACTGCTCAAGGTCACATGCAGTAAGCAAGACATGGCCAGCCTCGAGTTGACAGCAGTGCAAGATGGGCATCGCTCCACTGATGTGCAAGTGTGATGAGGGCCAGGCTGCCCTACCTTTAGACGGCAAAGTGCATTACTGCCTTATCTCCCCCGGGGTGTGAGCTGTAACAGCTGAATGGCTGTGATGCAGTGGGGCGGTAGACAGTGCCCACTTGGGTTACTAGGAGGACAACTGGTAGAATCAAAAGCTGAAGCGATCAGGAGAAATAGATGGTCTTTGGGTTACTAGCTGCTGGGAGCATGGCACTGGCCTGGGATGCTCAGCTAGGTAAAAGCTGGTGATGGGCGGAAAGGGTACGGGGGAGACACCAGGAAGGCTCTGTGAAGAATCCAACTGTTTGGGATTTAACAATGGTGAACTGTGAGCCTGATTTGAATATGCAAATAGGTCTTATAGGCCCCAGGAAAATGTGCGGGTGTGGGGGAGGACCTGGGACTTTTTCTGCTTATGGAGAGGAAAATTGGAAATACTCCAGTGAGTTTCCCTTCTCTGCGTCTCCTGGGACGCGTTGCTATTCTCACTCTGCTCTCTGAAACAACTGGCCACTTGTTCACAACTGGCTCTGGGACCCATCGTACAGCTGTGCAAAACTTAGGAGCAGCAGGTGTGTGGTCGTGGCTGAAGGGGAAGTAGTTTGTTCTCTGATGAATCTGGCAATGGCAGTCAGAGGTCTGGGGAGTGTGCAGCTGGTCAGTGTCGTAAAGGATTCTGACGGTCAGCTGTGTGGCAGAGAACCAGTCCAGCTTCTTCCATGTCAGGATCCGGAGCAGCCTATGTCTATCAAGGTCCTCGGTTTTATGCTCTTCAGTGGCCATAGAATTTACTGCAGATTCTTGGGACTTTTTTTGGTGGACGTCTAGATGGGGAAAGTTTCCATTTTAATTTCATTCGTCCAGACTTGCTCAGTCTGGTCTCCAAGTTGCAACAGTTCTGGCTAAAGTAATCTAATTGTCAAGTGTATAACTCAGAGAGGAGCAGCAGAAATAACTCTCTGTATTGGTGACCTGGTTTAAAAGCCACAGGCCACCTGGTGCCTCCACCTCTGGCACTTTTCTGCCAGACCCCACAGTACTCATACAGGGCCATGCAGATTTCCAACCAGGTCATTCTTTACTCATTCAAAAGTTCATGCTTTGAACTGCCAACCAATTTCTCCAGCTCACCACAGCTCCAAGTGTTTTCCAGTTTACCCCATGTTGGGAAACCATTTAAATATGAGACTCGTGTAGTCTTGGGCATGACTACTGAAAAGGGGCATAATGAATATTTGACCCATACACAATGCCTGGCACAAGTGTGTTACCAGAAGACATGGCTGAAAATAGTTTCCTAGCAGAGGGGAAAGTGGGTTGGTTGTAGATAGGGTTGAGGAGAGTATAAGATTTCATAGGAGTTCACAGACTGCTGCCTGAAAATAGCTTCTGAAATAACATTTTCAGTACTAGATTTTCAGATAAGCTGGATTTGCAGTTGTGCATCTAATTTGTGTCTGCGGTGATCTGATTGTGTATCCAAGTGTATTGTTGTTTATATTTCAATAGCAGGTAGAAGCCCCAGCCAAGGTCAAGGTCCCAGGGTCATAGGCATAGCACATACACACAAGCCAAGTTAAGCTTTGCTGGCATATCTGCGTCAGTCAGGGGTGTCAAAAGCTACCCACCCCTCTCCAGAATGGCTATGCTGGTAAAAGGCCCATTGTAGCCGCAGCTATGTTGACAGAAGGGTGCTTCTGTCAGCATAGCTAATGTCTTTCAGGGAGGTGTTGGTGATATGCTGGAAGAAAACCTCCTTCTGTCAGCATGTACTGTGCCTATATGAGGAAGCTCTGTCGTGGGGCCATACTGGTACAGCTGTCTCAGCAGTGCCGGCGTAGTGTAGACTCGCCTCTGGCAAGGGCTTGTTTACACTTCAAACTGTACAGAGGCACAGCTTCGCCACTGTAGCACTTCACCGTGGACACTAACTATGCCAAGGAGAGATTTCCCCATCGGCGTAGATAACCCCTTCCCTGAGAGACAGTAGCTAGGTCGATGGATGAATTCTTCCATTGACCTAGTACTTTCTCTGTGGGGACTTAGGTCAGCTTAACTCTGCTGCTCAGCGTGTGGCTCTTTCACCTAATTTTCTAGTGCTGACCAGGGCTTAGACTGCGTCTGAGGCCTGGCGAGCTGGTCATCAAAAAGACAGGCTAAAAGTGGGAGGGGCAGAAATGTGATGTGTCTTGCACAAGGTCACACCCAAGCTGATGGCAAAGCCGGGAAAAGAACCCAGGTCTCCTGAGTCCAGGTTAAGTCCCTCTCCACACTGCCTCAAGGAAATGCAGCTGCAAATGAGATGTGCACTTGTGCATACCATTTTTCTGGCTCTCAGAGCCTTCACAAAGGGCCGACCTAGAATTTTTCACACGAACATGTTAATATTTCTTTCAGCTTTCACAACACGTTTGCATATTCAGAATGAGTAATTGTGGGTGCAGATAGGTTCCTGGGAGTGAAATTATGCTCTTGTGTTTATGGCACTTGTTTTTGCCTAGACAGTTCAGGTGCAAGTATTTGAAAATTTAGGCCCCCAAATTCTATGGGCCAGATTCTCCAAAGGGGTAAGCAAGTGCAGTATGCATACTTCATCCCCATGCATTCTTTCCTTTTCAGCTCCATGGTCCAGCCCAAGTGTGCCATTCTCTGTCACCTTGTGCTCCCTTTGCTCTGAGTGCCGCTTGATGAATGCTCTGTGTTGTTAGAGGCGAGTGCCATCTACTGGGCTCTCCCACATATAAGCATGGTCAGATAATAAGAGAGTGTTGTTTAGATGCAATATGCAGTGCTGCTGTGGGCAACCTTGAATTGAAAATTCCCACTATCCAGTTAGACATTTTGGGCACCATATCCACTGAGATATGCCACAAGAGAGAGATCTGGGGGAGAACTGTGCTCATTGTTTGTTTAGGTTCTGGGAGAGTAGCTCTCAGTTCTATAAAGTTTCTCCGACCCAATGGGAGATCTGTGTACTTTCTCACTGCAACTTCTTCCCATCTGCATTCTTCTTCACATATCAGGGCAGAGGGGTTGGCAGAGATCATTCCATGTGTGCAGTTATGGTGAGATCTGGAAACACTGTCACTGAGTCTGCTTGAAAACAGACATGAGCACAGTATATTCCCACAGGTCTAGATAGTAGAGCTGAGGGCCGGTGGCAGCAGATTTGGGTTTTGATCATGTACACGCTAGCTCGTGTGTGAGTACTGGCACGTTCAAGATGAGTGTGTTTGCCTGCAAGTTCACATGTTTGTGTGAGTCCATGTGCATGACTGTTGGTGAACAGGTTAGATTCCAGATTTCAGTTCGTGGAAATTTGTTCAGCTATATCAATTAAACAGCCATTGTCCCTTGCTGTCTCTCTACCATGGGCTTATGTGGTGCGTAAACTTCATGCTAGTCCTCTGTAGAGGGCTGAATATCACCCAGAATCCTGGACTTTGTCATAATTGATCCACCGTCTTCAAGACCAGTGAACAACCCTTTCCTTAGGCAGGGATTTAGTCCGTCACTCCACTCTCTCCCAGAGAGAAGGGAATAGCTGTGCACTCATGGTTCTATTCCTGGATTTCTAAGTGCTTGTTAAGATGAATTAATTTCTCTCTGTGCTCGTAAAGTATTTGTTTTTATGGCTCAGAAAGTTTCTGGAACACATTTGTATTTTTTCTCCTTTCTAAAGGTTGCAGAAGGAATGGCTTTCATCGAGCAGAGAAACTACATCCACAGGGACTTGAGAGCAGCCAATATCCTGGTGTCAGCCACCCTGGTGTGCAAGATTGCAGATTTTGGACTGGCCAGAATCATTGAGGATAATGAGTACACAGCCCGGGAAGGTAGAGACCACTGCTGTGGATGTCATGTGCAAATGCATGGCATAATAGGCATAAAATGCACATGGATGGCCACATTCAGAGGTGATGTGTAAGATGGTGTAATCTGAACTCCTTTAGGCCTACTTACACCCACGTACCCATATATACGGGAGTCTGTGGTGGCGTAATTTGCATGTCAAGGACATGTGGAAGAAGTTACTTCATAGGTTAACGTAGAGTGGAGACTACTTGACTTGCATCTCCATACAGCCTTCTGTTAGTTACTTACCTTGCTATGTGCCTTATTTCTGGCCACTTAGCATGTGAATTACACCTGATGATTTTGATCTATTTGCCAGGTGCCAAGTTTCCCATTAAGTGGACTGCACCAGAAGCCATCAATTTTGGATCTTTCACCATAAAATCAGACGTCTGGTCCTTTGGAATCCTCCTGATGGAGATAGTTACTTATGGGCGGACCCCATACCCAGGTAGGAAGTTTAAATGTCTCCTCCAAGCCCAGCTCCATGTCATAGGTACTATTCTTGGCCTTTCTATATAATCTACTTCTAGGTGAAATTAGAAAGGGCCTGGTGAGGGGTGGGTGCAAACAGAACTTTGAATCACAAAAGTTGGGGAGCAGCATTTGAAGACAGGATCATGAGCACAGGATCCAAGGTGACACAGCCTTGGAACAAGAGTTAAAAGGCAAAGTACCCAGGGCATGACATAGTCACATCTCAGCTAGTACTCTTAATCTAACCTTGATTATTCACTGTCTAGATGCTGCACCTGAAAATACACCCCAGTTGAAACATGCAGAAACCAAAGCGCACAGGGCCCAAAACAGAAGCTGCAGGAGCCCCAATCTTAGAGACTGAAAAATGGACAAGAAGTTAAGATCGAAAGTTTCAAGCGTCCAATAAACTTAGGTGATGCCACTTCTGGGTACCCATCTTGAGACACACATGGCCTGATTTCAGAGATGCTGAGCACCACTGATGGTGGGCACTCAGCACCTCTGAAACTCAAGCCCTAGTGATCTCAAGCTGGGTATCCAAATATGCAGTGAGTGCTTTTGAAAACATGGGCTTGAGTGCATCACTGCTGGTAGAGCCGGGATCAAAACGCAAGAGTTCTTGGCTCTGAGCCTGTGTTCAGTCTACTAAATCCAACTGCCTCTTTTTATCACAGATGAAACCTTAGCTGGAGTTAGCATGTTAGGGTGGGCAGGGGGCGGAAAGCTGGACCAGATGTTTTAGGGGGACTGAAAAAGATCTATTCGCAGCATCAGCAACTCTCTCCATTTATACTAATCTGTCTCTCTAGTACCTCTCTTGTAGGTAAGAAACGATTCTGCAGAAGCAGAATCATCTCTCTATGAATTATCCATGTAGGATAAGGGGCATACCCTAGGAGCTGTTTGGGGGAAAGGCCAACTCTACCTTCCAAGTTGACTTTTCACCTAGTGGCTCTGGAGGGAATGGCTGACGAAAGACTCTCACCAAACGAAGAATACGGTCTTTATTTTTGGAGTGTTATGCAGAACTGAACTGTAACTGATCTCTGTTGTTGGGATAAAAATGTGATTTTGTTAATAATGCTTTAATATCATTTTCTCAGATTGCTGCACCTTTCCCAGATGGCAAGATAGGGGCTTATCCCACCCTTCTTTCTGTATTTTCTTCCCTTCCCTCTTTGTCAGGGGGAATCACATTCCCTAAAGGGGTTGTTAAAAATCAAAATTAAAACACCCATTTTAATACCCTATTTCCCTCCTGTCCACTGTTGTGTTACAGGGATGTCTAACCCAGAAGTAATCCGTGCCCTGGAGCGTGGATACCGAATGCCACGCACAGATAACTGCCCAGAAGAGCTGTATGATATCATGATGAGATGCTGGAAGACCAAACCAGAAGATCGTCCTACCTTTGAGTACACACAGAGTGTTCTGGAGGATTTCTTTACTGCAACAGAGAGCCAATATCAGCATCAGCCTTAATGTAGAAAATCCAGTGACAGCAATGGATATCCATGATGGTGCATACTATAGTACCTGTAATATACGCACGCAGCCTATTCTTCTCCTGTCCCAGCTCTCCCTTAATTTTCTTTTATACATACTGCCCACTCCGTCAGCTTGTTCTTAGACACTGAAGATTTCCTGACACTGACTTGCCTGGAGGTTGAGAGGCAGAATGCAGTAGCATAACATTTCAACCTCCTTGGGCTGTGAACTCATTGGATAAGCTAAACACCATCAGGCCTTGTTAGCACTTGGATGTAAGTCTACTATGGAAACCCATTGCTGAAGGAAGTTTTCAGCAGATGGCTCTGTTCTCTTCAAATCCATATAGAACTATTACCCGAGCACAGAGCAAGGAGTCACTGGGATGGAGGTGGTGTCCTCTTCCCGATTAGATATAAAACTCTGGTTTTGACCCTAAAAAGATCCCATGAGGCTTTTTTGCTTTATGCAGATAGGACAATAGAGCAAATTACATTCTGACTAAAATCTCCCCATGCAGTTTCAAATAAATATAGTTTTCACCCTTCACCACAAACTGTCACGTGCTGGAGCTGTGTACGGTTAAACAGCCGCTGGATTTCACCCTAGAAGTGGTCACTTGTAAAGTGGTTTATAAAGGGCCTCAGGATCTCTGAAAGATGCCATGTAAAGCGTCTTTCAAACCCATTTTTCTTTGTGATGATTGGCTGCAAGGGTCTGATCATGGACAATATCTCTGTATCATCTTGTGGGTAAACTATGGCATGTGTAGTATATTTAACTGAACTAGATATTGAGCTCCTTGGAGCAGGACGTAAAATGCCTCACATGTACATGGTGTTTTATAAATAACAGACCTCCTGCTATTTTCCTCTCCATTGTGCTGCAGTAACGACAGCAGAATTTGTCATTTTGCTCTTTCAACTCCTCCTTCTGGAGCTGTTTCTGCAGATTATATAGTGGCACCTTTGTGATTGTCTGAGAATTATAGGTATGCTTCCTAAAAAACAGATTAGGAACAGGAAGCTTGGGAGTTATATGTTCTCAAGCATTTTACAATGTGTGGCACTGGACATCTGAAGAGAAAGTGGTTAACGGCGGTGATGCCATCCCATTTCTGTTTCTCTGGATAGAAGTGGCACAATTTGCAGTTTACTAACTAGCATTTCTGCCAAGGAACTCTGCATTTCTTGCACACTTGTTTCATGTTTAGTATTTAAAGGTAGAGTGGGGGAGGGAGAGAAGAGCGGCAGAAGTAAAGATACAGATTTTGGACGTTTCTGTCTCTGTCCCGACGCGTTTCCGAGAGGTATGTGACTGTCCCGGATGCCGTGAACGGGAGAAGGCGGCGGGTGTGCTCCTCTCAGCCTTGGTTTGCAGGCAATAAACATTAAGACATTTCACGTTATGTGCGGCTTTTTTTAACAGGGCACGTGTGATAGCCAGAAGAGCACGAGTGTTACCTGGCCCTAGCTGCTGGCGCGCTCGCACCTCCCGCCGGGCGCGGGGGAGCTCCCGGGTTTCAGGGCAGGGTCTCCGCGCCTTTCTCTCAACAGCAGCAGCCAGTGTCGCCATGCCCTCACTAAAGATGGCGCCGCAGGCGGTCCTATTCCCCGGACGG
>ML675625.1:26771615-26828658 GCA_007922155.1 Mesoclemmys tuberculata
TGCCCTCACTAAAGATGGCGCCGCAGGCGGTCCTACCCCGAACGGGCCCGGCTGCCGGTAGTTCGGGGATCGGGGCGAGGGAGCGTAGCCCGGCGAGAGGCGCTGCCTATGCTCGGGCGGCCTCCTCGCTCCGCCTGGACGTCTCGTCCCGGAGCCCGAGCCCGGCTGCCCGCCCGGAAGGGAACCGACTTCCGCCCGCCGCTGTCTCCATGGCGATAAACTTTCCCAACCAACCACTGACTACTTCCGCTTACGTCTGGCCCGACACGTGGATCCAAGATGGCGGCATCGGGGGCCATGGTGAGTGGAGCGGCCCTCACGGCCCCGCTCGGGGCTCGGGACCAGCGGCCGGGGCCTCGGCGGAGCCCGCCCACCCGGCACCCGGGCCCCGCCCCTCGCCCCGGCCGAGCGGGCTGTGGGGCGGCTGGGCTGGCGCGGGGCGGGTGCCGAGCCCTGCCCGGGCGGGTGCCCCGCTGGCGCTGGGGCTGGGCAGCCCGGGACGGCGATGGCTGGGTCCGGTCGCTGCTGGGCGCGGTACTGCCCGGGGCCCGGGCGCCGGGGGTGGCCCGAGCGGAGGGGCGGGGCGGGGCGGGGCGGGGCGGGGCGGGGCAGCGCGTGGGGTCTCTAGGCTGGGCTTGCGGTAGGGTCCCAGGCAGGGTGTTGCTGAGGGGGGGCGGTGGGGCCCAGGCTCGGTTGGCGAGTGGCTTTAACGCTGCCCTGTGACCCCCCCCCCGCTTGCTGCCCCAGCAGCGCCAATGGCAAGAGTCTCCTGTTTGTCCCCAGAGTCGAGCACGGAGCACGAGAGGCTCCAGCTTGAAATAGCCGCTCTCCCTTGGATTCTGCTTCCTATGAACTGAACACCGGCCCGTTCACCTGTGACACTGACTTGAGTCCTATCCAGCGTCAGGACAGGGTCAAACTCTGCACGGGTCCAGCTTTAATTCAGGAAAGCGTGGAAGGCTCTAGGTATGAGGCCTTTCATGCTATTTGGAAGCAGTACTTTCTCTAGCTCTCTTAGTTCAGTGATTCCTGTTTTTGCAAGGAATAATCCTCTAGCAGAATCACAGAAGGTAGAGATGGAACAGACCCCTTACTTTGTCTTGACTAGGAAAAGTGATTGTGTTTAGGTTGAGCATAGTTAGTACATTAGCAGAGCCCAATCTAAGGTTGGGCATTTGACCAGGCTGAAAATAATGGCCAAAAATGGTCAGATATTTGAAAGCACTATTTATTAGAACAGTAACAGCAGCAACAGGAAAAAAAAGGAAGATTCTGTGGTCTCCAAAAGGCTTATCCTTAGTTAAATACTTCACTAACTCGTTTATGTAATTAGTGATAGCTGAATTATTTTAACTAAAAAATGCAAAACACAGTGAAATGACGTTCTAAAAAATGAAGATTGACACCATGGTGCCACCAAAGAGGTAGGTAGGCAGGCTGCTGCCTGCATTAGGGCATTCTTGTTGGAATATTTGACTGGTCAAATAGAAGACAGTCAATTGACATTCTATGTCTGGTCAATTGACTGGCCTAACCTAAACTAAGGTTATGTCTATGCTAGAGACCTTACAGCAGCCCAGCTGTATTGCTGCTGCTGCGTTGCTGTAAGGTCTCCCCTGTAGCTGTTCTATGCCGACTGGCTAAGAGAAGGTATTGATGTCCTTATCACCTTCATTCAGTAGCAGAAATGACTGCTAATACGGACTGATCTCTCTGCTGTCCTGCTACTTTACATTTATGCAAAAAGATTAGATTATTGCCTTATACATAGTTCACAAAAGTAGCTTGTAAAAAATTCTTGACCAAACATCTTTTTGGTTCTTTCCACCCTCAAACTCTCAACTTGAGGCTCTGCCTTACCTTCATGTAGGTACCGTGATGGCCTGTTCTAAGGCAGTGGTTCTCATACGTAATCTGCAGAGCTGCTTTTGTCATAGTGATGAATTATCACAGTCTTCAAGCAGTAGTATTTCCTGCTTTTTGTAACCCCGTCTGACACCTCCTTAGGTCTTGTTCATTCTGCACTTCAAAAAAAAATACATAAACCTCCCCCTGTTTCACCCCTACCTGAAGAGCTCCACAGTTAATAGGAACAATTGCAGAGCTAATGGAGGCAAGGCTCTTGTGTCCCTTGCCACTGTGGTGTCTAACCCTGCTCAGCTCAGATCTAGATGGCACTGTGGTAAAAGTGCTGGTGCTCTGTCTACATGAGCATTACTACTGGCAGTAGTGAGATGGAGGGAGACTTCCCTCCAAAAAGCTAATAGAGACACAGTTTACGGTTTCTAGCGGGTTTTTGGACCAATGCATCTCTCTTAACATCCCTCTTTGCCTTTTATGTGGCTACTTTGTCTTAAGTGGTGTGGGCTTTTTTGTTTTTTAATGTCAATTCAAGCGTAATCAAATTTTTGGCTGATACTAACATTCGAGATGGTAATAAATATACTGGAGAGCAAATCAAAACCACAAAGTTACTTGGAGACAATAGAGCAGTGCAGAAGATTCCTAATTATTAGCTGTATAACTAGCTTCCAGAGGTTCCAGTCAGGTCAGTGTCCCATTGTATTGGGTGTTGTGCAAATATAAGACAGTCCCTACCCAAAAGAACTTGCAAGATAAAATCCTGCACCAAGGAAATAAACAGAACTGTGATAAAATAGGAGGTGTTAGGATTGAGCCAACCAGAAGAGCCCTGCAAATCCATGGATATCTGCTTTATATCTGCAGATCATTTTTTGCGGATGGTGGATCAGATGCAGATCTCAAAGGCGGTGAAGCAGCTGTCTGCAGCTCATAGCCTTTGAGGCTGCTTCCCTGCATTTGAAATCCAGAGGTGGGGACTGACCACCCATGAGCTGTTCAGTGGGGGCCCCAGGGGCTGGCTGCCCATCAGCTGTTCAGTAGGGGCATGGGGGCTGTGCTTTTTTCTATCATTAATGTTCTTTTGTGAAAGGATGCTCATACAGGTTAGGGTATTGTGTGCATGGCTTATAAATGGGTGACGCTTGTAATTCATCAGCATACTTTGTGGATATAAATGCTGGGGCACTAATAGCTGGGAAGGGATGTGAGAGGTGCGAAGTGTGGTGTTAGGGCCAGAGGATGCCATGAGAGATTGTTTCAAGATTCTTTGCATGGAAGTACAGGAATTTTCATTTATTTTGTTTCAAACATCTTTATTACCCTGTTTGTTCTTCCCTGTGGAGTTGTTCCTGTGCCCATTTGGAAGGCTGAGGCCTCTGGGCTTGTATACACTCGTGCTCATTTCAGTATAACTTAAGTCACTCGGGTGTGGACAAGTCACCCCCCTGAGTGATGTAAGTTACACCACCTTAAGTGCCATTGTGGACAGCGCTATGTCAGCAGGAGAAGCTCTCCCACTGACATAGCTACCACTTCTTGGAGAAGTGGAATAATTATGTTGATGGGAGAGCTTCTTTGCATCGGCATGGAGCATCTGCACTAGCAGCATGACAGCGAAGCAGCTGTAGCGATTATAGTGTAGACTAGCCCTCTGTCTTGTGTAGATGTGAGAGCAAAGGAGGCTGTCAAAGGGGCAGTCTGAAACCAGTGTGAATGCACCATTTGTCTACTTGCCAAAGGCTTTCAGTGGCTGCACCGAGTGCATGTGAAAGCTGGTCAGAAATCTAATAAAGATGAGCTTGTCTTAACACAGTTGCCAAGAATATCTAAGAAGACTGCTGTAAAAACACTAGGACCTCAGATGGAGCGGAAAGCGGGTGCCAGTTGTTATGGTCATTCTTATCTGTTAATGTGAGACATGGGCGGTGGTGTATGTGCTCTGTTTAGAGGGGAGCTTCGGTTTGCTCTGTCTGCCAGTTCTCATGGAACCGACTGCTTGGGGTTGTCTCACTACATAGGTTTCTCGTCTCTGTTTTGCTGGCTTTTTTTCCCGAACATGGCTTTATGTGAGTTAAAAGGGGGCTGGCACTGCCCCTAGTATATAGGATGGAAAGATACACAGGATCTGAAAGAGCAAATAATACTGACTTTTTTCCAGTCGTGTATATGGCGTCAGTCACCATTCAGCACCCTTACCCCTCCGTTTCCACCCTTTGAGTAAACATATATCATCATCACTGGGTTTACAAGTGAACTTTGAAACTGGTCAGAAGCAAGTCCCAAATCAAGCAAGCCCTGTTCAGTGTCTGTGATATGACTCATGTTACTACCATCTGAGTTTAGCCTGTATGAAATAAGCTCCTGGTCTTGGTGCTGTTCCCAGTGGACACCTCACACCACCAGTGAGCTGGCCTGCTTGTTGGCAGTCTCAGTAGAGAGGCTGCTGATTTGAATGAGTTTTGTGACTGGCTTTCTCACTCCCCTGGAAACGATCCCTGCAGATTAGGTTTGAGACATGTTAGCAGACTGGCATGGAGAGAAGCTTCTAGTATATTTGTTCTGTGTATAAACTGTGGAACTCAGGCTGTGTCTACACTGGAGACCTTATGGTGGCACAGCTATACTGCTGCAGCTGTGTCGCTGTAAGGTCTCCCGTGTAGCTGCTCTATGCTAATGGGAGAAAGCTCTCTCATTGGCACATATAGCCACCCAGTGAGTGGTGGTAACTACGTCCCAGCAACAGAGCGCTGTCCTCACCAGCACTTCTGTCGGCGAAACGTGTCAGTCACACTCCTGATCAATTGAAGTTTTACCAACAGTGCTAGTGTAAACATAGCCTCAGTCTCCTGTGCTGGCATCTTCAGTGACTGTAAGTTTTCAAAAACAACGAGAGTCCTGTAGCACTTTAAAGACTAACAAATTTAATTTCTGCAGGCGTAAGCTTTTGTGGGCATGTGAGGAAGTGGGTTGGTGGGTGAGGAAGGATGCTTAGCGTGAGGTTTGTTGCTTAAACTAAAAATAAAGAAAACTCCAGGAAGGGGTAAGTTTGAGTTTGTAAGTGAGTGCTTACAGATATTTTCATTCGTTATCACAGTTTGGGACAGATGTCCTTGTGTGAGGTCGTGCTTTGTCATGGTTGGTGGACAGGTGTGAATTTCCAGAGGCCAGCATCTTCTCCTCACTGCTCTGCACTATGTTGATTGCCTCTGGCCAAAGAGGTCTGACTTATATTAATTCCCTTGAGCCTGCCAGGCCCTCATTAGTTGGACAACAGTGGTGTGTAGACTCTGCGAGATGCTCCATCCTCAGATATGGAGTGTGCTGCCTCCACCACCCTCCCCAGACCCTGCTTATCCAGTAGCTAAACTCTGTCCCAGACTGCGCAGTGATCCACCAATGCAGCTTGCTCCCCTCTTCCTCCTCTAGCCCCAAGCCATTTGGTCAGTCTGGTCCTTCTCTTTGCTGTTTCTCTGCTCCCGTCCCGTTCTCTTTTGTGCTTCCTTTCACCACCTTTCATGGCCCCTGTGCTGCTGCCTGTAGATATAGTGGCTCCAGCAGAGTGATGTGGACTTTGCTGCTCCCATAGGTGAACTGCTTGGGAAAGTGTTGACTGTGGATTTGTCTTCACTGCACTGTTAGCTTGAGGTATAACTTGAATGTTGCCCCAAACCTGACCCCGTCTATATACATATCTCTAGCTTGAGTTAAGTGGTGCTTTAAACTCAAGCTAGCTGACCCATCCAGGGGTACGGGTTGATGCTTGAGCTTGCGATGAAGAGGGAATGTAGCTACAGGTTACAGCTGGAGTTAGCACCACTCATCAGCTGCTAATCAAATTGCTGTGTGTAACTCAAGTGATTAGAGAGAGAGAGAGTTGTTTTACCGTATAGCAGGGAAGACTAGTCCTGTGAACAGCAGTCCAGGGGTTGCTGCAGGAGAATTACAGAAGTGCCCTGGTGGGCTGAAATCCATTGCCACGTCTAACACCCTTCTCTATAGCTAAACATGGAGTTACCAGGGTGAAGTATAATATGTATTTGTACGTGCGAATAGAAAAGTCAAGCGTCAGCCCGGTGAATGTTACATACTTATCAGATTATGTAGTGTGCAACAAGAATGTAAGGGTGTGTGTGTGGATTTTAGATACAGCATGTCAAGGAAATGCTTCTTTGTAGGTAGTGGAATGAGAAAAATGATTGTGACCATCATCAAGTGTTCAGAGTCAACTGCTTCAGAGCCCTTGTTTCCCCAAATCTGCAACACTCTGCAGTTCTGTTCTGTAGCACATTCTGCCTCAGAACTTTCAAGCACTTTATGAATATTAATTGAGTTTCACAACACACGTCTGAGGGAGGCAAGTAAATATTATCCCCATTTTAAAGATAAACCAAGGTGGGAAGTGATTTGCTTAGGGTCCCAAAGTTGGAAATAGAGAACCTAATTCTGCTGACTTAGTTGTACCTGAATTGCTAGACCATGCAGCCTCTATAAATATCATTTGCTGAGTGGGGAATTTCTTGTCCACCATGTCACCTTTGTCCCATCGACTGTAGTTCCGATGTGATGTGATATCTTTTTCTTTGCAGGAGAGGCTGATGTGTTGGCTGCTGCTCTCACTCTTTCATGAAACAAGCTCCTTCTATGTACCAGGTGTAGCTCCTATGAACTTCCACCAGAAGGACCCCGTAGAAATCAAGGTAGGATGGTTTACACAGGGACAAAAATGGGCAGCTGTGAAAAAATTGCCAGAGGGCATTGGTGCTCCTACACAGTATTAGTAATACCTGACCTTGGAACTGCTTCCATCCTGCTGGGAGAGAGTTCAGACTTGGTTTCCAGACATCCAACAGTCTGAAAGCCATTTATTTATTTATTCTAAAGCTGTAGGCTTAACTGCTTACAGACGATCCAGAAAAGTGGATGACTGGGGGGATGCTGGGGTTGGCAAGTCATGTATGAAGCACAGTGCAACTCATTTTCTGGCCACAAATCCTGAGACCTAAGCTATTTTTAAGCAAACAAGACTAGCCCCAGGCTACAGTAAAATTGCACGGTAGCCGCAGGAGGGATTGGATTAGAATAGCAACTCGCGGAGGAATTTCAGAAGCCAGCAGTGAGACCAGTTGGCAAATCTTCCTTTGCGTTTCCAATAAGTGAGGTTGGCTTCAGTTAGCTCCCGTTTGTCAGAACAGATGTGGCCCTTATATTGGATCTCTGCACCTCTGCTGTGTCTTGCATTTTTGTGGGGACCCTCCCACAGTATTCAGTTCTGTCACTATCTGGTGTCTTCAGAAGCAGCTTCTGCTCAGTTCTTCATGTAAGATTGAGGACATGACTAGGCCAGGTCTAGATGACAATCTTTTGTCAGCACAGCTATATTGGCCAGGTATGCGAAGAGTGATCTCTGACCAGAGCTGTGAGTAAATGCCCCTACTGGAGACACAGTTATACCCGCAAAACTGCAGTTTTGCTTGGATGAGAGCTTCCTCCACGGTGAGCGCTATTCTGGCAAAGCTCTCCTTGTGTAGAGCTGGCCCAGGATTTTTCCAAAGACAACGACGGTGGTGATGACAAACCATTCTCACAAACCTGTGACCCATTCAGATGCCTCAAAAAATAGGCATGGGGGAGATTCAAAATGACTGCCGTTCTAGAGGAGTAACACCCAGCTACATCAGCCGTATCTGCTTCAGGCATTTCTCCCCTCCTTAAAGGGGGGCTGCTATGGCCAGTGTGGCAAATCGGACTCTGAATAGCTACAGAGGTGAGGAAGCTGGGAACTTCCATTTTCCAACTTTCCTAGAACAGAGTGCCAAATAAATGTGTGGGACTAATGTGTCTGGGTATCTGTATGTCTTGTGAAGAAGACAGTTGCATGATAACATTTGAGGGGGATACCCTTTTATTATACACAGGCATTTGCTACCCCACTGCTGCCCAGCCAACCCATTACAAACGTTCCTACTCAGTTCTGGCTCTCTAGTGCCCTAGTTAGCATCCCTGATGGAGATGTCACTGATAGTTCCTGTGCTTACAAAGTGTTTTCCCTTTCAAGTTAGTCTCCTGAATGAGGCTTCAACTTCCAGCTGATGTAGGGAGAATAGGAAGTGGTCTTGAGTTTTTAGCAGGTCACAGTGGGGAAGATAACAGCTGCTTCTTTCTTTAGGCTGTGAAGCTCACCAGTTCACGAACCCAGCTGCCATATGGGTACTATTCATTGCCCTTCTGCCAACCCGAAAAGATAACATACAAGGCCGAGAATCTGGGTACGTACCCATCACACAGCATGATCTCGTGTGTAAATACACTGCTTTTACGGAGGCCTGTGCAATGTCATAGGCTGAGCAGTAACAGCACCGGTACTTGGAACACAGTCATATTTGCAGCCCTACTTCTTGCATGGTACGGGCATGAGTGACTTCACTGTGTGCATTTAAAGTGGGAGAAATAATTGCACATGTAGCCTGTGATAACCTGTGACTTCGGGGGGCGGGGGCGCACTCTCCAGTGTACCATGCTCTCCTTGCTAGCCAATCAGAGGCAGCTACAGGATACTGGAATATCCAGTTAGACAAGGAGGGAGGGGAAACACTTCTTTGGTGGGTTATTTTTGTAGTTCCATCAGTGTTCTTGGTGGCTTCTGACAAACAAGACAAGATCCTTTTTCCAAATGATCCTTTTGTATAAAGTCACCATGTGCTGTAACCTTTCCAGCTTCCACCAGGCTCTGCTGTCCACACTAACTCACTGAAGCTGCCCTCATTGCTCCAGGATATGTAGTGTGCTGTGGCAGAACCAGTGTTGCTTGATAATGGTGTCCCTCACCCCTCCTGTTGTGTGTCTGCTTCTCAGGTGAGGTTCTGCGGGGGGACCGGATAGTAAACACACCGTTCCAGGTCTTCATGAACATAGAGAAGAAATGTGAGGTTCTGTGTGACATTCCCAACAAGCCAGTCACCCTGACTGTGGACCAGAGCAAGCTGATTGCAGAGCGTATCCAGGAGGATTACTATATCCATCTGTGAGTCCAGCTGTGTGTGAGGAGAAGTTAGTGTGCCACCAGAATCCAACTGTAGCAGAGCTGGGTGGGAGCGCTGAGCTGTGGACTGGTTTGATCTGAAATGTTGTGTGTTCTCAGGATTGCTGATAACTTGCCTGTGGCCACACGGCTGGAGTTCTACTCGAATCGCGAGGAGGAGGAGAAGAAGAAGGAAAAAGATGTGCAGTTTGAACATGGGTACAGGCTTGGGTTCATGGACAGTAATAAGGTAAGCTGTTCTTGAAGTTTCCTATATAAAGTCTCTGGGAACCCTGAAAAGCCTGTTCGGGAGAACCTTGTGGGCCTCCTTCAAAAAGTGTAAAGCTCACAGTGGTGTTAGATGCCTGCCAGAGAGTGCGAGGATTGGAACTGGTGCTGAATGGCTGCATAAAGGACTGAAATACCTGTATGGTATTGTAGATCCTCAGACCTAGGTTACGTCTGCACTTAACCACTACAGCAGCATGGCTACAGTGTTGCTGTAGAATGTCTGTGTAGACACTCGCAGCAGCGATGGGCGGGTTTCTTCTGTCACTGGAGTTCACCACCACCACCACCCCCCACCCCGAGGGCAGTAGCTAGGTCAGTGAGAAAGTTGGTCTGTCAGCCTAGCATTGTCTGCACTGGGTTAGGTCAGCTTAACTACATCACTCAGGGAAGTAGATTTTTCACACCCTGAGTGAAGTAGCTGGGTCGACTGAATTTTCTAGTGTTTAGACCAGCCCTGGTGGAATGGAAAAAAGAGTTAGAGAAATGGTGTGGCTTGTTGATTAGGGGACTGGAAGCCAGAGTTCCTGGGATGTGTTCATAACTCTGCCACTGAGTCCCTAGATGACTGTGAGCATGCTTTGTGCCTCACTATCCCCATAAGTAAAGTGTTGGTGGTGGTGATCACTTCCCAGGAGTGCTGTGAGGATTATCTAATGCTTGTAATTTGTTCGAGCTCCTATAAATGCCACTGAGTAGTTCTCACGCTATTTTTATTAACAAAAGGAATTGGCTGGAATACAATAATGGAGAGTGTATTTATTCCATTCAGAGAACAAGAACCTGAGTGTGCATGACGCAAACAAATGTGATTGAGAGGGAGGTAAAGGGCATGTTGTAGCAGGGAAAATTAAGTCATTGGCAAAGTTATAAGAACAGACACCTGGTCACTTTCTGGGGGAGATTTTCAGACTAGCGTGTAATTGTGTGCGTAGTTTGTAAGCACAATTACTATTATTGCATGTGCATTTGCAGTGATTGCATGTGCCAGTGGTCAGCTGTGTCTGACTCATTTGTTCATGCACTTGGTGTAACTGTGTGCAGCTGCGCATGCACTTCTGATCACTGGGCACATTGAAGCTCTTTTGTACTTGTATGGAGCTGCTGTGCTTCCCATGTCTGACAGGAGGCAGCTGGATCGAAGAAGCTGTGATTAGCATGTGGCAACCAGGACCCCTTGCAGTATATGTATCTGATGTAACAAAGGGACCTTGTAGAGCAGTAAGTTCAAAGGAGCCCTTGTAGCTAGTAGAATCCACCATGCAAAACGCTGTTGAGCAGTTTGCTGGGTTCTGCCCTTAGTATATAATATATCTGTGGTCACCTGGTCTGAAATGGATTGAAACGTTGTCATCCCATTAGGATCAAACACCAGGGACGATTACTGAGAAGAGGAATCCTGTTCCTTGAGTCTGAGAGCTCCGAGAGATACCGAGAGTGCAGCCTTGCTTTGTAGCCCAGAATATCTGAGGTGGTTGGATGCCTTAACCATCTGGGGAATGTGCTGCTGCCGTGTTGCCCCCCACGTTTGTCTGTTTCTCCCTTGTGCCACTAACACTTCTTTTAATGTCAATCTGTTTTAGTTTTACCTGCACAACCACCTCTCCTTCATCCTTTACTACCATAGAGAGGAGGTGGAGGAGAATCAGGAGCCCACCTACAGGGTTGTGCGGTTTGAAGTGATTCCCCAGAGCATTAAACTTGAAGGTAAATTCTGTCATCTACCTTAGCCTGCAAAGATGGCAGCAGAGCTCTCTATGATCACTGCCATCTGCATTGCAGGTCCAAAGAGGAAACTAAATCCCAGTATGGCAAGTTCCAGTTGCAAAGCAGAGCTGGACATTGGAATAAGAGATTTTGAAATATGCCCCAGTAAATAAAAGCACCTGCTGTGATATAAGAGCAGTGGGACACGTGCATGAAATTGAATTGCACATGGAAGGGTAGCTTTAGAACAATGAAAGGCTGCTCAGCCACCGAGGGAGGGAACTTACGCGCACATGCTGTGCGCCGACCTCTCTTCTCCTCCCTCTTCCCCCCCTCCCCCCAGTGCATTCTGCTGTCTTCAGTAAGAGCAAGACTGTGCCTTAGAACTCTGTGGGGAGCTTGTCTGCCCATCCCTTTGTGCGGTGGAGGGAAATGCTAGTATGGGGCATATGATGTGGAGGCGTTTTCTCCTGTAGATCTGAAGGCAGATGAGAAGGGCACGTGTGTGCTGCCCGAAGCTGCAGGCTCAGCCCCTCAGGAGATAGATCCTGCTAAGAAGAATCAGCTGCTCTTCACCTACTCTGTCCACTGGGAGGTGAGTGAGTCAGGGGCGACTCGACTGACCTCTGGCCTGAGGTGTGCTGAGTTCCAGGCTGCAGACTGAGACAAGTGCCCTGGTTGGTCGTGAGGCAGACGGGAGTAATGGATGGCATGCGGGTATGCTTTGATGAGCAAGTGGGAGGAGCCAGTGGCTTTTGGGGCGTCTTATCGGCCTCCAACATGCTGTTCTCTTCCTCCAGGAGAGTGACATTAAATGGGCTTCTCGCTGGGACACCTACCTGACCATGAGTGATGTACAGATCCACTGGTTTTCCATCATTAACTCAGTTGTGGTTGTCTTTTTCCTTTCAGGTGAGTGAGACTTTGGGGTGGGGGGTTCTCTCTCCATTGCTAGCCACTGGGGCAGGAACTTGCTTTAAACATCAGCTGCAGGTGGGCATGTTTGAATTCCCAAATAGGTGCAGTAAACAAATAGTGTTGTGCCAAGGGGCAGTTTATGTAAAGCTCCCACCCCTGGCAGCACCTTTCAGAGTCAGCCTTGGGCTCTAGTTCCTTGTATGGTCCAATTGGACTTTGGGTGGAGGAGTCCATTCATGCTTTGACTTGTGCCAGTCACCATGTGCACAAGTATTGGTGTGCAATTGTCTCTGCCCCTTAGTGTTCCACAGCTGGCTAGGGAGTGGGCGGGGAACAAACCTCGAAAGACGACGTGGCCTTGTTTGTGCAGGAATGCTACTCTTTGCCCACTGACGGCAGTGACAGCTCCCACTGACAGCAGTGGTGCAGGAGTAGGCTCGGGGAGAGCAGCTGAGTTGCTTACGTCATGTCACGTGGGCCCGAGCATGGAAGGAATGCGTTCCGATCCGGGAACCCTGCATCCCAGCTGTGATTCTGCAACATCTAGGAGAGGGGGCGGGGCAGGTCACACAGGTGCCTTGTAACAAAGCCTCACTCGTTCCGGGTTTGTGTCTTGCAGGCATTCTCAGCATGATCATTATCCGCACACTCAGGAAGGACATTGCCAACTACAACAAGGAAGACGACATTGTACGAAACATCCCTTGTTCTCCTGGGCGGGGAGGGCTGCGCCAAACCAGAACAAGTGGGAAGGGGCCCTTCTCTGCAGACATGCATTTCCCCATCCCCACTTTGTTAGAAGTGTTGTTGAAAGTGGGAGGGACAGCTCTAATTGATGGGGAGGGTAGGCTGGTTAGATGAACCACTGGTGTATTGATCAGCCGAGCTGCCAGAGGTTCATTACCATTGACTTTATTAAACTCTTCCAGACATAGTGAATAAATAATGCTCAGTAAACGTGTCCTGGTATGCGATAGCCCAGATATAAAGCTGTGTTTAGAGACCCTCAGTTTAAAACCTAAGAGGAAAGCAGTGTCTCTTGTGAGAATGATGGAATCTCTGAGAAGGAGTTGGTGTAGGGAGCATGAGACATCCTGAAGGAGCCTATATTTCCATCTGGGTAAGGAAATCTCAATGCCCCCTTTTCTGGTCTTGCTACAGGAAGATACAATGGAGGAGTCTGGTTGGAAACTTGTGCATGGAGATGTCTTCAGGCCTCCACAGTATCCCATGATTCTCAGCTCCCTGTTGGGCTCTGGAATTCAACTCTTTTGCATGATCCTGATAGTTATCTGTGAGTATCACCAGTTGGTTTGGAGCAGTCTTGACATAAGGGGAAGGATAATTCTTTGTCTTTACATAGGCCTGATCAGGAGCAGAGCTTCAGCATCTCCCCGTGCAGGTAGTGCTTGCCCTACATTGACTGGCTATGTCCTGATCCAGACTACAGGGCCATACCCAGTAGATCCAGGTTTCTAGGTGTCTTTCCCTAAGGAAAGCACCCAGATTTTTCTGTGTAGTTTCAGGCATTGTTGAGTGGTTTGGATGCTATGGTCCACTGATGATCTGAGTGCTGCATTGGGCTGGCTTGTGGGGTTGTGGGAAGACTCTAAAAGGTAAAGGAAAGCACATACTGTCTTCCTGAGTTCACCTGTTAAAATAGTTGGAAATACTGAGAGGTTTGAAGTGTGTTGCTCCTGGCTGAGACCAAATAAAATCTTGGTGCTACTTGGAAGAGTCTTATCCCTCCTGTCTCTGGTCACCGCAGGCTGTTGATCTCAGGTCTGACCTGAGAAAATGAGTTCTGTGTGGGAGGTGAAGTGATCCCAGGCTGCTGGATTCTCCAGCCAGATGGTGTGAAGCAGGGCCCTCTGGAGAGCGTTTGCTAGAGCATGTCCATCTGTTGCCACCTTTCTCTTGTGCTTTACTTTGTAGTTGTTGCCATGCTGGGGATGCTGTCACCTTCTAGCCGGGGTGCCCTGATGACCACAGCCTGCTTTCTCTTCATGTTCATGGGGTAGGTGTGTCTGCTACCTTTATGTCATGACGCTGTTGCCTGTCAGGTAATGGGAGATAACCTGGCCTCTTTCCTGTTTTCCATCCCAGGGTTTTTGGTGGGTTCTCTGCTGGCCGTTTGTACCGGACTCTGAAAGGCCACAGATGGAAGAAAGGGGCCTTCTGTGTAAGTGATTCTTTGAGCTCCTTTGCCATGCTTGCCCAAGGCAGAATCCACTCGTTGACTGAAAGTGTGCAGTTAAGCATCCCACTGTAAGTGGTGTGGGCAGGTGGGCATTGCCCAGCTGTATCATATATATAGAGAGAGGCTGGGTTTGGGTCCTGGCAGCTCTGTGCAGGGGAAGTCCTGACAAGAAAGAGGTCTTCACATATGGATCAAAGTAAAGCAGAAGGGCATGGGGATAAGATCACAGGCATGTGTGAAGGGGAGGGTGGGTGTTTCCTCTACACCTAGTTTACCCCAGTGCTGGGCCCATTATGAACACCTGTGGAATAATGAACTCCCACTTTTTTAACATATGCTCTTTCCCACAGACAGCAACCCTGTACCCTGGCGTAGTGTTTGGTATCTGCTTTGTCCTGAACTGTTTCATCTGGGGGAAGCAGTCCTCTGGAGCGGTGTGTACCCAGTTCTTGCAAACCTGGCAGGGTAGGGTGATCATAGAGATCTGTGGAGGAAGGGGGGCACTTAATCTCTGGGTTCCTCTAGTTTATGGAGGTGTCTGCAGTCAAGAGCTGGCCCAGTAATGGTGAGTGTCTCGAAGCAGATTTAGGTTGATGGGATCTGGAATTTTAGGAGTGCTGTTGAAGCTGTTCCAGCTGCTAATGCCCTGCTGAGGGGCCTCCCCTCGCTTCTCCCCTTGGCTGTGCCCTTTGGAGGGGCACAGTCTGACATGCAAACACACAAAGGCAGAAACAGTTTAGAAAAGCAAATCAGTCCATGTTGAAAAGCACCTACCTATCTGCTCTCATATGTTTGAAGCTGTCCCTCGACACAGGTGGGATGTGAGGAGAGGTAAAGCCAGTGTGAATGGCTGAATCGAAAGCATTCCCATGCTGTGAGAAGGAGCCAACTGTGGGGTCTCGCTGACATCCCATGTTTGGTGGTGAGCTAGACTTTGAAAAGCTGGTCTGGTTGTTGGCATTGGTGAATTTGGTGAATAGACTTGCTAGGACCTAAGGTGATGCTTGCTGTGGTTCCAGGTTCCTTTCCCCACCATGGTGGCTTTGCTCTGCATGTGGTTCGGCATCTCCTTGCCCTTGGTCTACCTGGGATACTACTTTGGATTTCGCAAACAGCCATATGATAATCCTGTGCGGACCAATCAGATTCCAAGGCAGATCCCAGAGCAGAGGTGGTACATGAACAGATTTGTGGGGTGAGTGGCAAGTGTTGAGTAAATCTGGTGGTTTAAAAGACTCCCCCAAGTTCCTCTGCCCACTGTAGAAGTCAGCCATCTGGTGCTCTCTGGACATGACTGGTGAATTGCATGTGTGTGGGTAGCCCCTCCCACTGCACCCCCCCTTTACTCATTGTAAATTGTGCTGCTTAGAGGAACAATAAATGTACCCTGGTCTGTGGTTTAGTACCTCCTAATCACCTCCCAGAAGAGGTTTATTAAGGGCCAAGAAAGCAGTTCATATAATTAATTGTGAGAGACTCATCCCAGCTGTCCTTTGACCCCGAGTGTGTCTGGTGTGGGGGGTGGTTTTCTAATCTTTGAGTAAAGACAGTCGTGCTTCGCTGGTAACTGAATTCTCCCTCGCTGTGTAGGATTCTTATGGCTGGCATTCTCCCTTTTGGAGCCATGTTCATTGAACTGTTCTTCATCTTCAGTGTAAGTACCCGATCCTCCCTCCCCTCTTTGAAATAGGGTCACTGAGCCCCCTGCTGCATTCTCCCTTTAAAAAGAGGGCTACTCCAGGCGGATAATCCCTCTATCCCGGTGAGTGGGTAACAGTTTCCAACCCATTTTCTAGCTGGGGTTCTTGGAAGATGTCTTGGGTTAGAGTAAGGACAGCCAAGGTGAAGGGATGCCCCAACGCTGCTTCAAAGCACAGAAACCACAGGTGCTGCTTTTCAGATGAAACCACTGCAGTTCTTTCCCATTTTCCACCTCACAAGGACTGTGACCAGAAGAAAACACAGGGTCGTTTGATTTACACCATTGCTTTCTGGTGCAGTGTTGTGTGAAGAACTTATGCTGTCTTTTTTTTTTCAGGCAATCTGGGAGAACCAGTTCTACTACCTCTTTGGCTTTCTCTTCCTGGTATTTATAATCTTGGTGGTATCCTGCTCCCAAATCAGCATTGTCATGGTGTACTTCCAGCTCTGTGCTGAGGTGAGACATGCGCCTGTTTCAGTTTCAATAACTCTGTGAATGGCCCTTGTGACTTTCAAGAAGTGAATTGCTTGATTGCTACTTCACAGCAGAAGTCTAGCCCACTGATGTGGGGCTCAGGCTTACAAGCTGTTGAATGCCCTCAACTACTATAGACTTCAAGGGGTGTGAGGTTGCTGAGTACCTGGTAGGATAAGGCTGAGTCTGTCTCAAAGGGAGGTGGAGAAAGACTTGTTTCAAGTATAGTCTGTTCCTGGAAATACCTCCAATCTGCAGATTTTTGAAGGAGAGCTTGTTTCCCATTGCATGTGTCATGACAGTGGCCTGGCAAGGTATTGGCTTTCTGTTTCATTGTTAACTGTTTGTTCTTTGTTATACTTAAGACAATTTAGAAATGAATCATAATAGTTTCTTCTTCATGACAAGATGAATGAATCCCCAGATAGTGGCTTTCTTTTGAAAAAAGGAGGGTGGTAACCTGCCAGACTTGGGGGGATAATTCGTACCCTCATCTGGGCCAAGGAAGCATGTGTACCTAGGAGCCCAAGAGGGAAATAAAGACCTGGGAATAATGAAGTCTCTCTCCCCTACCCTGTCAGGATTATCGCTGGTGGTGGAGGACCTTCCTGGTGTCTGGAGGATCTGCCTTCTATGTGCTGATTTATGCCATCTTTTACTTTGTGAATAAGGTATTGTCAGTTCCCATTGTGTAAAAGCTCTACCTTCCCTCAGGGCATTTCAGAAATTGGAGAGAGAAGTTCTGTTGGGTCATCTGGTTCTAGTTCATCCTGCTGCCAGTGCATAGCTGTTCTCTTCAGTATCTTTCTTTGTTCATTGTTCAGTGCTTTTTTGTGTCTCTAGAGATGATTCTGTTAATTACACTATTGAAATGCAATAAGGTTCAAGTACTTGGAGACTCCAGTCTTGCCTGCATCCACGTATAGGGAGTGACCTAATGTTTGCTTAATGTTCTTAACCCCTGCCTTGGAAGGATCATCCCCAGCTGGGGTGAAATTCATTCAGGTTGAGGTTACTTCTGTCTCTCTTCCAGTGGAGCCCAGCTGTGATTTGGAAGCAGTGCCATCTTTTAAGGGGAGAGGAATTTAGATTCCATGTTCATCTTGTCCTGGGCTTTCCTTTCTCACTCTGTTTCCCCTGACCACTCTCTTGTGGAAGAGGAATAGGAAGAGGAATAAGTATAAGTATGTTGGATGGGATGGGAACTGAGTTACTGCAGAGAATTCTTTTTTGGGTGCTGGCTGGTGAGTCTTGCCCACATGCTCGGGGTTTAGCTGATCGCCATATTTGGGATCGGGAAGGAATTTTCCTCCGGGGCGGATTGGCAGGGGCCACGGAGGTTTTTCGCCTTCCTCTGCAGCATGGGGCATGGGTCGCTTGCTGGTGGATTCCCTGCAGCTTGAGGTCTTCAAATCTCACTTTTGAGGATTTCAATAACTCAGTCATGGGTTCGGGGTTGTTATAAATGTGTATGGGTAGGGTTTTGTGGCCTGCCTTGTGCAGGAGGTCAGACTAGATGATCATATTGGTCCCTTCTGACCTATGAGTCTATAAGAAGAGGAGGAACAGGCTACTGACTGAGTTGGGGAGTTGACTCTTAGCATCACTTTGGATTCAGCCTCACTTTGCTTTTTCTCCTCTATTCTAGCTGGATATCGTTGAGTTCATTCCCTCCTTACTCTATTTTGGCTACACTGCCCTCATGGTCCTGTCTTTCTGGCTCCTCACTGGCACCATTGGCTTCTACGCAGCCTACATGTTTGTCCGTAAGATCTATGCTGCAGTGAAAATAGACTGAAGATGCATAGGCTCAGCACAAAGCAGACACCTCTGTGTGTATTTCCTCCTGGAAAGAGGATGATCCTTTCCCAGTTCTTTTAAGGAAACAAACAATGGGGGAGTGACAAGAGAAATAAATAACTCCTGCTCATTTTGGAATGTAATTTTTGGCACAGTGTACATGGATTCTGGGGCTACTACTGGGGGGACGGGTGTGTAGAGACCTTGCATTTTAACTTGATTATTTTATTCCAGTTTTGAGGGATTTTTAGCTGAAAAATATCCCTCTCTGTAAGCAAGCCCCTTTTTTGCTAATTCATTCTTTTTGATGTTGAATAACAAATGGATTTGAGAAAGCAATGAAAACACTTTTGAAATTTTTTTTCCAGCCCTTATGGCACTTGGGTTCAGAGAGAGACTTCAGACCAATAACACACAGGGTTTGTCTCCTGCCTTGGGTGTGTTTGGAAGAGGTGGAGGGTGCTTCAGTGTGTGTGAGCTAGGAGGATCTTGAAGGCTTCCCCTACATGAGTGAGTCTGGCAAGATTTGACTACAGCAATTTTCAGCTCCAACTGGCTTACAGTTCTATGGAGGTGCCATTCAGAACCTGGCAAGTGCAATTTCTCTCTGAGTCGGCCTGAGAATCGTAATCGTCTGCATCATTTCTCCTTCCTCTTCCTTTTGACAACACATACCACTCCAGATGCATAAACTGGAGGGGCTCAGAGGAGGGCAGGAGTTCTTCTCTTCTGGAGGAGCTGAGCCACCTTTAGTGGCAGCACGATGAAGCAGGACATGCCATTGTACCAGAAGCAGCGGGAATACTTGTTGAATCTAGAGCACAAGGCCCTGGACCGTGGAGAACATTTATGAGATGGCCACAGGGTTTTGTTCCATTAATTGGTTTGTTCTGGCCATCTGAGGAAATGGGACAGTCCTACTTCTTAGGACAGGCCTCTGAGGTTGGCTAATGCCCTGTATGGAGAGACTCATTACAGTGTTGCTTTAGTGCCAAGAAATCTCTGCTTCTGAGTTGGGACATGTCTCCTACAAAGTGCATGTAGGTTATCTGGAAGCGGCCAGGGGGAAACGGAGTAAGTGGTTTCTGAGGTCCTCCCACTTCTGTTTCTTAAAGGGGAGGTGTGCTTCCCACCTGCTCTGCCTCTTGGCTAGTCCTGCTCTCAGCTCCTGTCCTCACTTTTGCCTCCAGGGAGCAGGGAAGATTCACACCTCAGTAACCTGTATTGTGCTCTTGGCTGTAAAATGGGAGGCGCCCTCTGGAATAGCCAAGGAGTGCTATTCTGTAGGGGGTTCCTCCTTTCCCATGGCTGGATGTCTGACTGCCCACAGGAGGCTCTTTTTAACTTACATTTGAATTTTTATTTGGGTCATTTAGAACAAAACTACAGCTACTGGCAAATCTAGTCCCAAATAGCAGCAAAGCCCCTCTCCATCCCCAGATCTAAGCTGGCTTCAGTCAGGCTATGGGGGTTTCTTTAGTCAGGGCTGTAAGAATTCTTTTTATTTCTTCAACAGGACGGGGGGGGGAGGGGAAGGGAAGGATCTCCAAATATTCTGCTCTGTCACAAGCAACAGTGATACCATTCAAACACAGACGTGACTCCAAACAAGACCCCTCTCTGTTGCTAACAGCGAGTCTCATATTTGAGGGTTTCTGTACCCTGGGTATCACCTTAACAATCCACAGGGGCTGTGTAAAGGGTTCTGACTTTAATAGTGACCCTTCACTCCCCAAGCAGGAAGAATGGAGAACTAGAATTCCAAACCCTTCAACTTCTCTGCATTAAATCTTGCCTAATAATCTTCAATTACTGAACAAGAATCAAGGATGGAAAAGGGGAGCATGGGATACGCTAGTTAACTGTATTGTGGGATCCTTAGTAATCTCTGATTTAAAATATCTGAGATTCTGGATGATTTCCTAGTGCGGAGTTTCAACCAGCATTAATTTCTCTCCCTCCCTCCATACTGTTTTCTCTATATTCTATTCTTTGTATTTTTAATTAATGTATGTATTCTGTCCTATTGTAAATAAATATGCCATCGTCCTGTTGTCCTAGTATCCTGCGTGAGCAACCTTTCATGGTTTTCTCTCCCATTACACCTAATGTTTTGACCTAATCGTTTCTTCTTAAAAGGCGATAAAAGCTTGATGTGTAATTGTAGCGGGAAGTAGAATTTGAATCTATTTAGGGAGAAAACCTAACTATGACTCCAGTGTAAAGTTTAGGCTTTTCCCAGTGCAGCATGTTCTTCATAATGAGGGAAACAGAGGCACAATTGTTTGGCTAAAACACAGGTCTTGGAGTTGGGGTTCTGTTCATGGCTATGATACTGATTTCCTGTGTGATGCAGCTAGACAAATCATTTAACTGCTCTGCCAGTTTTTTCAGTTTTCAGCAGAACCTATTAGGAATTTATCCCCATATCAGTTTATCACACGATCAACGAACTGTCGAACAATTATTGTTGCTAATAATTTGAATAGGAATTTTTTGAGAAGCGTTACAGGTTCTGTCTACACTACAAATTCAAGCAAGCAGTGGATGGTAATATGAAAATTTCTTGCTGTGGTTTAGTACTGCAGTGTGGATGTATGACCTTAGCATGTTTTAATTTCATTCAACACTTGAGCACACTTCCAGCCTACACTGCATTGATAACTGTGGTGTAAGCAGGTCCCCAAGATGACTGGTTTTTGTGTAGTGTGCATATATGGGGAAGTTAGCTAGCATGCTTCCTTGAAAGTAAACAAGAGTTTTGTTCATTCTGATCAGGCAAATGGTGCTGGAACCTTAGTAGCAGCAAGTCATGTTTCAAACTAAAGCTATAGCTACCAGCAGTCAAGTGGCCAACATGTTTAAATGTAAGCTTCCAAAATATTGTGGTGCCCCTGAACGAATGAACATATGAGAGCAGCCTCTTCATCCATTTGCTCAGACACTCCATAGATGTGAAGGCAGAGATTAAAAATACATCCAGATCCATGTAGGGAATTGGAGCTCTGTGATCTACCCTGGGCTTCAGCCTCTGAGAAAAAGTTCAAGTCTCCCCCAAAGAGAAGCTCAAGGCAGATAGTTCAAACATTTTTAATAGACAACTTCATTATAAAAACCTTTTCCTTTTGGACTTAATTCTGTAAGACAATGGAAAAGCTAATTTAACAGATGAGCTGTACATTTCCTAATGGCACTTGGTATTTTACGATTCAAAACCTTGTTTTATATAAAGCCCAAAAATACTCCAATAAAAAGAGGTTATTCACTGTGTGTACAAAAGTGCTAGAAAGTTTCTTTAAAAAATAATCCAGCTTTAAGGAGGGGAAGCTTCTGGCCTTGACAGCTGTGGCTGTAGGAATAGAGGTTGGCAACTGGTGCTCTGAAGGTGCAGCAGGGAAGAGGGTGAGTTGCACCCATGGTAAAAGAAAAAAGATGCTGACTCCTTCCACCCTAGCTACAATGGCTGAGAAATTCCAAGTTGCTGCTTTTGGAAAGGGGTACTCCCAGCCTTTGGACCAAATACTACCCTCAGTGAGAGGCCCCTCTCTTGCAGAATATAAGTACTGTGTATTGTGACCCGAAGGCAGAATTTGTCCCACGGTGGGAGAGTTCACCCTGATTTGAAGAGGAGCCTCAGGCTGACTTTGCTATAGCTGTGAAGGCCACTGTAGCTTTTCCTCCAGTAGCAGGTTCAGAGCTTGACTACTTCAATGGGTGAATCTGGGGGTGTCCAGAAGTTCCCTGCACTGTGCCTCTTGCCACCACCCAGTTTTTGAACTTTTACTAAGGCAAATCTTTCTTTTTTTTAGTTAAATATCCTTGTTAAAGTAAAATATTGATACAAATGTTACAAAAACTTCTAAAACAGCTCCTAGATATTAGGGAAAACTACAAAAAGAATCAAGACTTTAAAGAGGCATTAAGAAGGGAGTGGGGAAAACTCAAACTCAAGACATGAGTATCCAGTACAAATAATCAAATCTGCCTTGCAGACTTCGGCATTCAGAAAACCTGAATTTCAGCTCTTGTCCCAAACTTGCTGGTTTGCACACCAGCAAAATGCTGCATCTCTGAACAGAATGTGCTGGCCAAGTCCACAAGTGGGAAACCTTAAACATTATTTTGAAAAGTAACAACAAAATGCAGAGGGAAATTTGGGTTTGCTGGTGCAGATGCCAAATATGAGCTGGATACTTTAATTAATTAGGACCCATTCTCTGAGTGACGTGGGTGGTGGTTATTCCTGTTCTACAGAAATAGTTTCACACAGAGCTTTCCCTTTATCATCTCAGTATATCCTATTCAATAGACCTGTTTGTTCAGATTCTATAGCAATTTCAGGGTAAGATGCAGTGCCTGTGCTAAATCACTAAGAATATAGCAGTAGAGTGGGGGAATTGTTAAAATATGCTTGTCTTAAAAAAGGAAGTTCGGACACTGAGGGGTTGTGCAGTTGCCCTGTTTAATAAATGAAAATAAAATCCCAAATTCTGTTTTCTTCTGTCAGACTTTGTTTCCTGGTCACTTCCACTGGTTTCTCTTGCTACATGTTGTAAGAACATAATTTGAAATTATTTCCGTGTTTTCCAAGTTTTGAGTGTGTTGCATGAATGGCTAGAGGCTGGTGGGAAAGGAATAAAACTGCATGGTTTGGGGGTGGAGGATGTACAACAAACAAAAGAACTGAGCACCTGTTTTCATGTCTAAGAGGATACTGCTCTGTTTGTTTTCTATTTACAAGACTACATATAGTTTCAAGTAGCCTATTAGTAACATAGGAAGCAAAATGAACTTTCAATAGAAAACTAAGAAAATCCAAAGTGGTAAGTTCTTGTGTGTGCTCCATTTTGAGGGTCTAATATCCTTGGTGACCAACTCAAAGGTTTTTGCTGAACCAGCCTTTACAGAGACAGGGATGTGTCCATTGAGACGCAGTCTGTGAAAGTGTGGGGAAGATTACTCTGGGTATTTAGATCAGGTGGTTGTATGTTAAGGAATTGCCTTGGTAGGTAAGAGCTCTCACCTTTGCTGAAGCCAATGCAATGAAAACCGTGCCAAAGCAGTATGACTCAGAGTACAGTGGGATTCTAAATGAAGGTTCTGGTTTGCAATTTGCTGGCATCAAAGAATAAAGCAAGCCCAGAACAGAAGGATGAAATGGAGGTCAATCTTTATAGATTTAAGACAGATAAATACAAACTCCTTATAGGGCAGTAAAGGGAGAACCTGGGACAGATCTATTAACATTGGAAAAACAGGTCCAGGACTGCAAACAAAAGTGTCCTATGAAAGGAAAGAATTCTAATGTCAGTAATAGTAATATCTAGCACTTTTTCGTCTATTGATTTCAAAGCACTTTACAAAGGAGGGCAGTATCATTTTCCTAATTTTACAGATAAGGAAACCAAGAGGGGAAGTGACTTGTCTATGGTTACCCAGCAGGCCAGTGGCAGCGCTGCAAACAGAACTCTGGTATCCAGAGTCTCCTGATCCAGTGCTCTATCCATTAGGCCACATTGCCTCTTGCCACAGTATAAAAATCAAATGAGCCATATCAGAATCCCAGGTATCAGCTTTCTTAGTGCTGAGATTAAAATATACATCAGAAGGGATGAAAATGATACAAGGGCTGGAGGAGCAAAGATGAAGAAATATTGACCAGGCTAGGATGTAAAGACCCAGAGGAGGATTTTAAATTGAACAGTCCTGTGCAAACCAGTTTGCTATAAGTAGGTTCCACTCTGTTTTGTGAAAGAAGTGTGTTTATAGTTTTTTTTTTTTTTAGGGAGATTAATCAATTTGTACAGTAATATGTTCCCATCATACACCATTCTGGATACTAGGTGTCCGATTAGCACAGGATTTGTGTATGCAAGTCTAATAACTTTTGTAATGTAAAAAGACTGCAGCTATTCTCATCAGTGGTGACAACGTTGGACTATGGGCATAATCACTGAGGCAGATCATTACAGAGAAGAAAATCTCTCACAGTCTGAATCAATTGAAAAATATTCTTCAAAATGTGGCTAAGGGGGAACCTGAAGAGCAGTTTACTACAAAGAGGCAGCCCATGAGAGAATCAGTAGTCTGGGAGTAAAATGGGTGAACAGAGCACAGGAAGACTGGGAAAGCATCTTAAATAACGTTTTTGCACCAATCTTCATCACAGAAAACAATGGGAAATGCCTTTTGCAGGTTTATTTTTTCTAGGCAGTGAAAAGGTGAAGAAATGTCAGAAAGGAGTGATGGGAGAACTCCAGCCTGATTTACAGTAAGTCATTTAGAGAGCTGTTCTTCACCTGTCATTGCTGAAGGAATTAAAGAACAAAGAGTTGAGCTTTCAAACAAAAGTAATCAAATCTAGCATCTACTTAACCTGGAAAAGAGGTTGAACAGTGAGTTGATATTTTCCAGCATTATTCAGGTTAAAAAACAGGCTCTATTGTGAAGCACTCAAAAAGGACCTAGCAAAACCAGGTAAGTAGCTAACATGGTGACAGATGAAATTCAGCATAGACAAATGCAAAGTAATGGACATTTTCTTTCTATTTAAGCAGCCCGTACATAGGAGGGTTTTTGAACCAGCCGTAATCCCTGAGGAAAAAGGTCTAGGTGAGTGCCACTCTCCCAGTTCCAAAATCTGAAATTGAGGACCAGGAAGCCCTCTCCTTGGTAGTGCAGGATTATTCCTTACTGTTTACTAAAATTGAGCCAGGCTGGTCTGAAACATCTTAACTTCCACTGGGAGACTATGCCACCGTTTCTTACATGTCCTTCCTATTGTTCAATCTAAATTTTCCTTTTTATTTATTTAACCGTATCCCTCTTGTACTACCTTCAGTAATTTCTCTCTTGTCTGGGTCTTTACATTCTGGGAGGGGTCTTTTATCATTTCTATGAATCCTTTATAAAGTGAGCCCCGCCAGCTACTTAGCCATTTTAATTTTTTTCCTCAAACTCAATTGGTCTACGCCCTTCTGGTACAGTGGTGCTAGAAACACAGTATTATAGGACAGCATAGTCAGGCATTGTTCAGAGCTGGAGTCAAGAAGTAAAGACTCATGGGTTCTACCACTGAGCACATATTTTTTTAAAAGGCACTTCTCAAGTTTTGATGTTGACTTTAACCTCTCTGCTTCATTATCCCTATTTTACATATAGGGAAAATGATATTCAGTTGTCTGAGTGGTAGGAGACATTGGGAATGTAAACCACTACACCTCTGCCAGTATAATTATTACAGATGAGGTCTTACCAGTTATAGAAACTGACGCTTTGCTTTATCCAGTCTAAAATCCCATACAGCTTTTTTACTGTCATATTTCATTGTAAACATACATCTAACTTGCTGTCCTCTCTCACCCCTTTAATCTCGTTTGTGATACTGCTTTACAAATGTCTCCTCTCCAATCCCGTTGTTCCCCCCACACACACAAAAAAGGATGGTTTAACTTGCATTTGTCCTGAATTGCATTTCATCTGCATATTTAGTGCCTACTCCTATATCCATTAAAGTCAATAGGACCTGTTACAGGTTGGGATGAATCTTTGAATCAAGTTCCCAGTGCAAACAGTTGGTTTGAGTTCCAGATTGGCTTTCCATTTCCCTAATGCTGGTTACACATCACTTTTTATATACGAACATGTTTGTAAACTGGTTGCTAGAATAGCTGTGGAAAGCACAACTGGTACAAAACCCAGTGATAGTAATTCCATTTATTCTCAGAGAGTATTCGTTGAAAATGGATGTATTTGCCTGGCTCTAGACTTGGCTATCACTGAAGGTATTTCAATGACGACATCTGCTCAAAGCACAAGGAAGGCACACAAAAAAAAAACCCAAAAGAGAATCAGGTGCCAGAAATATAGAGATGAGGAAAAACTATTATGGCACTGTATAAATCTGAATGTTTTCAGTTTTGATCACCTCTCTGAGTATTTTTCGTATTTTTGCTTTTGTTTAAAAAAAATTTAAGGACTGGAATCAGGCTTACACAGAGGAGAAATTGTGAAGCTAATTTGGAAAGAGAAGAGTAATAAGCGACACAACTGAGGTATTTAAAAATAATGAATGGTTAACAGAAGACCAGCTGAGATGCCCTATTTACCTTTCCAAATTAAAAGGCACTTGCTGAAATCTGAAAGGCAACATTTGAAAATGGATAAAAGGAAGTACTGCTTTTAATCCATAGAACTCAGTGTCACAGGATATTGCTGAGGTAAATATGACTTAAAAATTACACTGCTATGAACAAAAGTAGTATTTGCAATTTAACTGGCTAAATTAAAATGACAAAATCTATCACTCCTTATGTTTCAGGGGGTAGCTGATTCACTAGTTGGGGTTAGGACGCCATTACTAAAAATGACTCAAATCCTTGAGTAAAGTGGAGGAAGGGCCAGGCCTCTGAGCAAATGAAACAACTAATTGCATGCTCTGGGGTTGAGACAAACGGCTGAAGATAGAGAAAAATGTGTCAACTGAAGAGGGAAGCGGACACATTCTTGGAAAAGAAGGGAACCCAGGGAGACAGTAACTGACTTCATTTATGGAGTTAATATAACAGGATAGAGGTAGATCTGTAATTTTGGGGTTTGCAAATTGCTGGATTGAACATACTCAAGATCATGGGCAACTTATGGGAGTGCCCAGATACATGTGAATAGGAGCCCACTGAGCCCTAAAAGTTTAACCGTTTTGTTATCAATAGGTGGAGATTCCACAAAGGAGAACTCAAGGGCTGCAGATGATGGGGAGCAAGGGAAGTGGAACCCAAGGTTCAGAAGGTATGGCAGGAGAAAAGACAAATAAAAAAGGCCCATAGCTCCAGGCTGGAGGAGAGGAGTGGGGACTGTAGTCCCAGAGACCTCAGCTATTGTTAGGACATTTAGTGTTGGGGAAACAGTTCAAATACAGTGATTGTGTAAACAAAACTAGGACCAATTTTCTTTTCTCCTGAATGCTATCACTCCACTAGGGAGATCAAAGTATGTCTCTAGACACTGCTTTGTGGATCAGCCAGGAGGGCCCTCACCTTAGCAAACTGGTGAGAGAGAAGATGCCAGCTCATACCCTGTCCTTCATCTCCATGCCTAATCTATGGAGCAGAAGCCCAGAGATCGCTCCCAGACCTGGGTCTCCTGTATGACAGCATTTGCTACTGCCAGCTACTAACTCTTAACCTTGCTTTTTCACGTGCTTTGGTTTCCAGTATATCGAGGCAGGATCTGTGTGGTTGTGGTGTTTTAAAAAGGGCTCACTTCATACACCACAAAAGTGACCCAGGTGTCTAAATTGCTCCATCCCCCTCTGATGCCTATGGACAGTCAAAGGGAATGTGCAAAGAACTACCATTTAAAATGGCAGAGGCTGAAGTAGACCAAGTCAGTTTATTTTCCCCATAGGGGAAAAATGTGACCAGTGAAGAGAAATCAGTGCAACCTGACTTCATTGTGTAAACAGTATTCTAGCTACACCAGTTACAAAACCAATGTACACTGGTGCCTCCTATTTTTGTAATGATGGAAAAAGACTCATGTTAAAAAACAAAACAAAACACTGGAATGAGTCTAATCTAATGGTTCTGCAAAAACAAATGAGGTGTTCTGCATCCATCATGTAAATGGTATCATTATCGCTTAACACTGTTGCAAAGTGGCATAAGCTGTATAGGTAACAGGATGGGGTAGTAGGGAAGGACAGCTCTTCTCCTCTCTGCTCCATGTGGGACAGGTCTCTGGACTGCCCCTCCTCCTGACTCACCTGCAGGTACTGGCTGTAATGCCAGGATTGCAATGTGGTAACAAAATGGAAGTTGGACTCTTCAAAAGGTTAGCCCAAGTCTGCCCAAGCTGAAACAGCCCCAACTCCTCGGATTCAATCCCTTCCCAAAGAGGAACAAGGCTCCAAAACCTCAGGAAAGGTCAGTGCTAAGTGTCGCTCCTGATTCACAGATTAAAAATTAGAAAAAAAAATACAGCTGAAACCTTTTCACTATACAGGACTGGGACATGCACAGGGATATTTGCTGTTCCAGTCTACAAGTGCTCCCTCCAGACAACAGAATCTACCGGTCTGAAAAAGCTTTCACATCCCAGGGGGGAAGAACACGAGTTGTGCATTTTTAAGGCTCTCCAAGCAAGTGTTAAGGGAAGACCCCCTCACCAGTGCCACAGTCATCTTATTGGAATGCCTGGTGGAAACGTGGCAGGGTGGTTGTACTCAAGCTGGAGGTGAACATGGGGGGTAATGAATGAAGGGGGCCAAAGTTCAGGGAGCCTCCAGCTCCAGGAGATTCTTGAGGTTGAGGTTGCAAAGTGGTAAGCAATGGCTGGCTCTCCCCCTGTGAGTAGCCCATGACCAGTCCCCCTGATGACACAGGTGGGTTACATGACGGAAGATTCAGGGGAAGGAAGCCCAGAAGATGAGAAAAGTCCATGTTAGCAGCACAGAGAGCCTCTGAAAGGTTAGCAGGGCTCTTGGAAAGCAGAGTCTCATCCAGAGTGACTGGCTGAGGCGAGGAGGACTGAGGCTCACCAGATGAGAGAGACAGACTGCCAGGAAGCTCTGACAGAAAGCTCTCCACCTCTGCTTTGGGTAGTTTCTCAGGTAAATATGAGGTAGATCCGAGCTGGTACTTCGGAGGAGGTTGTGGTGGGGAGGAGATGGGAGAAGAAGGTTCCAGAGGATAACTCATTCCCATTGGAAGAGAGTTGGGAACCAAAGAATGGGGCATCCCTGAGCTGGGCATAGCTTGGAGGTGTGTACTGTACATGCCCATAGGCAGCATGCCAGGAAAGCTCTTACCACCCATCACGTCTCTGGATGCCATACATAAAACTGGACTCAACTCTTCTTTCACTGCTACAGCTGAGCTGCAGCTTAGGAGACCCAACATGTCAACTGGCTCTGTCTTGATCTTCAGCAATTCTTGGGAGTGGCTCTTCTTCATATGCCTGGTCAGGTGGTCCTTTCGCCCAAACCTCTGAGCACAGTACTGGCACAGGAAGTCCTTCCGCCCTGTGTGCACCACGAGGTGTCTCCGCACATCTTTACGTGTGTAGAAGCGTCTATCGCAGTGGTCACATGGGTGCTTCTTTTCCTTCGTTCCACCAGATGCCCTCCTGGAATGAGCCTTGAGGTGTTCCAGGAGGACCTGAGTGCTCTCAAAGGTCTGCAGGCACACTTTGCAACTCAAATCACCACTGGCTGCTGCATGCATGGCCAGGTGTCGCCTGAAGCCTAGTTTGGTGTTGTAGTTCTTGCCACACTCAGGACAGTGGAGGGCCTCTTTGTTGGGATCGTGTGTCTGCAGGTGATTGCGGAGGTGGTCCTTCCGGTGGAACATTTTCTCACAGTACATACACTGGTGAGGCTTCTGGGCAGAGTGTGTGGCCATGTGCCTTGTGTGAGGAAAACAGAGAAGGAAAGTTAGGGTAGTATTCAACCCACAGCACAGTCAGCGCTGCTTTTGCAAGCTCTCCTCATCGCTCCCTCAAAGCTTTTTTTTTTTTTTTGGGTTTAAAATCTTGTTGGAAATTGTAGTGCTTTTTAAAGGGGTTGTATTGACAGCCCTAAACGCACGAGTCCTGTATCCACAAAACTAGTAACGGATCATGGGTAGCGACATTTCAAACTTCCCTCACAATGCCCTTTCTAAATTGTCTCAGTCTTGACGGAAGGCATCACTTCTACACAAGTGTACTTTAGTCTTCCATTCAGTGCTTGCCTGCTCTACTGAGCCTGCCAACCAGGGGAACTAGCTAGTGCCAATTTTGGTAGTTTTTGTGTTAGACACTTGTCTACCGGGAACTGGAGTGAGACCAGTAGAGCATTTCATCCGAGGGTGGTAACCGTCTGTCACTACCAATTTGGGCTGAATTCTAACTTGAAACCTACAGATGTAATTTTCTTTACCCTTTCAGAAACTTTGATCCATCTAACCTGCCTTCATAGTGAATTTATTTAGCAAATTTAATGATCCCATCCCCTTCTTCAGCACCTAAATGCAATAGAAATAGTCTTGTGATTACAGTCCAGGACAAAGATTTGAGAGACCTATATGCTATTCTTGGCCTTCTACTGTTTGCTTTGTAAGATTAACTTCTGTGCCTCAATATCCTTATCAGTAAAACAGAATACTTAACCTGGGGCTAAACTTTTAAAGTAATTTGAGGTCTTCTGATGAAAGGGGCTAAATAAATTCTAAATATGGTGCAACACCTGAAAATTAACTACTTGCAAAGTAACAAAGGTTTTCTCTCCTCCACCCTGGCAATAGATATGTCAAAACCCCAGTGTAGTGGGGTTCTCCCTCTCCTATGATGGGAGAGAACTGTTAATTGGAGGCAGTCAACATAGTCACCTACCTATACAGCTTGTACTTGGATGCAAAAGCCTTCCCACAGTGCAGCTGAGGACAGTTGTAAGGTCTCTGCTCTGTATGAGCGAATGTGTGAGTTCTCAGCTTGTCCACGTTGGTAAAGGAGGTCCCAGAAATTTCACATTGGCACCTCCCTTGACTCTCAGCCTCTCGACCCCTTTGCCTGGGGACTAATTTCCAGCCTGTCTCCTCCTCCTCCTGCTTTGCATCTTGAATCCAGGTAGGAACACTGGTAAAAAATGCCGTCATGGCAGGCCTAGTAGAACAGGGCCATGTTAAACAGAACTCATCCCTGTGGGTGACTTGCTGTTACACTGTCCTGGTATAGCTGGAACCTTTGCAATGATATGGCTTTAACAGCAAGAAATTTTCATCTGAAACGAGAACATAGGGGGTGAGAGTACTGCATATCTCCACTTGTTCACCCAAACAGGTACACGTATCCCTTAGTAACTGCTAATGTACTTCTGCATGAAGCCACTCATATTATGTTACCCACTGACCTAGATAATTCTCCTTCTCTGTTTCCCTTGATTACATTTTCTTCTGAATAAACAATATACCAAGACCTGATACAATGAATTGGTCTGGGAACTCTGGTAAAATCTGGATGTGAGATTAACCTGCTACCCAATCATCCACTCCATGAGAAGAAATGTTAGTAACAGGTTGAAGCATTCTTAGCACAGAGGGAATAATGTACTGCCAAGGAGAAAGTTCTTCTCCAGTCCCTGGTCACCTCACCAGTCCTCTTCCTCCCTTAATCCCATTCAGGTCCTAAAGCACTTGTACTAATTTTTTATGAATAAAATTTAGAACTTTCCCACACAATAACCATTACCTGATTACATAACCTAAACTATTAAAAACCACTGTTGCCTGCTGTATTCATTTCCTCTGAACATTGTGGCTGGCCATGCCTCTACTTCTGTAAACTTATCTTTTTCTCATCAGCTTCTTCAAACTAACATCCCCTCCTCATCCAAGTCCCTTTCTTCATACATTTTGCTTTTGATTTGCTTTTGGTCATTGTTCAGCTGGGCTTCCTTTCTTGCATCATCTGTCACAGAAATTCTACAACTCTCAATTTTTGTATTCTTACAGCTGCCTAGCAATCTGGTGAGCTGACAAGACCAGTTCCCTTCAACCAAATTTGAGTTCCTCCAAGTGGGTCAACAAGACAAACAGGCACATGTGACCCTCTCAGGGAAGCTAATGCAAGCTGCTTCTGTTTCAGAGTTTGACTCATCTTAGAATTTTCTCTCCAGCACACATGGAATCGTTCTTGGCTTTCTGGATCAACAAGCCTACTGTAATGATGGACAGCCACCCTTTTACAGTCTGACCTGACCGTATTCATCATGGGTAGTTAAAACATCTGCTCTTTTGCAAAATTAAACCTTTGGCAGTATCCCTATGGATATTTGGCTCCTTTTGGAGTATTTCTGCTAGTAGATTAAAACTCATATTGATTTCCCACTACAGCTCCAGTAGGAGGTTCCTGAGATTTGACAATCTGTCCCTTCTTTTGCCTTTACACTACTGTTTCCTATACCTCTCCACAACCTCCTGTTGCAGGAAAGGGTTAACTTAAATGGCTGTTTTTACCAGACAATAAGTCACAGTGGAGTATATCCTCCTCCTCTAAACTTGGCTGCATGAGAAACCCTTTAAATAGCTTCAAACCCTCTAACCCCTTTTCCATGATTGCATATGAGGGAGGAACTTTGTACCCACACAGCAACAGCAGTGCCAGATGTGGGCCAGATCAGCAGCCAGGAAGAGAATGAACCAGTCCCTCTGTTAAGACAGAACCTTAACGAACATTAAAAATAGATGAGACAAGAATTGGCCCTGACTACAGGATCAAACCATGACACCACAAATAGTTCCCTCAGACAGGATGGAAAACAGTGGGAATGGGACGACTCCAAGAGAATTTGTATTTATAAGCATGATGGTTTGAAGTCATACTAAAAAAGAGAATTTATTTTTATATAGCCTGAAAACTTTACCAGACTGAGGACAAGAAAGAAGGGATAGGCTAAGGTATCCTATGTCTAAAATCCAGTAGCAATGTGCTGGTTCCCTCTCCTCTATCCCCATTGTGTTTGGAATCCCAAACTTCATGTCAGCCACTGGTTGGCAGATATCCCATTATTTTCTCCTCATGAAGATATATACTGTAATTAAGTCACCTTTCAATCTTTTTAAATAAGCTAAACCGTCTGAACTCTTTAAATCCCTCAAAAGCTGTGCTCTTTTCTGAACCCTCTCTAATTTTTCAACATCCTTTTTAAAATGTGCACATCAGAAATGTCTACAGTATTCTAGGGCTGCAGTCTACAAAAGCTTACGCCTGCAGAAATCTGTTAGTCTTTAAAGTGCTATAGGACTCTCATTTTTGTCTCACTAATGCTGTATATAGACATAACATAAAATAACCTCTCTTTCCTATTCATTATACCTTGTTTATACATTAAAGGAATGCATTAGCCCTTTTTGCCACAGTATTACAGAAGGAACATATGTTGTTTGCATGACCACTATCACCCCTGAATCCTTTACAGAGTCACTGCTTTCCAGGAGACATTCCCCACCCTCATTCTGTAAGTATGACCTGCATTCCTTGTTCCTAAATGTGTAACTTTACATTGGCTGTATTAAAAAAGTTTGTTGGCATAGGCCCAGTTTACCCAGCAATTTGGATTGCACTGTGTGACAGTCCTGTCTTCCTCCTGATTTACCGCTCCACCAATCTTTGTGTCATTAGAAAATTATCAGCAGTGATTTAGTGTTCACTCCCCCATCACAGCTGAAAATATTGAATAGCATTGGCCCTAGTACTGATCGCTACAGAGCCCCATTAAACCTCTTTGATGATTCCCCATTGACAACTATCGTGACTCGGTCAGGTCTGAATCCACTTAACGTGCTTTGCTGATATTGTACAGCCCTTTCTTAAAATCACATGATGTAATAAGTCAACTGCCTTATAGAACTATATATTTCATCTTTATTAATAATTACCTGGTCGCCTTGCCCCTCTAGTTACCTTTCTCAACCAAACCCGTCATCCCCAAGAATAACGAAATTGTGTGAGAGGACGGATTTCCTATAAAGCCACGTTGAACGTGGGGTGGCGTTTAATTATATTCCTATTCTTTATCCTTTACAGCCTCTGCCCCATGCTATGGTCCAGGCGTGAGGTCAGGCCAAGCCGCCTACAAATGACCCAGGTCGGCCCGTTCGCGCCTTTGGACCCTGGGCACCACCGCGGGGGGACCATCACCGGGGGCGGCGGTAAGTAGGGTGGGGGCGCTGATGGCCGGCAGCCGGCCAGCGCTGGAGACGGAGAACGGGGCCGCGCGCGCTGAAAGCCCGGCCGGGTCCCGGGGCAGAGTGACCCGGGCACGGCGTGTCCGCGGCGCGGGCTGGGGCGGAGACGTGGGCACCGCAAACCGCCCGCCCGCCCGCTCCCGCAGCCCGGCGCCGGAGCGCGCTGTGCGGAGCGGCCCCGGCGATCGGGGCGGGGCGGGGCGGGTCCCGGGCCGGGGCGGAATGAGCGCGGGGCAGGACACGGACTCGCGGGGCTCCCCGTCCGCCGGAGCCGCGAGCGGGGCCGGGCTGCCCCTCAGGCGCCCTCGCGCGGGGGCGGCGCCTCAGGCCGCGGCGGCGGGGACAGGGCCGCTCGCGGGGGCCGTGGCTCGGCAGGCCCCTCCCCCGCCCCGGGCCCCGCACTCACCCCGTTCCCCCGGGCCCCGCCAGGCACGGCTCCGGCTCAGGCCCCGGCGGCCCCATTGTGCGGGGCATTGTGGGAGCGAGTGACGCCGCGCTCGCGCGCCTGCCGCCTCTATGGTGCCCTTTCCCTAGAGCGCCCCTCATGTTCCGGAGCTCGGTGCATGCCGGGATAGGCCTCCTGCCCCGCCGCCGGCGGTTCCCCTCCCCCGCCATGATGGGGGCTCTCGGGCTCTGCGTCCTGCTCCTGCTGCTCCCGGCGAGCGGCTCGGCGCTGCCCGCCTGGGACCCGGCCGGCTACCTGCTCTATTGCCCCTGCATGGGTGAGACCCTCACTGCGGGCTGGCTCCAGGCGGCCCCGCCCCCGCCCGTTCCCCCTCCCCGCCCCCCGCCCGTATTCCCCCTTCCCCTGGGGCCACCGCCCCCCCGGGTCCCTCTTCCCGAACCCCTGCCTCCGCGGGCCCCCCGGTGTCCCCCTCCCGGGCCCTCTCCCGCAGAGCCAGGCCCCGCCCCCCAGTGTCCCTTTTCCCGGGCCCTGCCTCCCTGGACCCCTCCCGTGTCCCGGTTCTCGGTCCCTGCCCCCCCCCCGGTGTCCCCCTTCCCTGTCTTGGCTCCTCTTGAGCTGCCGCCCACTGGCCCCCTCCCACCAGCTCCATTCTTCTTTCCTCTTGCAATCAGACCTTCCCCCTTTCAGCTCCCGGGACGCTGCTGCCCCAGGGACTTGGCTCCCCACACTGTGCTCTTCCTCCCTTCTTCCAACCCAAGGAGTCCCTCCTTGCGTCACGCTTCACCCCCACTCCTTCCCCCCCTCGGACCTTCCCTCATCCCACCTCCAGCCTCCCATGCATCCCATTTCTCCCCCAGCCCTCTGTAATTCCTGGAACACCTTGGCTTTTTTGATGACCCAGAGATGGCGGAGGGCACGAGTTGTAGTGAACCTGTGGCAATGTGGGCATCTCTGATTTGGCCAATAAATCCAGCTCTTGATCCTCTTTTAGGGAGATTTGGGAACCAAGCGGATCATTTCTTGGGCTCCTTGGCATTTGCCAAGACATTGAATCGTACCTTGGCTGTCCCTCCCTGGATTGAGTACCGACACCACAGGCCTCCCTATACTAATGTGAGTCCTGTTTAGCCCATCGATACTTTGATGTTGGGTTCTTTACAAGTGAAACATTGTCCCACTTGCTGCTGGTGTTGTGCCATGTAGGTTTGCAATGCTACATACATATTCCTGATTAGTACATTCAGCACAACTGAATATAACAACTGGGCCCAAATGTGTTAGATGGTGTACAGTCATACAGGAAACAACAGTCTGCTCCAAACAATTTACAATCTAATATTCTAGGGAGACTCTAGGCTTCTTTGTGATTATTTGCATATATACAGAATGGCTCTGGTTGTTGGCTCTGAAATGTGAAAACCAGTTGGATTTTTGGGTCGTGTTCAGCATTCTTATTGTTGTTTATTAAGTGCTGTCAGTGTGCTCCAGAATGTACAAGACACAAAATAAAGACAGCCTCTGCTGCAGAGAGCTTGCATTTTAGAAGAGAAAGGATGTGCTGATACACAATAAAGGGACTGCTGGGTTTGGTGATCTCAGACTAGTTCCCAGTGGACAGATATTGCATGATGCCACTAGCACTAACAGACCTTATTGCCTGTTTCAGCAAAGGTGCCAAGGTCAGAATGGATTGTGGAAACTGAATTTCCAACTTGCTTGTGGAAATGGTTTCTCTGGCTAAGGCACGTTGCCAGGGCAGTGTGGGTATTTTTGCCCTGCTGTTTGCATGCATTGAACGTGTTCTGTGCATCCCCAGAGTACTTTAATCTTTGGAGCTATTAAGCCAGCTTCTTTTACCACCGTACACTCTCTCTTGCATAGACGATACTGAATGTGAATAATACATCACATCTCATGGGGTGTTTTTAAACCATTCAAAAAAGTCCTGTTTGTATTCTAGTTCACGTAGTCAATGTTGTGATGGGAAAACACTAGTACTGAGGAGTTTGTATCAGCTGAAACAATTACTGTCTAATCCTCCTGTCCCTGAACTCTGCCTCCTTGTAACAGGGGTCCAGTGTTACTTTTATAGGAAGTGCCACCCTGTTCTAAATGGGGTATAAAAGTCAAGGTGAGTACTAGTGTTTACAGGGGTGCCTCACACAGACCATCCAGGATGCCGTTGCTGCATTAGGTGACTCCATTCGGTGATGTTAAGGGTGCTCACTGGTTATTTTCTCTTTATAGTAGCTTTGCATTTATATAGTCCATTTCATCTGAAGATGTCAAAGCACATTACAAAGACTGCACCACATAAATTGCATAATAATGTTGCAGGGTTTTGCCATCTGTAAAATGGAAATAATACCTGCTCTACCTGCTCTGTAGAGCAGGTAAGTATTATTTCCATTTTACAGATGGCAAAATCCTGTAACTCTGTTTAATCAGGTACTGTTTGTAAGGTGCATTGGGGGAAAAATATAAGTGCCTCTTTCTTGTTATGGCTCAAGGTCTCAGCATGCCAGTGGTGGAGCTAGGATACCAGGAGTCCCGACTTCAAGTCCCCTTTTCTAATCTCTAGATTGCTGTGCTTCCTCCCATCAAATTCTGTAGAGATGTGGATTCTTAAGCATATGTTTACTTGGATCATGAGATGTCCTGAGCTGTTCATCCTGCCATCACTGAATGAAGAAAAGGGTGCGGACCACAGTGTTCTCCCATTCGTTTGACTAGAGATTGAGCTGGGACTGACTTCCAGTTACACTGTACTGTGAGTAGGCCTTGTTTTCTCTTTCACAGCTGCATGTTTCCTACAAGGAATACTTCAAGATGGAGCCTCTCTTAGAATATCACCGGGTTATCAGCTTGGAGGACTTCATGAAGAAATTAGCACCCATTCACTGGCCCCCTAGCAAACGAGTGGCTTACTGCTTTGAAGCAGCAGCTCAGAGAAGCACTGACAAAAGGACTTGTCCCATGAAGGTAAGTGTCTTGCTCCTGTTTTGCTAGCTTGGGTAAGGAACAATTGAGTCTGAGACTGGTATTTATTCATTATTTTGGGACCTTACTTGAGCTTGGTGTCCTAGATCACTGTGCTGGGCCTATCCTTATGGCCTTTGCATTCCTGGTTATTTACTCTGCAGGGCATTTCAGGTAATCCATCCATGTGCAGCTTCTCCACTAGAACCCATCAGGGGGGTACTTACATTCAGGTCTGGTGGTGACAGTGAAGAGCTGGGAGTCAGTACAGTTGTGGGTTTGTGTCAATTCATCATATTCAAAGTAACTGTAACTTTAGGTAAAAACAAGACTTCAGCAAAAACAAGCAAGTATTCCTGGCCTTTTACTCAGATATCACATCCATATAGCAATTACCCCAGCTGATTTTATAAGCCCAGCTCCTTCATGACAAATGAAGGGGATCAGACCCCTGTTACTTGATATATTTTAGGACAGCTTTTGGAATAGTTTTTTATTTTAATTAACAAGTGCTCCATCCCAGCAAGTTGTTAGGTGGTGAGCCTACCAGACTGCAGTCAACCCGTTGGTAAGTATGTCTTTCTGTAGCAGAACTCTGGCTGTAGACCTCTCCAGTTCCTCCACTTCTTTTTCACTCCTGCTCTAAAGCCAGGGATCCTGTTAGAAACCTTGTTGGCTTGCACATGGTCAGGGCTTCATGTGCTGTGGTGAATGAGCAGCTGTCTTTGTTTTGCAGGATGGAAATCCCTTTGGTCCATTTTGGGATCAGTTCAATGTGGACTTCAACAGGTCTGAGCTCTTCGGGGGCATTTCCTTCAGTGTCTCTTACAAGGACCACTGGATCCAAAGGTAGCAAGAGCTTGGGGGAAGCCATGCACAGTGGTGGATATAGTGATGTCAGTAGCTGGACATGTGCAGGCCCATGGAGTGGCTCTCAGGGAAACACTCACCCTAGTCACACCATAGAGTCATTTGGGATGGCATGAAGTGATTGTTTAACATTTAAATTAGGAGTGCATAACAGTGAGACACAAGCCTTGAGACTGTTTCCATGGTGGATTGGCCCAACACTGTTCCTATGGGCAATATTCGGTGTGAAGTTTGTAGGGCTGAGCGACTTGCCAGCCAATAACTGATAAATTTAATTACCATGTTTATTGGCAAAGTCTTTAATTGCTCTTCAGAAGTAAATCAGAAATTATTCAGGTCTCAGTTGGTAAACAAAGATCACACTACACTAAACTTATGTCCCTTATCCACCACCTACTATCAGAGCTACTGGTGGCCTAATGTTTATTACTGCAGTGGCCTGGGCATCAGAACTATTCTAATCTGGGTGAAGAATATTCATACTCTTTAGTTAAGTAACTGATCCACTACAATGAATGTCATTGTTCTACCACTCAAATTGCATTATTTCACTTCTGATTTGCTGTTGACTCTGAACTGTGTATAATTCACATGCTGAAATGGTGAGGATTCATTTTATATGACAGCGGGAGTGATAGACACTGTTATATTTCAGACTGCATAATGGTTACCACTGTTGGATCTTTCACTAAGCTCACAAAGTGCACAGCTAAGAATGGCTACACCATGCATGCAGGGTTAAAAAGCTATGCACTGAAAATTGTAGTGCAGGAGTGGAGGCTAGGGCTCCGTGCCTACATTTCTAGTATGGTTGTTTTAAGGTACACACAAGCTAGATGACAACTTGCACCTCTGAAGGTCCACAAGATGGGGCGGATAGGACTTTCTCTATTCCTTAGGATGCGTAGAGGCAATAGCTGGCCAGAGCTTGCAAGAGCAATGGATGGGGTGAGATATGGAGTGACCCAGGGACAAATGAGAGAACTGAGAGGATGACGAAGATGAAGAAGGCATTTTGTTTGTCTGTGATCATGTAATTAAAGACTGAATCCTAATGCATGTGCCCAAAGGGGTGGAGTTAAAATCACTCAGGCAGCTGTAACATTGGCAATTCTTGATTTTGAGTTGGCTATCCATGTAATCTCATCGTTTTTAGTCTGGAATTCCACCTACTGCTTGCACTTCTTTCCTTGTTGGTTCACTTGACTTTTATAATGCAGGATCACTCAGTTCTTTTCCATTCCATGGAGTAACTGTCTTTTCTGATTTGCCCTGGCAATCTAACAGGACCATAAGATTTCTTGCATATCTATTTCTTTTTCCTTCTCTTTCTCAGAGATGCTGAAAACACATGGCGCTCCTATCTTATGTCTCCTTCCAGGTTTCCACCAGCAGAGCACCCTGTTCTTGCCCTACCTGGAGCTCCAGCCCAGTTTCCAGTCTTAGAGGAGCATCGACCTCTGCACAAGTATGTTGTGTGGTCTGATGAGATGGTGCAGAAGGGAGAGGCCTATATTCATTCTCTCCTGATTAGACCCTACGTAGGAATTCATCTGAGGATCGGCTCAGACTGGGTATGACTCTTATGTAGATTTCAGTGGGTTTGATGCATATAGTCAGTGTCATCAACTGGACTGGCAGCCATCATCTCTATAGAAAGTGAACCAAACGAGAAACAGGGGCCTGGTCTATACTTAACCTTTGTGATTCGGCAGCAGTCGAAGATGTAAATCACTTGTGTATCTCCCGTCGACTTCGCGCATCTCCTCTGCGTGCGGTCCACACTGCGCTACGCCACTTACTGGGGTGGTTTTCCTACGTCGCTTGCTGGATCGACGGAGCGGGTCTATATAGACCGCTCAGTCAATCTAGAGCAATTGATCTGACTGTGCCGAATTTGCTGCCGTTAGTGTAGACCCAGCCAGGGAGTAGCCCTGACATGGTCAGGCATTCTGGGATGGGAGTCTAAACCTAGTTTGCACTCCATAACTGGCTATGTTTGGAGAATAGAAATGCTTTGTTGGAGTCAATTCTTTTTTCTTAGCTGTTACCATTCCCATATGGTGTTCTCTCTCTTCATCCTTAATAGAAGAATGCCTGTAATATGCTGAAGGACGGGACGGCTGGATCTCACTTCATGGCTTCACCACAGTGTGTAGGCTATGACCGAAATGCTGCTGTGCCTCTCACAATGGACATGTGCTTGCCAGACCTGAAGGAGATCAAGCGTGCACTCAAGCTCTGGGTGAAGAAGATGGAAGCTAAGTCTGTCTACGTTGCCACTGATTCTGAGCCCTACACCATGGAAATACAGCAGTTTTTCAAAGGAAGGGTAAGTCTTTCATTCCAACTGACCGGACTGCTCTAATAATATCCTTTCCCAACTATTATCTGTTAATGCAACACCTGCTGCTGCTGCATGCTCTGGACTTTTAGATTGTGTCGTATGTGTTCAGTGAAATTAGGACTGACTAACTTAAAGCAGATAAGAGGAAATACTCTTTGTGCCCTGGTGCTGCAGCAAAATTGACACTCACTAAGATCACTTAGTGTGTGTCAAAGGATTGGATGTTTACTGACTTGATTGTTTGAGGTTCTGAGTGTCCAAAGAATTGGGGCACTCAGAACCTTGCAGGTTTGGATCCTAGATAAACAACTCTAACATTTTAAGAATCCCAGCACTCTTCCCTTTCCCATTAGTTGGGGGTGGGGTATGTCAGTTCTTACCTGGGCATTATCCCTGGGCAGTAGAGTGCCAGCCCACATATTAGTGGGAGAAATTGATGGGATAAATTAGCAAAAAGAAGTTTGGGAGAAATAGAAAACATGGTAGCCCAGATATTTTCCATCCTGGCTAGTAGGTTTACTAGTTGGGCTAATAAGCGTTGGGTAAAACTTTCAAGTTCTTCTAGTTTAGATCAGTGTGAACTTCAGGGACTGCCTACCTTCATATTGGGAAATGTAATTACTGACGCATGGAATCATAGAATATTAAGAGTTGGAAGGGACCTCAGGAGGTCATCTCGTCCAACCCCCTGCTCAAAGCAGGATAACCTCAGCTAAATAATCCCAGCAAGGAATGAGAAGTGAGCTTCACCCACAGCAACAAGACTAAGGTACTACGGGTGCTCTGAAAAATTCAGCTTCCTCCAGATGTAAAAGGATCCAGTCGTGTGTGTTGGCAAGGATGTCGCTGAATTGAGATACCTATCCAGTAGCAGCACTTGCTGGAATCCTTTGAAAGGACAAGTTTAGTATTGTACTAAAAGGACCAGTTTGTATTCTTTTGCTGTGTTACGGCCAGGACACTTACATCCTGGGAATATCTGTTCTGTGCAGTGATGGCTTGATTAACTTGCTTTTCCCCTTTCACTTTGCAGATCAAAGTGGTGAATTTGCAGCCCGAAGTGGCCCAAACAGACTTGTATATCCTTGGCCAGTCTGACCATTTTATTGGGAACTGTGTCTCTTCATTTACTGCCTTTGTGAAACGAGAGCGTGATGTGCATGGGAGGCCCTCCTCATTTTTTGGCATGGACCATCCCCCAAGGCTGCGAGATGAATTCTGACCAGGAGAGGAAGAGGCACATTTTGATTGTTCTTATAGCTCAGAACTCCAATGCATGGTCAGCAGACGCACCATGATAAAAATGTCATTTTAGGACATTCAGTTCCACTGTGACAGGCCTGTCCCCAAATCTTTCTCCTGGCCTCACATTCATCTCTGGATTCATTCTGATCACCTTCTCAATTATTCCATGATGCCAGCATAAAATTGGAAATGGAAGGTGAATTTTAAACTATGGAATGACCTCTCATTAGTTGGGATTTATCAGCCATCACAATCAGAGAGCTGCTCAGATTCCCCTCTATTCATTTCTCATATCTTACTATTTCTCCTACAAGTGTTGGGAAGCATCTTGCAATGCACCTTGGATGACAGGTGCTCTAGAAGTGTAAACTAGTATAACAAGGGAACATGGGCCATGAAAAGGAACATTGCCTAAAGCTTCGGACTGGGTAGCAGAAGATCTGAGATTTATCTCAAGCACTGCTGCTGTCCTGCTATGAACAAGTCTCCTCTGATGCCTCAGTTTTCCCATCTGTAAAATGGGTTTAATACTTCTACCTCACGAGTGTTGACACAAAATTTAATGATGTCTGTAAATCATTTTGAGATCTCCAAAGGGTGCTGTTGAAGTATGGCAATGCTAGATCATCATGACGCAGTTGTCTGTTCAGTCTGTTTTGGTGCTTGCACTGACCTGGGCACACAGGACACTGATGGGGCAATCTCCTTTAGCTTGTCATGGGCTGGCATTTTATGATTTCATAGCTGTTATCTCTTGCTCTGAGATGCGGATTATATTTGGTCACAGGAATCTATGAAGATCAGTAAATCTTACTGAAGCCAATATTTTTTAAATTAAACTGAAACTTTAAAATCTCCTACTTCTTTGTTGAGGATGAGGTAGGGTTGGGTTCAACCCTATGTAGGCTTGTGCTAAGGTTATTCTGCATTTTCTCAAAAAGGGCCCTCTCTCCACTGACAGGAACCATCACCATGGATTAGATTTTGCTATGAAATTAATTGGAGACATTATTCCTTTGCAGTGAGATGCTAACAGAAACTTAGATTAAAATTTGGAATACTATACTTTAGGTTTGCATGGGTGACTGTGATGATGTATGTTATCCCTGTATAGATCAGTCTTGATTGGAATAAGGCCTCGTTACACCTGTGGCTGTTAGCAGATGATTACATTTTGGCACTCACTCCCTTTTCAGTACTTAAGAACCGCGAATGAAGGTGGTTGGGAGGTGCAAACTGTCAGGCTGGAGAGGGTGCGTTTGGACTCCAGGAGCACGGAAATGTTTGTGTACGTTTCCCACAATAAAAGACCTTGCAACGACTATTGTGGCTGAGTGTTTCGCACCTCACGGGGGCGGGCCCTTGCTCCCCAGCCCGGATTAGGCGGTTCGCGTCCTTCTGCCCCTCCCAGTACTCCAAGGCCGCCACCCTTTATTTTGGATGCCCCCCCCCATCAGCCCTGCGCTCACGGCCCCGCGTGGGCCGCCCAGGGCCCCTGGCCCGCGTTCGCTCTCCTGCAGGGGCCCACACGTGACCTTGGGCGGAACGCGCAGAACCGGCCAATGGCGGAGTGACCCGCCCCCGTCCACGCCCCGCTATTGGCAGTCGGAGGGATAGGGTCCGCCTCCCCCGCGCTACTAGGCCCCGCCCCGCCCCAGGTGCGCAGGGTTCCCGGATGGAGCGCGCGCGGCGGGGCGGGGCTTGCCGTTGCTGGGGCAGCGAAGGCGCCTCGCCTCCTTCCCGTGGCCCGGGCCAGGCGCCCAGTTGCTAAGGCGGCCTGTGGAGCCGGTTGCTAAGGAAGTGATGGCTTGGGGGGGCGGGCGTCCGGGTTGCCAAGGAAGTGAGCGGCGGCCACCCGTCCCCCCCGTATCCGGTGCAGCAGGACAGGCGGTGGGGGAGGGGGCTCCATGGTGACGGCGCAGGTGAGTCCCGCGCCGAGCCCCCGGCCCCCCGCAACAGGGTCCGAACCGGGGCTTCAGGGGCCCCAGCTGGGGGAGGGGCCGCCACAGCTGCCGGCAGGGACCCTCCGCTCCTAGCACGGGGGCGTGCAACGGGGGGCGGCAGCTGTCCCTGTCACACGCGTGTGCGCACCTGGGCGTGCGACGGAGAGGTGGCCGGCAGCCCCTGTTTGCCTGGCCGTGTGCAGCTGCATGCGAAGGCGGCATCGTGCGTGGTGTGCACACCTGGGCGTGCAAAGGTGAGGCAGTTTCCACCCATGTGGGCATGTGCGGGAGGGAACATCCCCATGGATGTAGGAAGGAGGAAATCTCTCCTGTGGGCATGCGAGCGGTGCCCTTCCTTCCTGCCCCTTTCCTCGCCTGGCGCAGCCTCCTAGCAGGCCTTCTGGGCGCTTTCAGAGCGACCTCATGACCCACTGCAGTAGCCTTGAATTTTCTCCACCACAGATTTCGCTGTTGCCCTTATTGTTTTATGATCGTAACACCTCAAGTCATCTCCTAGATCTGATGTGTCCCCTTATACGCTGTACCTACAGTATAGGGCTATCAGTGACGTGGTTTGAAGTGAAGGGCTGACACTCGGACACTTTGATCTCATAACCAGAGATGACCTTACAGCCTCAAATTTACATGTAGCATGGGGTTTACATAACCCTCTATAAGCTCTAGTTTCTCACTCAGTGGGAGGGAGGCATCTGGGAAGTAATAATGCCAAAACAGTCTTGGGATGGTGGTAGGCAGCAAATTAAACATGGATTATATTGTCATATGGCAGCAAAAAAAGAGCAGAGGTGATGGTCCTTTTCTGTGATGTTTTCAGATCTGGGATAATCTGTTCAATTCAGTGCAATTCTTTGACAGAGAGAGAGAGAGAGAGAGAGAGAGACAGAAATCAGAGCGTTTAGGAAAGAGCAACAGAAATGTTTAGGGGGTTGGTGGTATTGGATTATGAGAAAAGATTAAAAGAACTACATGCAGTTAAGTGAGGCTAGAAGTCTACAAATATCTGAAGACAGTACACAGCAAGCAGGGAATGCCATTATTTAGGGTGATGCCTGGTGGCATGACCAAAACAATGAGATGAGATCATGAAAGTAAGAATTAGGCTGCATATCATGAAAGTCTTCCTGACAGGGAAACCCTGTTAAGCTTTGCAGGGAAATGTAGTTGTTCCTTTGCTTGGCAGTGTCAAAAATAGAGAGGTTAAAGTGCTAGAACATGTCCTGTAGGGTACCAGTCCTACACTGACCCCATGGACATGGACTGGTTGGTCTAGCTGTTCACTACCATCTCTGATTTCTAAAATTCTCTGATGATTAAATGTGACAAATTGTGACATCACTTATTTTTTCAGGCATGATCTCATGTCGTATGAAAAGAGAACAGGGTTTAAGTCTTCCTACAGTCATTCAGGGCATAATTTTTGAATACATTAATCTCAATTTTGAAATCTAACGGATAAGAGGCAATTTGGGGTTTTATCCAGATCTTTTTGGATTCACTGGTTTGATGAGGAAGAGCTGTTAACTGTAGCATACAAATAAATGGTGCAATGATGTAAAGCAAGTATAGTTTACAAGCTATTCCATCTATCTTTTGCTCTTTCTTATAGTTCAAATTTTTCAATAGAATTTTTGGTGACTATATAATCTACAGGCTAAATTGCTGTTTAAATTTTTAGGTGAGACAAATTTCTGTTCAGATTCCCCAGGATAATGTATAATGATTTCATCAGGAAGAAGAGTTCAACTAATTGATATGTAGTAACTGTTTACAACAGCAACCAGTATCACTGGAAATAGATCACAATGAGTTAGCATGACAATAATGCAAATCGGGTGAAATGAGTTGAAGAAACTGACTTGTCTGTGGCAAAAGTAGATCCAAGATGTGCATTTATTTGAGCAAGGCAGTCCCACGGAACTGACAAATAGACAACATAATTCTCACTAAATGTATATAGGATATCAAAGTGTGAGTGAGTGATTGGTTCCTCCACTGCTGTGTATACTTTCTCCTACATTCAAGATGGCTACATGTGAATAGCAGTGTGCTCGTGCACTGAAAAAAAAAATCTACCGGCAGATTAAATGAACTAGGATCACGTAATCCTAGTCGATATCTCTTGTGGAAGGTGCCAGAGATAAAGACAAGAGGATAATGTTATAGAGAAGCCAGGGGTAAAACACATCTCTGGCTCTGGCTGCTGAATAAAATTCATTTGAGAATAAAAAGTTAGTTTGTTGTTGATAAGGTACATCCCTGGCAGTATTAATTATTGTATGGTTTTGTTTTATTTTTTATAAACTTTTTGGCCCAAGAAGAATCTGGAGAATATGTGCTGTATATAGTTTTGATTAACAGAGCCTGCTCCAAAGAACCCTGTAGGACAGTTTGGCTGCTACAAATGTTAGTTTAATCTGTTTGACAGAAGAGTGCTACCGAAGCAGTCAGAGATAGTCCTGTTCAAGATTAACCACATTGATTAGAGTAGCATTTGTGTTACAGACCATGGCCCATGTTTTAAGAATCTTATGACCATTTCCATGCCTAATTTGAATTTACGTATGGTGGTTAAAGTGCATACATATGCACATTCATTTTTGTCCATGCAGTTCTCAGATACTTTCAGTTGTAGGAGCACTGCATGCCAAGGCAGAAGTGGAGGGAGAAGCATATATGTGGTTGACATTCACAAGTTTGTTTATCAGCAAAGAAGGAGCATCTGCTTTGTGTGCTTCTACAGGTCTTGAATCTGACTTTCATATTCTCTCTAGACTGGCATTTTAAATATATATACTCCTTGCCGTCCAGAGAGTGAACTTACCCTTATTGGAGTTGGGAATGGGGAGGGAAATATCTCTGTGTTTTAGTTAATAGCATCTTGAGTCGTTTGCTTTACACTGTACTGAATCCATTGTGCAAGTTTATAAAGCAATGATTCAGCCAGTTTGGTCAACTCTGCACATTCCTGATTTTCTACTTTGAGTTCTAAGCGTCTTGAACCTTCTGCATTCAGGGAGGTGAGCTGTTTCCATTAAGGCATTGAGACAATTTAAAAAGTCTTACTGAAATGTCAATAAATATTATTACATATTTCTGGGGTGCTCTAATATTCCATCCTGTTTTTATTAATGCCTTGTTCACAGCATGGGCATTGGGATAGAAAATATTTTTGGTCCTCTAGCTCTACACCTGAACTTCTTGGGAGGTCCCCTGTAATAAAGAGATAGAGACAAGATGCAATTACAGAATTAAAAATGTAGTCCTCAAATGTGGTATTTTTGCTACAGATCCAGCTAGCATTAGAATAGAGGGAAAGACCTGAGGGAGCCAAACAAATTGACTGTTAAATCCTAGATGGGCTTTTCTAACATGTACTTGCTTTATGCTTAGGTCTAGTTGTTGGAAAGATTTCAAAGAGGCATCCTTCTTAGAGGGTGCATTTTTTTAAAATTGGTTTGTCTGAAACCTTTCAGTTGCATTTCACAAGCTATGCAGTCACATATCTTATTGTCAGCCCATCGATGAGTGGCTACACAGTTTCTTTTAAAGGGGAGCTCAATGTGCCAATGACTAGAGATGGATCAGCATGTTTCACCATCTCCTGGGGTCTCCTCATTGCAGAACCCATAAACTACAGGGCTTTGTGAATCAAATTGTTATGCAACATGAGTTTTGTCTAATGGAGAACCTTGTAAAACCAGATAGTATTCAATCACTTAGTACTTCAGAACTTGGATGTGGATTATATTCCGTCATGTTAAGGTACTGGAGCAGAGCTGGCCTATACAAAGAATCTAAATAAAAGTATATTGGGAAAGGAATAACAATGGCATAGGTCTGTTGAAAACTGTTGACCCAATGACAGTTAGAATGCAAATGGCTATCTTCAACTTAAGATATGTGAGTAGAAGCAGGGGAAAACTGGGGGTTTTTTTTTTTTGGTTTTTTTTTCTCAAGCCCCCAACCCTAAAGCACAGTTACACTAGAAGAAAATGGAATATGATCAAAGACCCTTGTACTTTTTTCTGGTGTTATTTATTTTGATATTAAGTTCAATTTATTTTATGGTTCCCTTTTATTTTAAGGACAGGGTCTTCTAAGAAGTGATGCAGAAGAGCCTTAAACTAGCTTTAGGGGACAGGAATGTTGGGCTGATGTAAATCTGGCATCCTGAGTCACCCATTCTCCAGCTCTCAGCTCCATGCAGCAAATGTTTTGGGACTGGCTGTGAGGGGATAGGGGCATGATGGAAGTTGGAGGGGGAAGATACAGGACCAGTATGCAGTGTACTTCACTGACCCCTGGCCAGCTGAATAGTCCTAAGGGGACTGTCCTAGCTATAATAGCTTCTAGCTGCTCTAATTTGCACTGGGGTCTGGTTCAGGACAAGGGAGGCATAAACATAGCCCAGAGCCATCTTTATGACTTCGTCCTACTCACTCCGCTGTGCCAGCTGGGAATTGGGAACTGCACCCTCTATTTTTAATGCTACAGATGTTTGTATTGCAAATGTATAACTGCACCATAGATGATGTTAGGGAGGAACCTGAAGGTTTTGGCAGCAACGAAATGGGGCAGTTGAGTTTTACAGCTCCCAGAGAGGTGTAGGAGGCAACGATTTTGTTTTTCTCTGTCATGTCAGACTTTTAACACTGTGCGAGAATGCTTCTCCTTCCATTCACCTTGTGAGCATAGTTGGAGGGGACTTGAAATTTTGTCATAACCAGCAATGCAATCTTTAACAGTAAAAGCTGTCTGACTGCGCCTGCTCCATTATCATCCACTCTCTCTAGTATCAGTAACAAGCACATTAGCTAAATTAAATGTTGATAATTCATTGCTAGTTGGTTTGAGTTAACACATCATTGAGATGATGGGGATGGTTTATATTACTTACAGGTATTTTCCAAGCAGACAGACAACTCTGCCTTGGTTCATGCTCAGTTCATATTGAAGGTTTTCTCTGCAATGATAAGGAGAGGACTAGAAATGTATTTGTGTGTGTGTGAGCAGTGTAGTTATACCAACGTAACCCCTGGTGCGGATAGCACTATGTCAACGGGAGGGCTTCTCCTGCTGATATAGCTACCATCTTTTGGGGGCATAGAGTACTTAACTACAGCGATGGGAGAGCTTCTCCCAGCGGTGTAACATCTTCACTAAGCGCTACAGTGACACAGCCCTGCAGTGATGTAAGTATACACCGTTAGGTATTGCCGCATGCTTCTATGACAGATGATAGATTCTGCATCAAATTCCATAGCTCGGGAAACACAGGATACACACTGCTCTGGGTGTAATGGTTAGAAGGTGAAAAGATGTTTAATGGTTTCTCTTGAATCCTGGCAGTTATGACAGTTCCATTAAAGATTTATAATGCGGTAATTAGACCTACAGAAGGTGACTTAAACTCTAACAGAGAAAAGGAAAAAGCATCAATGGCACTTTTCCAGGCAATATCTTTCCTTTAAGAGATCCTAGCAATGAGTTTTAAACCTGTGGCAGGAAACTGAAGCACTGCATCTTTCTGATGACATAACATGTAGGTAACATAGGACTAGTTAAATCTGAATCCTTACCCTGAAGTGCCAGAACCCAAATGTGACACTCTCTCTCCAGAATCTAGTGTACTTATATTTGATTTCCAAAGAACCTCACAATCTATCAGGTGCTGCTGCAGTAGAAATAATCCAGTTCAATTTTTAGGCAACTAAAAATGCAGGCAGTTAAAGCTGGCAGTGCATATGAAGATATACAAAGGCTGCTGTTCACCAGTTCCTTTTATCTCATTGTGGTGCTCTGTAACTTTCCATTTCTCTGCAGTATTAGGGCAGCTGAAGAAGGGAGGCAGCAGCATTAGGTCTGTATAACTCTTTTACACCTCTTCCCTGAAATTAAATGTGATATGCCAGGAAGAGTATTGACAAGGAGTGGCCACTCTAAACTCTTCAATACGAAATGAAAATGATTAGTAACAGAAGGTCGTTTTAATCAGAGACAACTTTCTAAATATATGTACACATTTCTTCAGATCTGTCCTGAATTCATAATTTTGCTGGATGAGTTGAAGCACTTGATCCAAATACAGCCTAGGTTTCTCACAAGAGCCTCTAAACAGCATCTTCAATGCAGAAGACAGCAGTGTAAGCACCAGATACAGTGACTCGGAAGTGCCTGTGTATGTCAGATTTGTGAGTGCTGTGATTAGGGCCTGAAGCTAATGCTTTCACCTGACTGTGACACACCAGAATGTATACATTTATGGCAATGGGTTTAACTAATTAAAAAAGGGTGAAATAGTATTTCTGATTTTTTTTAAAGAGAAGGGAAAGGGGTAAGTAAATTGGTAAACTGCAGTGAAGATTCATGAAGATTCTTTGAAACACGTTTCTTTATGTAACCAAATATTAATCAATGTGTAAGATTTTGAGATGTTGTTTCAATTAGATTGACTTTTTAAAATGTTTACCTTATGCATTATTTTTATGCTTCAGAATCCTCCACAGTTGAGTTGACCCAAAGCCTGCAGAATTAAATGAGTTGAATCTGGTGCCTTTGCACAGAAGTATTTACTAAAAACTGTATTCACATGCCCATTCTTTCTTTATTTCTAGGTTTTCAGTGCTCCTGTCCTTCCTGGATCACCTGTCAGTCAAATCTCCCTAGCCACCAACCTGTCGTCATGTCCAAGTTAAAGAGTTCTGAATCTGTCAGGGTGGTGGTGCGGTGCCGGCCAATGAATGGCAAAGAGAAGGCAGCTTCGTATGATAAAGTTGTTGATGTGGATGTCAAATTAGGGCAGGTATCAGTGAAGAATCCCAGGGGAACATCTCATGAGCTGCCTAAAACTTTCACCTTTGATGCTGTCTATGATTGGAATTCTAAGCAGTTTGAACTTTATGATGAGACCTTCAGACCTTTGGTGGACTCTGTCCTGCTAGGGTTCAATGGGACTATCTTTGCCTATGGGCAGACTGGGACAGGGAAAACATATACAATGGAAGGAGTGCGTGGTGATCCTGAAAAAAGAGGGGTCATCCCCAATTCATTTGACCACATCTTCACCCACATCTCTAGATCTCAGAACCAGCAGTATTTGGTTAGAGCTTCTTATCTGGAAATATACCAAGAAGAAATCAGAGATTTGCTCTCAAAGGATCAGTCCAAGAGGTTGGAGCTGAAAGAGAGACCAGACACTGGTGTGTATGTGAAGGACTTGTCATCTTTTGTCACAAAGAGTGTCAAGGAGATTGAGCACGTCATGAATGTGGGGAATCAAAACCGTTCAGTTGGTGCTACCAACATGAATGAGCATAGCTCTCGTTCCCATGCCATTTTTGTGATCACTATTGAGTGCAGCGAGGTGGGACTTGATGGGGAGAATCACATCCGTGTAGGAAAACTCAACCTAGTAGACCTTGCAGGCAGTGAACGCCAGGCCAAGACTGGAGCACAGGGGGAAAGGCTGAAGGAAGCAACCAAGATTAACCTCTCCCTTTCAGCTTTGGGCAATGTTATATCTGCCCTAGTGGATGGCAAAAGTACTCACATTCCATACCGGGACTCAAAACTAACTAGGCTACTTCAAGACTCGTTAGGTGGCAATGCCAAGACTGTAATGGTGGCCAATATAGGCCCTGCCTCTTACAATGTAGAAGAAACTCTTACTACCCTGCGATATGCCAACCGTGCTAAAAACATCAAGAACAAACCAAGAGTTAATGAGGATCCTAAGGATGCACTGCTACGAGAATTCCAGGAAGAAATTGCTCGGCTCAAGGCACAGTTGGAAAAACGGTCCATTGGCAAAAGAAAGAGGAGGGAAAGGAGAAGAGATGGGGGGGAAGAGGAAGAGGAGGACGGAGAAGAGGGTGACGAAGGGGATGACAAAGATGACTATTGGAGGGAGCAGCAGGAAAAGCTGGAAATTGAGAAGAAAGCTATTGTAGAAGATCACAGCTTGGTGGCAGAAGAAAAGATGAGGCTGCTAAAGGAGAAGGAGAAGAAGATGGAGGATCTGAAGCGAGAGAAGGAAGCAGCAGAAATGCTTGGTGCCAAAATCAAGGTAGAGTGCTTCTTAGACTCCTTGAAGGGAATGTTCTCTAGATTTAGGGAAGGATGGCAGTTCATCTAACTGGGAAGATAACTTTGTAGAGAAAGTTTCAGAGTAATGGTGATGGGGAGTGCCTGGATCAGAAGTTTTTAAAAATCAACTTGATGTAGACAGAGGTGAGAATTCCTTTAATAATTGAATTTAGAATTAGAGGTGCACATTTGTGAGATGTGTATTATCACTTATGAACTGTGGTTGTATAACCTACTTGTAGGACCCTGGGAAGTCAGTACAGTAGATTAAATGTGTTGTACACACTTCTTATGGTGCTGTAACTTGTAAGTAACAAGCTTCATTGTGTTACGGTTATTAAAAACTTTTATGTGTGAAAGCATCCTCCTCAACCTCTCAAACCAAATGTAGGACAGATTGTCACAATGCAAAACACAAGACAAATTACTAGTGCATTAACCTTACAATTAGGTAGGATTTAATATAGAGAACAATTTCCATAACAGGTTTAAATCTGGATGTTCAGTCAATGACACCCCTGATAAAGCAGGAGAGTTCAGTGCTAACTATGTAAGGAGTTGTTACTGTTTTTTAAAAGGATTGGTTACATGGCTGCTTCAGAGGTTAAGCTCTCGCCATGGCTTTTCTTTCAGGCAATGGAAAGCAAGCTCCTTGTTGGAGGGAAAAATATTGTGGATCACACAAATGAACAGCAGAAAATCCTTGAGCAGAAACGTCAGGAAATTGCAGAACAGGTAAGAGGGGAAACGTTTATTTTGTGGCAAAGAGCTACTGTTCTAGACCTTTGAGAAAACAACATGAAAGAAGGTAAGAGAAACCATAAACTAGTTAATGGTAATTATTAAGGTAATGATTGATTCCTAGCCCTAGTTTAATGAATAATGACAAAAGAGAGAAAAAAAGAGCTTTTGTCCTTTTTGCTGCTTTATGATGAATAGAGAAGGCCTGTAATCTTTTTTCCTCATTGTTTTTTACATTAGAGACTCTGGTCCTATCTTGGTTGGAAATTTCTGTGGTGGAGAACTAATGAAATTATGATATCATAAGACACTAGAGAGTGAAAGTTGCAGCAATTAAATGTGGAGAGGGATATTTAGTCAGGCTATTTACAATTTTTTCTATTTTGTGTTTTGTTGGGGCGTAATTAACTGCAGTGACTAATTAAAATTTTGGAGAAAGAAAGTCCTTGCTAAGGATTCAACACTCCCACTCCTTTATTCACAATAAATATCCTATGAGGCACCCAACAAATCCTTCATCAAAGTCATATAAACACAGGATTGATGTTCCTGATGTTTCTAAGATAAAAAACAAATGGAAATTGGAATCTAAATCCAGAGTCCTGGATTCCAGGCAAAAGGGACACCTTGGATGTTGCTTTCATGTATGTGGGCATTGAAGGCAATAACATGACAGCGTCGCTCTAACCTCATTTTGGTATTCCTTAGAAACGTCGAGAGCGAGAAATCCAACAACAGATGGAAAGTCGAGATGAGGAAACACTGGAGCTGAAAGAGACCTATAGTTCCCTACAGCAAGAGGTGGACATCAAAACCAAAAAACTCAAAAAGGTAAAAAAGTAAATAATGCTAGTGAGATGGATTAGAAACCGAATGGCACTGTATGTGGAGAAGATAGCAACATTGAATAGTCATTGTTCTGGTTCTTCTCATCTGTTGCAGCTATTTTCCAAGCTGCAAGCCGTGAAGGCAGAGATCCATGACCTCCAGGAGGAGCACATCAAGGAGCGGCAGGAACTAGAACAGACCCAGAATGAGCTTACCAGGGAGCTAAAGCTAAAGTAGGTCCCACTGCTCCATTTTCTGCCCTTAATTCTTACTGAGGGTACTTTATTCTTGGTAGTGGGTTGCAAACCAACTGCTTCTAGAACAAGATTTAAACATGAGAGGGAACTAGAAATTCCTTCTCTTCTTCTAGGCTGTGTTGGATCAGTGGGGGAGAGGTGATGTGGAGATTTAGAATAGATATGTTAATTCTCCTATTTGCATCTGTCCCATTCTTATTCTTGCCTGTTACCTACAGGCACCTGATTATTGAAAACTTTATTCCCCTGGAGGAAAAGAACAAGATCATGAACAGATCTTTCTTTGATGAAGAGGAAGACCAGTGGAAACTGCATCCCATAACCCGGCTGGAGTGAGTTTACCACCTAACCTTACTTTAGGACTGGAATGTGGGTCACATGAATACTTCAAGTTAGCCAGAGCAAGTTACTCCAGACAGTTTTAACCTCACCTCGCTAAAGCGTTTAACTTCTGACTGTGCTATAAAGTCAGAATAAAGTTCTAGCCAGACTGTAACCTGAGTAGAATAAAGGGGAAGGCAAAGGTAGGAAAATTCTAACCTGTGAAGGGAGAGCAAGAAAGTTCTGCTGATAATGTCTTACATATATTCAGCATCTTTCTCTGAAAGGATCGCAAATTGCTTTTCAAACTACATATAGTACTGTGTTCATCATTTAAAAATTCAACAGATTCAATTCAAATTCAATTCAAATTCAACTATTATCATAGTTATTTCTTATTTTAAATGTAAGATATCTCAGAGGTCAGTGTGTAGGAACTGTTGGCAAATCCTAACTATATATAGGAAGTTCTAAAGAGCAAATATAGAATGACAGGGCCAGATGATTGTACATCATCCTATGGTTTGTATCCTTGGTATGTGTAGGAATCCCACAATAAGCACAAAAGAAGAAATTGGAGAGGCCAACTATCCTACTTTCGTGTCTAACTGCACAATGATGTGAAGGACTCTGTCTGATACCACTTGCTAGGTTTTTACTGTCCAGTTGGAGCACATTCCCAGCAATAGCAATCTTCTTTTTCCATATAGATACACTGGATCGCTTCAGTGCATTGCAGATGTTTTGACTTATTCAAATAATGAGAAACCTTGTCAGATTTGGCATGTAATGGATTTAGTACTACTCTCCTTTTCAGTAACCAGCAGATGATGAAAAGGCCAGTGTCAGCAGTGGGATACAAGAGGCCTTTGAGTCAGCATGCCAGGATGTCCATGATGATTCGTCCAGAGGCCCGGTATAGGGTAAGCCCAAACATGGATGTAGCCTTCATCTGTTTACCTCTTGTATTCAGAAGGGTATGAATTTCTGAGGATACATGGTTGTCCTACATAAACTGTGTGACAGATGCAGAAGACTGTGGAGTGGAAACCTCCTTCTTGACATATAAAAAATGTGTCTTAAAATAAACCCAGCTGTCTGGTGCTGCTTGAGGGGGGTTTATGACCTTCATGCTGCTGATAAGTTAACATCACCTGGTGTTGATCAAAAGGGATAAAGCAAAAGCTTAAGCAGCGTGATAGGAAAGTTACAAGCCAGAGAGAATGAAGTGGCCAGAGAGCAGTCTTTGCAACAAGGGTGATATGACCATAAGCATAAGGAAAATACCCATTTCCAATAAAACTATAAATTCTGATAACAATCCTTATCAAGGCATGGGATATGTCTACAGTGAGTGGAAAGGAATTTGTATGAATATGTACGGACATTGATGGTTCCGGTTCTGCTTCCACTTTCTTAGGCAGAAAACATTGTGTTACTGGAGCTAGATATGCCGAGCCGAACAACCAGAGACTACGAGGGCCCAGCCATTGCTCCTAAAGTGCAGGCTGCTCTAGAAGCAGCTCTGCAGGATGAAGATGAGATACAGGTGGATGCCTCCACCTTTGAGAGCACATCAAATAAAAAATCAAAATCCAGGTGAGCCAAGCTGTAGAAAGTAGGTTGTGTCCACCTCTGTCCACTGAAACCCATTTAGCAATGTATGCATGAAGAGGGTCACTGTCTGTCTGCAGGACTGGTCAATGGGATGAAAACTAAATTAGCCATGAGGTATGTGGAGAGATAGGAAAATAGTGCAGAAAATAAGCTGAGATTGGTTAGAGAACTGAATCCAGTCAAACCCATTCAGTTTTTGGGAGATTAGTTTTGATATGTAGAGGCAACTTTCTTTGTTTTTACTTCTTCAGGCTTAAATCTGCAAGGAAATCGGGGGGATCCTCTTCCTCAGGCACCTGTGGGTCTCAACTCTACCCGCAGTCCCGGGGGCTGGTTCCTAAGTAAAATCAGCAATTCCTCTCCAGGGCGTGAACAGCATTTGCCTTCTGAGAGCAAGGACAAGTAAAAACCTGCGGAGAGGACTCTCAGCCAGACTCCAAGCCCTTTTCTTTGGAGAATAGTAACGGTCTCTGCAGTTTAACTGACGTGTCAAATAGTGCCAGTCCCAGGTGTGCTGAATCTTGCAGGAAAAGACTTTCTTACAATCTAGCAATCAGCCCCAATTGGGTTTTAGTTAGGAAATCAGAAATGCATGAGGTACGTTAAAGTGTGTTAGAAGCAATGGGAAGCCTGGGAATCACTTCACAGCATCGTCCTCTCTCCTTCTGTTCCAGCCCCTTTGTTGCCCTGGGCTCTCTTGCTGTTGTGCCACAGGGCAGAGTTGGAAGTCATCTCAATAGAATGAACTTTCCAGAACCTCCGGATCAAAACTTAGTGAGGTTAAAAAGTGGAGGGCATGTGCAAGCTGGACTAGCTGCATTGATTTCCTCTTTCTATTAAAAGAATGGCATCTTCATTAGGGGTTAGCGGTTGAGTTGAACAACCGTGAGAAGGGCAGGATTGGAGATCTGTCTCCATGCACTTCATAGCTAGACCTGTCTGCTTCCCTTTAGAAATGTAGAACAAGAGAGGGTCTTGGAAGTATATTTGTGCTCCTGTAGAATGGAAGCAATAGAAACTGAAATTCTCTATCTGTTTACAGGCATCTATTAGAGCTCTTCTAAACTGCCCTGCTAAAGACCTCAACCCCTACCAGCAGGGACCACCTTGTCAAAGAATGTCTGCATACCAGTGCCAGCTCCATATTAGCTCTTTCTCTCTCTTCTCCATCCCACAGCTGGCATTCTAGACCAGTGTCTATACTGAATATCTAACCCCTAGGGCATGCATGTATGGCCATTTTCTCAGATCTTCCACCATTCATAGGAAATGTAGATCTAGCTTGGTGCTAAGTCTCTGCCAGGAGGCACACATGGCTGGTTCTGCCATTCCCTATGACATGGATGGAATCTGGAGCACTATGAGGCAAAGCCATATCAGACTGCACTTTTCTGATAAGTATGCAACCTTTCCCTTGATGTTATGAGGAGGTTCAGTGCAGGAGCTGCCTTTTATGTCTCATCCTGGTCCAAGTTAAGAGCATTCTCGCTTTTCAGTCTTAAGCTTTCCTGAATACAGTGGGGCTAGGTGGGAATAAGGGCCATGTGTAATCACAGGTCTGGGGTAGTAAGGGGATCTGATATTAATTCCAAGGATGGTACACTGAAATTTAAGGGGAAAGAACTCCTGCTTTAGATTGTCTCTTTTCAAAGCTGCCCTATGACTAAAGTAGGCTACTTTAATGCTACAGG
>ML675625.1:26828668-26876521 GCA_007922155.1 Mesoclemmys tuberculata
CCTTGTAGATGACCTCTCCCTAGACTGACCAGTCTGTGTATGAAAATTTTCCTGTTTTTAGAAATACTGTAATGTATGGGACTCTGCCTTATGTTCTTGTTATGTGTCCATTGACTGATTTGGTCCAGTTTGGAAAAACTCCATTGTATCTGACCACCATGAGCAGAAGGAACATGACACTTTCAGCATAAAGCTCTCCTCTGCATCTTGCTGGCATGGTGCCTTGGTGAGTCAGCTGCTCAGATGGATTTGAGTTAAGTTCTAACTCAGCTGCTTTGATTCAAGGAGTATATTTCTGGATGAGGACCGAATTAAATTTTTTTTAAAATTTTGATGGTGGGGAGGAGAGTTTTGCCTATGGGTGAGGGAGGAGCTGTCTGCTCATTATCTGCTAACCTGATAAAGGAGGCCTGACATAACTCCTGTTTTATAAACCACTGTTTCTGTACAAAGAGCCTTTTAATTGTGTCTTGTGGTATAAAATGGAGTGTCATCTCTCCCCCTCTCTCTGGTATATAATCTTCTTTACGTCGTAATTGAAAAAGAGGATTGTATGGTTTAAGTGTTCAGAGAATTGAAGTGAGACAAGATGACTGTGCAGCCTGGGATGGCAATATATATGTGATATATCTATGCCTCTTCATTCACTACTATTCTGTTGAGTTTCTGTATGAAACTTGTAAGATGAGAATTCCCCATGTGGCAGGAATAAGTACATTGGAAATCATAGCCCAAACCCAGACTGTTGTGCTTTTACTGTTAATATGCTAGAACGGCTAATTACCTCAGAATGCCCGTTTATAAGTTTGTATAGGTTACTTGGCAGAGTGAGAGAAATGGAACAGTGTAGGCGAAGTAAAATTGCCTTTTTAGTTACCTTTTCCCACAGCTCCAGTTTAATTCGTATGTCCAGTGATTTGAACTAATAAGCAAATCTCAGGGCTACAGCAGCTTTCATTTTCTCACTCTGATTTTCCTACTCCCTGAGTTGATTCATAGGGTATGTCTACACTGCATTTAAAAACTCGTGGCTGACCTGTGGCAGCTTGACTTGGGCTTGTGGGTCTCAGGCTTGCAGGGCTGCCAAGGGAGACATTCAGGCTCAGGCTGGAGTTTGGGCTCTAGGATCCTGCGAGGGCCCAAAGGTTGAGCTAGAGCCCAAGCCCAAACATCTACACCTCAATTGAAGGGCCCCACAAGCCTGAGTCAGCTGGCACGGGCCAGCCATGGGTGTCTAATTGCAGTGCAGATGTACATTTTGTGGCAGCAATATTGGGATGAAACGAACACGTTTTGTCTTAAATTGTACCACATTAGTGAAGTTCTGGATTGACATGTCTAAAAAGTGATCCTGCCAAGCTTGTGCCTCTCTGCTGCATGTGGTTACGATCTGAACCATCTGGGCTTCCTGAAGGCTAACAGCCAAAGAAGACAGGAAATCCACCAAGTTCCTGGAGGAGGCCCTGGGAAAGTGTGCACAGTCAGTCTCTTCAGAACAATGTTTAAAACCCTCCTCTTCTTTCCTCTGGATCTGTCTAATTGGATCCAATTTTATTTTTCAAGTTATGTGCAGTAAAGGTAGCTCTTCTGTTCCAGAGCCAAAATCTACATGAAGCTGAACACATAGGAATTACAGCACTTAAAATCCTTAATATAGGTCTGATTGCCCTTTACTGAAAGGTTTGCATGCTGCTTGAATCTTATAGAACACATACCTCTGTGATGACCTTTTGAACTGTAATGATGCATTATATAGACTTTTGGTTTAATACAGAACTCTCTCTCTAGCTGTAGTAAGGCCTTCCTCACTGTGTCTAGATTCATTGCCAAGTTTCAGAGAAGCATTGATTCCTACAAATCTGGATATTTTATCTGTCCTGTCTTTAATTTCTGATGTCTGACTATACAACCAGGCCTTAAAAGGGGAAATGAGTTTTGTGGCTCTCTTTCTACAGTGTTAAACATACTGACAAATTAGAAAAACATATGTGCACAATGCAAAAGCCGTAATCAGATGCTCAGCTGGAACTGAACAAGAACAGTGGTGCCTGGCTGCTCTGCACCAGGCAGTGGTGATTTAACTCCCTATGATCTAGGCACTTACTACCTTACCCTCCTCAGCCCCATATCTCTTGTTTCTGGAATTAAGTCCCCAAGGGTGCTTGTGGGCACAACTATCTTGGCCAGATTTCATACTCTTTGGTCTTATGTTGATCTTGACCTTTTCTTTGGTGACCTGTAGACAAAGAACGTCCTTAGTTCTGTCAATAGGTTTTTACAGCGTATATTTATTTGTATCATCTCTTTTCTCTAGGAATGTAAAAGTGATCCTAAAATAAGATGTGTAATAAAATCAATCAGATTTATTGTATCTACCAAAATGTGCACTTTTTCTATTCTTAAGTGATTTTATAAATCATTGCAATGTTCACGGATCCTTAGGTTGTTGTAAAACATAAGACCCTCTTTCTATTAGGAAGTGTCATCTGCAGAAGCTAACTTTTATAATTAAGCAATGAAATGTAAATGTAGTGCTAATGAAAGGTGATAGACTGTAGCCCCAGAGAACAACATACTCCTGTTATCAACAGAATAGGCATAGTCCAAGCCATAGTAGCACCTATGTTCCAATCCCCTCCCTGCAAATAAGGTTCACCTCTACCTTAGAGAGACCACTTGTGGGCTGAAAGGATAGTTTAGTCTTTTTGTCCTTTCTGCTGGGTGCAAAAAGGGATCCAATTAGTGGTAATGATGGTGGAGTCTTTTGTGATGTAAACACCTAGAAAATGGAGTGAGACCACTAAACTTGTTTCATGTAGGTCACTGAATAGTGAATATGTTGAGGTCTCAAATGAAAGTTCAGTATTTTTTTTGGGAAAGAAACACTGTCTTTCTCTCTATTTAATTTATTAAGTTTTATAAGCAGTAGCAAGTAATACTACCCTGTCTTTCATGAAGCATGGTATTCTGTTCATCATATACTTTGTGACATGGCATGGCGACGGACCCGTGTCAAAAAGAAAAAAAGCTCCAACAGAGAAGCTGGGGAAAACCCTAAAATTTCTCCTCAAGCTTCTCTCACAACACACACACACACTCAACAATAAGGTCCAGATCCACAAAGGTATTTAGGCTCATAACGCATGTTGATTTAAATGAAAGTTAGGAGCCTAAATACTTTGAAACTCTGGGCCTAAATTCTTTAGTCTTCTAGAAGGAAAGTAAGGTTGGAAGGGGACACAGTCCCTAATTTTGGTCACTAGAGGGAAGTAAAGAGAACTACAATGGTTAAGGTTATATAACAAAAGATAGTTGCAGACAAGCAATATAAATAACACATGCCCTGGAGAGCCTTAACCTCTACAGCACAGCAATTCAGCTGATTGTAGAAGATAAAAGAAACAAGTTTGATGAGGAAAAGGTGTATTGGAAGCACTGAATACAACCCATCACTCTAAAATGCTCCAAGCAACTACAGGAATCTGCAAGCAGGCCTTGAGAGTTTGTAATAAAAGAATGGCCATACTGGATCGGACCAGTGGTCCATCTAGCCCAGTATCCTATCTTCTGACCAGGTGCTTCAGAGGAAATGAACGGAACAGGTAAATCATTAAGTGATCCATCACTCGTCACCCATTCTCAGTTTCTAGCAGAGAGGCAAGGGACACTTCAGAGCATGGTTTTGCATCTCCGTCTATCCTGGCTAGTAGCCATTGATGGACCTATCCTTCATGAACTTATCCAGTCCTTTTTTTTTAAAAACCCTTTTATAGTTTTGGCCTTCACAGCATCCTCTGGCAAAGAGTTCCACAGGTTGACTGTGCGTTGTGTGAAGAAATACTTTTTTGTTTGTTTTTAATCTTGCTGTCTACTAATTTCATTTGGTGACCCCTAATTCTTGTTATGAGAAGGAGTAAATAACATGTCTTTATTTACTTTCACCACATCAGTCTTGATTTTATAGACCTCTATATCCCCTTAGTCATCCCTTTTCCAAGCTAAAAAACCCCAATGCTATTAATCTCTCCTCATTGAAGCTGTTTCATACCTGTAATGATTTTTGTTGCCCTTTTCTGTACCTTTTCCAATTCCTTTTTTTTTTTTTTTTTTTTTTGAAATGGAGTGACCAGAGCTGCACGCAGTATTCAAGATGTGGGCATACCATGGATTTATAACATGGCAATATAATATTTTCTGTCTTATTATCTATCCTTTTCCTAATCATTCTCAACATCGTTAGCATTTTTGACTGCTACTGCACATTGAGTGGATGTTTTCAGAGAACTATCTGCAATGACTCCAAGATCTCTTGAGTGGTAACAGCTAATTTAGACCTCATCATTTTATATGCATAGTTGGGATTGTTTTCCAGTGTGCATTACTCTGCATTTATCAACATTGAATTTCCTCTGCCATTTGGTTGCCAAGTCACCCATCTTTGTGAGATCCCTTTGTATGTCTTCGCAGTCTGCTTTGGATTTAGCTATCTTGAGTAGTTTTGTATCATCTGCACATTTTGCCACCTCATTGTTTATCCCCTTTTTCCAGATCATGTATGAATATGTCAAACAGACCCGATCCCAGTGCAGACCCCTTGGGGACATCATTATTTACCTCTCTCCATTTTGAAAACTGACCGTTTATTCCTACCCTTTGTTTCCTATCTTTTAACCATGTATGGACCTTCTCTTTGATCCTTTGACAGCTTACCTTGCTAAAGAGCATTTGATGAGGGACCTTGTCAAAGCAAGACCACCACGTGGTACCAACCACTTAGTTAGAGGAAATAGTTTAACAATTTTTAATATTTATTTAACCATTGGAGTTTTATTTTAATTGCAAGAATTTGAATTTTGATTACATTTTTATAGCCATCTCCTGGATCATATAATATAATTAGCACCCAAATAATTATATGCTGTTAATCTGTTGTATTTTAAGTAGTTTTTTTAATACTGTGATATCGGTCAAATACTCAAATGGTTTCTCTTTCCTCCTGCCCCACCCGCTTCTCAAATGGCGTGCAATGGAAGGGAAGCTTCTTTGTTATAAGATTACCGGGTACTGAATATATGGCTAAATCAGTTCTTTACAACAAAAGGCTTTGCTTTCAAACTGTTCTTCTAGTACTTTTTTTCCCTATTATGTTAGCTTTGACTTTTGGCACCGGAAGTTGTGATTTTCACTAATTAGGGGGACAAACCTTGCTTTTTAAATGAAATTGGGAAAAAAAAAACATAATTTATTTTGTGAAATGAAACATAAATTAATATACTTTGTAAGCATATTTATTGCTCAAAGATAAAGACACATCCAAAATTAAAAGCTTCCAATTCTATAAATAAAATACAAGAGCATAGTTGTAGTCTGCAGTCTACTGCTATTGTCTATTGTTCTTTTGTATTTAATCTTACATACCAACATGCATTTCCCAATTTATTTGCTATTTTAGGACCTAGCCTTTGTAATCAAAGCTATGTAAATGAAGCTCTTATTGATGCTGAATTGGCTGATCACGAGTGGAAAAAGATTGTCAAAACACTGATTTCAACTGTCCTGGCTCCAATGATTTTATCTCGACAAATTTCCAACATTTTGGGGCAAAAACCTGTAACCCAACCTCCTCCACAAAAAGATTTGAGGTAGAAATCTGGATCTGCAATTTTATATACTAAAAGAAAGGAACTGAGGATTGCATACACTCAGCCACATTTCAGCCTTTTCTTCTAATTCTGGGTTAAACGTACAACCTACTTGGGATCAGTTATGTTTGTAAGTAGAGTTCAATAGCATCTCTTAGGGTTCTGTTGTTTAGTCTGGTATAGTTCCAGTCCTTTAATTAGATTAAGCCAGATTCTACTGAGGCTGCAACATAGTGTCATTTGCCTGTACAGTACTTTGTGAAGTCCCCCTGAAACCACCTTCATTTAGCTTTGTAAATATAGTGCCTCTCAGTTGAGTGTCTCCTGTTATGAAAGTCCTTGTATTCATCTTAAAATACTTGGACACAATGTTTTATTATTTCCTCTTGTGAGAGAAATTGTTCTTTGTCACAAATGTAAGAAAATGTTATTGTGAGAATGTCCTTTTAAAATTTTGAGTGCCAAAGCCTTTCACCATTACTATTCATGTGCCTAAGACTGGAGTTGGAACACAAGTCTTTAAAAGACAGAGCATGTCTACACTACATATGCTACAGTAATATGGCTGCAGCTAGGCCAGTGTGGCACTAAAGATGCTTCCTACATCAACAGAAGCGATTTTTCTGTCAATGCAGGTAATCCACTTCCCCAAGCAGCAGTAGCTAAGTCAACAGAAGACTTTTTTCCATGGACCTAGCCATGTCTACACCAGGGTGATATTGTCACAGTTACAGTGCTCATGGCTGTGAATTTTTCATACCCCAAGCAAGGTAGTTAGGGTGATCTAAAAATATATAGAGCAGGGTTCAGTTACCATTCTGATAGAACAAAATGGTAATATCTGGGTTGGGGTGGACTGAGGTTTTATTCAGGATGGAGTTGGGCCTAAAGGCCTGCAACCTAAAGCTCTAGATCAGTGTTTCCCAACCTGTATGCCACCAGCCTGAGGAGCTGTGCCACAGAATTTTTGGAAGAACTATGTGAGTTCTGGATGGGCTCACGAATATTCATGGGCTAGACTAGATGGTAGTGTGCCTCAAAATAATTAAAGGGACGGAGCTGTGCCAGGGCAGAGAAAGGGTGGGGAACCACTGGTCTAGATTACTCAGGGCTGGGCTAGTGCCTGGTCATGTCCGCAGACAAGCGCCTTAGCCTTGGTGCGTGCCCCTCGCAGTGCGAGGCGGGGTCCCAAAAGGTGAGTGTGCAGGCCCGGCCACGCTTGTGCGCCTGGTGGTGTTCGCACGAGCATGCCGTCTGGCGTGTGTTCACGAGGGTAAGGGCCCTCGGGCTGGGGGGAGGGGAGCGTGTTCACACTCGTGTGAGCGGCCTGGCGCTCGGCCCCGGGGACAATGGCCGCCACAGGGCCGGGCCGGGCCGCCAGCTGACTCTGCGCTGACGTAGGCAGGCAAGGCTCGGCGTCCACGGCGCAGGTCCAGCATGCACCGCGACGCTGGCGCGCCTCAGCCCTTGCGGGCCCGGGGCGTGGAGGCTGCTGGGAGATGTGGTCCCGAAGCTGGAGCGGCCCGTTCGTTGCCCGCGGTTGGACTACAACTCCCATCAGCCCCCGCGGTTTGTTTTCCTTCAAACGGAAAAGCTATACCCCCCCCGGAGCCGAGTGCGGGGGTTGGATTGTCCTGCCGCGGCCACCGTTGAGGAGGTCCCTCCCCCCCACCTCGGAGCCCTTTGACCCCGTTGTTATGTCGGGCCCGAGCCGCCGCTGCTGCTGCATTCTATAGCGTCCGGAGCCGCCCCCCCTCGCCTCGCCTCGCGCCCTCCCCGCCCGCCAGCCCGCCCGCGCGCGCGCCCCGCCCCGCCCCGCTAACGGTCCGCACCGAGCGCCCCCGCCCGCCCGCGCGCCCCCGCCCTCCATCACTGCCCCAGACCCCGGCGCAGGAGGAAGATGAAGGAGATGAGGCAGCGGAGGAAGAAGGAGCGCACGTGGGCCGAGGCCGCCCGCCTGGTGAGGGGGAGGTCCCCTCGGGGCGGGAGGGGGCCTGAGGGACGGCTTGTGACGAGGGAGGCCCTGCGCACGGGGGGGAGGCGGACATCGCCCAGCAAAGCCTGCGGGGAGATGGGGGGTCTGACAGGACGGGTCCCCTCCCAGGGAGGCCCGGGCACGGCTGGGGCTGCCCGCGGCAGGCGGGAGCGGTGACTTCATGTGCTGGGGGTCGGCTCAGGGAAGGGCACCCCATCCTGTGAGCATGGGGGACATGGTTCGGGGGAGCTGAGACGCACCTTGTGGTGGTGTTTTTTGCATTATCTGTATTACTGCAGCGGCTAAGGGTCCCCATCGTGGACCGGGATCCCATTGTGCTAGGTGCTGTACAAACAAAATGAAAAGGTGGTCTCTGTCCCAAGGAACCTACAGAGAAACCTACCGAGTCCTCCTCCCCCCACGCTTCACATTTCACAGGGAGTGTGGCTGACAGGGCATCTCCTATACAAGGAGAGGGACACAGCCACCTCCTCCCTATCTTCCTTGTGGGATGGAGAAGAGAGGCGGCTGCTTCTAGAGAGCAATTAACACCTCCCCACACACACACACATGCACACACTCCCAATATAATCATAGCATGACTTCCTTTATAAAAAGGTGGAGAGCCACAGCTCCTACCATTATAAGCAGAAAAGACTCTCTCCTTCTTCCACCTCCACCCCTCAAGAGAAAGAAATAAATTGCTAATCTCTTTTCTCTGCAATGTTACTCTGAAGAGGAAAGGGAATGCATCTGGTCCTAAAACATTCACACCCTGTACTGCCAGCAGGGTCTTCAGTCCAAACTACAGGAGGAGTGCTTCCAGAAACTCTCCCTCTACTGCATCATTTCAGGGGACTGTCCTGTTTCTCACAGAAGACCCCTATATTGCATGGGGGAAGGAGCTATTTTCAGATTTTTTTTCCTTCCACATTGCCAGCTGGGGCTTCCCTCAGAGAGGGTGAGAATCATAGAAGATTAAGATTGGAAGGGACTTCAGGAGGTCATCTAGTCCACCACCCTTGCTCAAAGCAGGACCAACCCCCAACTAAATCTCCCAGCCAGGGCTTTGTCAAACAGACCCTTTCACATGTTGTCACCCATATTACCAAGGGGAGGGGATCGGTTTTCTAGAGAGAGATTCTCCTTTAACCATGGAAAGAGGATGGTGTTCTCTAGAAGAAAAGTGTGAGCACACACCCTGGGTATGGTGGTTGGCTAAGGTATTTTTCTGGAAAGGCCTTCAGTAGTTTATAACCATTCTTTAGATTTCTCAATATCTGTCTTAAACTACCTTCCCAAAATGGTATGACTAGATAGTTTGACTAGGCATTGACAGGTTCTGGGATGATTTCTTCACTGTAGAAAATGGTACTGTTTGTTAGACAGTCTTTAATTTTTCTGCTTGTGTTAGTTTTACTTGCAGGTCAGCAAAGGTCGAGCAGTCTGGTAGGACACTTGTCAGGTCCTACTTTTTATTCTCTTTTCTCCTTTGGATTTATTTAAACTCCCTGGAAGGGATTGCAGCCTTCTGAGAAATGTCAGGCTTGTGGTCCAGAAAACATTATTGCCTGGAATTTTCTTAGTGGCAGCAAGCTTCTTCCTGACACCACTAGAATGGGAAGACTAGGCATTGTAAGGGATATGGGGTTCAAGTGTACATGAAAACATAAATCTCAATATTTTCATTGGGTCATAAACATTTTCTTGGTAATAAATCTGGTATGTGTGTGATGAAATCTTGTGCCATGTCTTTTGATCAGTTTTTTAAAAATTCCATTCATTCAAGTGGCAAATTTCTAGAGGAAATACCCGCTTTGGTTATGTCCATTAATACCATCCTGTCAGAGCCCTGCTGTATTCTGTTGCCCATCACCATGTGGGACAAACATGTCGTTTATAAAAAAAACCTAAGGCTGGATCTTAATCTGGAATCCAGATGTCAACTATAAAATCTAAAATGGAAACAAAATTTTAAAAAGTCTTTACCAAATAGCACCATAACTCAGTTCGTAACACTCTCCATTTCAACTCTGTTAGTGTGGGAGAATAGTCACATGGCAAATGGCACACTCAGATTTTTGCATGCATGCTTCATAGTGTTGACTGTTGCTGCTATCTACTTTTAATAGCCAATTGGAAGAGGCTTGTTTGTTTTGTTTTTTCCACCAGGAACCAAAATTTCTTTGCACTTCATCTTAAAAAAAAAAAAAACTGTAAAACTATGTGAATGCAGATGACTAGGCATGGTGATCCTGTCATCTTCATATGGATACTGATGGATTAGATAGTTTTTCTTCTCGGCTCTGTTTGGGCCAATAGTACTTGATCACTGATTTAGTGGCATAAGGGCATGCTTTGTGTGTCATATAGTGGCATCTATAGAAGTAAATGCATCTTGGGTTTTTTATGTTTTGCCTGTTGAGGTTATGTACCAAAGCATGTAGACATTTAACGAGAGCTGGATGATTGTCTTGGATCCATCTGATTTAGGTTAGTGTTCAGTGGATTCTAGCAATCATTCTAGCTTTTTCTGAATAGGACTTGTTTGAACACAATAGCATGCTGGATCAGAGCAATGGCCCTTCTAGCCCAGTATCCTGGCTTCTGGACAATGCTATATGCTTCAGAGAAAATGAACAGAACAGGGTAATTATCATGTGATCCATCCCCTGTCATCCAGTCCCAGCCTCTGCCAGTCAGTCTTAAGGACACCCAAAGGATGGGGTTGCATCCCTGACCATTTTGTGTAATAGGAATTGATGGATCTATCCTTCATGAATTTATCTAATTCTTTTTTTAACCCTGTTGTAGTTATGGCCTTCACAACATCCCCTTGCAACAAGTTCCACAGTTGATTGTGATGTGTGAAGACATACTTCACTATAAAAGCTATTCCTACTAGAACTTCTTTCAGCTTGCATAGTCCTTTGTGTGAAGATAATTATTTTTGAGCTCACTTGACTTTTGCTTTTCTCCTGCTCTTCAAGCTAAAAGTTGCAGCTGGAAAAGACTAGCACCAGGTTCATGCTCAGAAGTGCTTCAGCCTGCAGCTCCTGTGAGGGTCCTAGTCTTGTGGGTGGAATACTTGAACATAGGCACCTGGGCTACTCTGCTGGCAGGTGACCCTGAGTGTAGGGCAAAGACTAAGGATATGTCTACACTAGAAATGCTACAGCTATGCCACTGTAACGTAGACCCTTATTACTGCGAAGGAAGGGGTTCTTCCATCGCTGTAGTAAATCCACCTTTCCAAGAGTCAGTACAAGGTTGAAGGAAAAATTCTTCCCTTGATCAAGGGATGTGTACACTGGGGTTTAGGTCAGCTTAACTACATCTCTTGGGGTCATGAATTTTTCACACCCCCTGAGTGACATAACTAGAGCAACCTAACGTTCTAGTATAGACCAGTCCTAAGTCTGATTGCATGATTTTTCTCACCACCCAACACGCAGAACTCTGTTGTAACTCACGGCTTATTGGCTGTCTATAAAGTCTCCAAGTCATCTACTTTGGCAACTCTTCAGTAGTCATTTAATGGCATAGCACCCATGCTAGTTGATCCTCACTGGCATCTGGTCTACCAGTGAATCTTTTCATGGACGTTGTTTGTTACCCTCCACTTGGTTGGTGAGCCTCCCTATGTGCATTAAGTGTGTGAGGTCTCTAAACCCCTGCATCATCTTTGTTCTATTTCTGGTTTGTCATTGGCTCAACCTCATACTGGCTTATCCACTTAGGGAGACCAAGCCTTTCCTAGCTTTTCTGGGTTGGGGGGCATCTTTCAAGCTGCTCTTAAAACCATTAAAATAAATCTTTATTTAAGACTGCTTTACCACACTTCCCATCAAAGTGCTTTTAATTTGACTCTTTGTTAGTGTCTGTTACATTTTTTTATTCCGTTAGGTACCTCCATGAATGGGAAGTAAAAGTACTTTTTGCAAGTACTTAAAAGAAATATTTTGAGATTCAGTGGAATACATAGAGCCACAGGAATTCTGAACAGGTGTTCTGAGGGTCATATTGCTAGTCTAGTACCAGGGTAACTGGAGGAGTAGCATAAAGGTTCACAATTAGGGGACGGGAAATATTACAAACAACATATTCAGTTTCTGGGGGAGGTATTGTCTTACTGATTCCAAGACATTCTTCCTGGCCAGTGCTCCAAGTTGCATTAATAAGTTCCTGATAGAGCCATGGTGTCCTATAATCAGCCAGAGGAGGCATTGCTTCAGCACATGCAGGGCCTTTCAGAGTAGGTGAAGGAATGAGAGAGAATCTTGTCTGGTTCTTTCTCTTCCAGCTCTGTCACAAAAAATGGTTATACATCTGATACAGTTGGGGGTCTTGCAACTGTTCTCCTGAGCAGGGCTTTTTATTTCTGACCATAAATATTCATTCGTTCTCCATTGTGGGCTGTGTTTTATTTGGTTGTCATTGAGTTCAGTGCCTTTACATGGGTTTTCCAGATGTGTTACGGACTGGGAAGGTTTTTCTTGATTTGGGAAACATGAATGTTCCATTTCATGCCTCTCACATTTGACTTTTGAATGATGTGTTCTCTACATCAGATGCCTATTTCATTTGACTGAGAAAGGATGACAGTGTCTGAAGATGGCACTGAATTATTGTACCCCAAAGAAAATCTGATCAGTGCAGGGGACTGTAGTGGAGCTGTCCTGCATCAGAATAAAAATGGTTTATTCCATTTAAATATGCTTTATCATGCTGCTTGCAGTTCTGGTCGCCCCCTCTCAAAAAGATATATTAGAATTGGAAAAGATAGAGAGAAGGGCCACAAAAATGATTAGGGGTATGGAACAGCTTTCATACAAAAAGAGATGAAGAAGACTGGGACTGTTCAGCTTAGAAAAGAGATAACTAAATGGGAGAGGGAATATGATAGAGATATACAAAACCATGAATGGAGTGAAGACTGTGACTAGGGAAGTGTTATTTGTCGCTTCACATAATACAAAACCTGGGGTCACCCAATGAAATTAATAGGCACCAGGTTTAGAATAAACATAAAGAAGTACAGCTTCACACAACACACATTCAGCCTGTGGAACTTGTTGCTGGAGTTGTTATGAAGGCTGAAACTATAACTGGGTTTAAAAAAGAATTAGATAAAATAATGAAGGATAGGTCCATCAATGGCTATTAGCCACGATGGTCAAGGATGCAACCCCATGCTCTTGGTGTCCCTAATCCTGTGGCTGCCACAAGGTAAGACTGGACAACACAGGATCCCTGGAAAATTACCTTGTTTTCCCACTGAAGCTTCTGACGCTGGAAGATGGGCTACTGGGCTATAGATGGACCATTGATCTGAGCCAGTTTGGCATTCTTATATTCTTATTTCTTGGTCTTTTTCTGAGACTCCCTTGGAGCTTTTATTGCATTTAACCATGGGTTCCATTCCAAATTTCCAGTCCCCTGCCAAGATAACGATTTAGTGTTAATGTATTATTTTCAGATACTTGAATGTCACATGGTGGATATGATTTGGTTTTGCTTGTCTCAAGGTGTGTAGGTAGATTTTTAACTCGGTACAACATTGGAGTGTATCATTCAGGTTGGGCTTTTTCTTTCTTTTCAGAGACTGGGAAGTGGGGGTGATAGAGAGAGGGACCTGCACTGTTTCCTTGTAGGCTGTCCTGTTACTCTATCTTTCCATGGGATGCTGCAGTCATTTGTCCCTGGCATGATGCTGCAGTGACTCAATTCTACATGTTGCTGACATAATAGGGGCATTCATTTTCTCTGCTCACTTCTTGTACTAGCTGAATTGAAAGACAGAATCTCGTTGCTGACTTGTATAAAGACTGTCACTGCTGAAATCAGCATTCCATGTCATTATGGCCATTATGTTAGGGGAATTTATTAAATGATTACCAGCAGAATATCGCAGGCAGAATATCTGTTGCTGCTTCTGTCAGGTACGTCAGGCCGTATGATGAAATGTATTTTTACATTGGATTTCTATACTGGATCAGACTAGTCCATGTAGTCCACTGTCCTGTCTCTGACAGTGGCAAGTATAATATGTTTCAAAAGAAGGTGTAAGAAATCCTGCAGATAAATAGTTATGGAGTTAGCTCCCCTAGGAAAAGTTTCCTCTTAAATCTGAATAATTAAAGGCTGGCTTCTGTCCTGGAACACCAGGGTTTACATCCCTTCTGAAACTTTGGGTTTTTTTTAATTTTTAATATTTACTATTATAATTATGGTTATTCTTTTTATCCATATAAATGCCCAGTCCTTTTCTGAATCCTGCTAAGCTCTTGGTTTCAATGGTATTCTGTGGCAGTGAGTTCCACAGGCTAATTCAGCATTGTGTAAAGTAATATTTTGTCATTTTTGAATTTGCCATCTTTCAGCTTAATTAAATGTCCCTTTATTGTATTTGAGACAAGATGAAGAGAAGCGCCTGATCTACCTTTTCTAGACCTTTCATTATTATTTTATACCTTTGTCATATCCCTTCTGACTCATCTTCTTTCTAAGGAAAACAGTTCTAATCTTTTAAATCTCTCCATGCTAAATTTTTTTTCATGCCCCTAATAATTCTTGTCACTGATCTCTGAACCCTCTCTGTTTCTGTCTTCTTTTTGAGATGGGATGATCAGGACTTAATATAGTATTCCAGATGAGAGTATACTATTGATTTATGTAATGACATGATTATTATTTGTAACTCCAACAGCATGTTACGTGTTTTACAGATAAGTATGAAGAGAAAGTCTCTGCCCCAAGGAACAAACAATCTATATTTACTATGTTAATGTCTATTTCAATGGAAGCCTTTGTCCTATATATTTCTGAATGTTGTGTTCAGTAAGGGCTTGATCTGATGTTTACTGAAGTCAGTGGGAAAGCAACCATTAACTTCAGTAGTGTGGGATCAGGGTCTAATTCCCCAGCTCTCCTCCTCTACACATACTTGCACGCTTAATTAGGGACCTGATGAGGAAGCAGAGCAAGCCATTTGTAGCCCTAGAAAAAGTGCAGAGATGCATCTGTATCATAGTGTGCTCTTGAGTTAACCTGAATTTTGTAGCAGGTTTTCTTGTGGATATATTAAGTTTTAGCAGACAGATTTTTGTATTTGAATCCCAGCCCAGGAAGCAACTCAGTGAATGTGAATAGAAATTGTACAATGAAGCTTCGGCATTTCTATTTCTTCAGGTGCTAGAAAACTACTCAGATGCCCCAATGACCCCAAAACAGATTCTACAGGTCATAGAGGCTGAGGGACTAAAGGAAATGAGGTTAGTATTGATCTTCTTGTCTATAATAAAGTGTGTGTGGAGTGTGGGGGAGGGTGGATAAAAAGGGCTGGATTACTTAGTGGAGTTCTTCCTCCTTTCTCTAATCCACCTTTCTTCTCTGTCTCTGTCTCTCTCTGTAGTCCAGTAATTTGGGAGTAGGACCATACTAGCTGTTTTTCTTTAACAATTGCTGCTGGAGGATTTCCAGTTTCTTGTAAACATGGAGTGAACATCTCTGCCTTTCAGTGGAGTTGTAGGGCTTTTGTAAAATGTTCTTAATGCCAGCCACAGATCTGTCTCTGATATAAATGCTCCTCCTTTGTGTGTTTCTTCTACAAATAAATAACTACACCTGGTCTTCCAATGTTGGGCCTGTGTTTATGTAATGAGTCAAACTCAGTCCTCTGCAGAGCTTTACCTCTAGAGCGGAGACTGCTCCTTTTCCTGTGGTCAGGTAAGAAGCTTCTCTTATGTATGCAGCATACTGGGCTCTTTCTACATATTTTACCACACCACAGTGTTAATGCTGCTGTATTTTTGTGGCTCTTGTTGTATACCTCACTACATATGTCACCTGAAGAAGAGCCTGAACAAGAATATAGGAAGCTACAGAGATAGATGGAACACCAGGTGTTGTCCTAAATTAATTTCCATCTGCTTTTGTTTAATCTATTAGAAAGGAGATACAAAATATCTTGCAGGTCAAAGGAAGTAGATGTTTGCTAGCCATCATGCTGCAAACTCCTTAACTTGGGTTACAAGATGAAAGTTCCCAAGTTTGACTGCACATTGTAAATCAAGCTGTCTTTGGCTGTTCAGCATTCATTGACTCACATGTGGGATCTCAACTCTGTGCTGTTCTAACTGTGCATTGTTTTTCTTTTTGGTTTTATGAACTGTCTTCCACCATGTTGCCTGCATCACTATTGAACTGCTGTATAACTATAGAAGGTAAATGAATTCTTTTGGGACTGAAGCAATTCAGAATGTTAACTTGTTTCTCATCTCATTATCCCTGAAATTAGGAAACAATCACGATGGTTTGAGAAGTGAACAGCTTCCTAATTCACAGACAGAGGTATAATGTGTAGGAGTTACCATTGTTCAGAGAGGGACTGTGCCAGCATGCTGTGCTCCCTTGATAGCAGAGCTGTTAGAACACCCACTCGATACTCAGGATTCTTAGCAGCTAGGTTTATAGTGGGAATGGACTTGGGTGATGGCTTCACACCAGCGTGTGCAGGGAGTAGAATAAGGATGGGCTTATAGTGAAAAGCTCCCTATTCCTTCTCTTTTAATCAGATATTCACTCTGCACTGACCTACTTTCTTTGATCAGTCTTTTTACTCAGATAGGTAACTGAACTGCTTGTGGATCTGTGAGCACTAGGCTGTCCTCTACAAATGGCAATAACAGTGTCTTTTTACTAGTGCAAATTTTCTTGCTGTTTTCCAAGCTTTTACTGATAACTTATCAAAATAGATAGCTAAAACCAAACTTCTCAGCATGTGTGAAGTTAAATCCCTCAGAGCTAAATCATTGTTCTAGTGATTGGTATTTCCCTCCAGGTATATCTGCTTCCCTTCACCCAATTGTTAATTTTCTGCTGCAGGGAAAGATGGCTTTCTTACTTTACCATCTAACACTTCATAGACCCAGTGTTAAAATACAGACTGACCACCACAGGCTATGATCTTGTCTAGCTAAATAGTATTGGACCTGAACGAAGTAGCATGATGACTCAAGGGACACTCTTCTCCCTGTGTCAGTTCTGAACCAGTGCCACCCTGGTTGTAGGAAACACTCAATAGTTGGTGGTACTGTCTTCCTAAAGAAGTACAAAATAGTGGTCCCCAGAGGTTTATGCAAGAGCAGAACTGTTGGGTCCTGTCTCCTGGCTAATTTGTAGCTTCAGTGAATGTTTTTGTCTTTTGAACTTTTGTCCACAGTTTTAATTAGGGAAGTTAATCTTTTCCTTTCCTAAAACTTGTTTCCTGTGGCTTGTAATTTGCAGCATTCTGCTAAGTGCAGAGGGGAAAATGATGTGTAATTTACAGGAAAGGAGTTGGGATTTCTCTGTGATATATAAAAATGACACCTGGTAACTTTGGCTATCTCCAAGGCTTGCGAAGACATGCCAAAAAGCAAACCAGCAAAACAAACTTAATCAAGATTAACCCAGAAGTCGTTCTAAATCCAGTTTTCGGTTTGAGAAGTTGATTCAATAGTTCGGGTTTTTCAGACTGAAACATTGCACTTAGAATGGTTTTCAGTTTCATTTTTAATAATCGTGAACTCTTACGTTGCTTTAAAAACTTCCCTTTCAGGCTCTAGAGGTAATGTGTTACATATGCATGTGTGATTATGTGGAAAACATGACACACCACATCATCATAAAGGTTTCATCTGCATGAGTGTGGGTTGGCTTCTTTACTTACAAATGTCAAATAACCACTGAGTGGTGCGGGCCATCCCAAATGAGTGCCATTAAACCCTTCATGCTACACCATGCTAGCATGTATTCTCTCTGTTATGTATAGTTCAAGAAAACTACTTTAGAAATATTTGAGTTTGTAAACATTTTATTGATAGGGGTTTTTTTGGAGCTCTCCACCTCTAAAACAAGTCTATCTTAGTACCATGAGTCCAGCTATGAAGAATTCAGAAACAGAGAGAAATATCTCAATTTATAAACCTCTAAAAATGACCTAGAGTGGCTTGAACATTAGTGTAACATGATGCTTTCATATTATCCGAGGCTTATCTTGCTGTGATGTATCATGATGGTAAGCAACGCAGAAAGGAAAGCAATAATAATGCTTTTATTGGTTGAGATATCTTCCCCTAAATCTCATCACTGTTCCTTCTGCTACCTGCCTTTGATTTTAAAAAAATGCTGCAGGCTTTGGTGTATTCTCTAAAAATTGGCGTTTAGATCATCTAATCCTCATCTTCCTTTTTCTCTCTGGTTTCAGTGGCACTTCCCCTCTGGCCTGCCTCAATGCCATGTTACATTCCAACTCAAGGGGAGGTGATGGACTCTTTTACAAATTGCCTGGACGTATCAGCCTTTTCACACTCAAGGTAAATTGAGAACTCCTGTTTTCCAGGCTGGGGACAAAATGCGAGTTTAACTTGTTACACACTGCTGTTGATGTTGATCCATCACTGTATGAGTTTAGCATGCTGCCCGTGGTAACTTCATGTGAAACAGAGTCTCTGGATCCAGAATTCTATACACTGTGGTTCTTGCACCTATAAGCCATATGTAATAAAGTTCTTACATTATGCAAGCAAGATAAACTCTCTCCTTCCAGCACATGGAATGTCACTCTTTAGTTCATGCAATCATAAAGGATAGCACATCATCTGAATAATGAAAACTGAATGTTCCCCTTATACAGTAAACTCCCATTTATCCAAAATCCTATTATCCAAACTTCTGCATTATCCGGTTCTCTTTCTTGTCCCCCATGTATCTCATGCTGGGAGATAAGGGATTCAGTTACTGTGGAGATTTGGATAATAGAGCAAAGACTCCTGGCCAGGAATGTGAGGAAGCCTCTGGCTGTGTGGGAGGTCAGCCTGCTGCCAAATGGTTTCTGTGGCAGTGCAGGGAGTCCTCTGGAACCCTGCTATCAAGAGTGAGTGAACAGGGCCATGACAGTGGAGCTGCAGAGGGCTCTCTGCAGTGCTACAGGCGCAAGAAAGACTGTGGTCCTCCTGGCAGAGCAGAGACCTAGCTGGGGGCTATGCTTTGTCCCACACCTTGTGCCTGCAGGGATCAGGTGTCACTAGCCCTGTGATAGTGCAGGGAACCCTCTGCAGACCTGTGAAGAGAGAGAGTGAGTGTGGTAGAGCAGATTTCCCTGTCCCCCCACATCCACCCTGGCCAGGTTTGCGAGGAAGAGAAGGAAGAGCCCCAGCTGTGGGGGAGGCCTCCCTGCTGCTGAACGGCCTCTCCATTATCTGAACTCCCAATTACCTGAATAAAATTAATGTACCTATTGCTATTCGGATAATCGGGAGCATATTGTATTCCAGTCTCAAAAGGATACAGTCAGCTTGCAGATAACATTTGTCTGAAAGCTTTGTATGGACAGTAGTTACAAGTAATACCTAATATTACTATAATTAAAAGAAGTTAACAAAGTGTTTTTTAGTTTATTCACTCTTAGTGTTTGACAGGACGCTGTGCTTAGTTATTTTCATTCTCTCCCCCACATAGTCTGTTTCTTTTTGCTTATAAGACCCTTAAAAACATCAGTAGAGAAAAAGGAAAACAAATGATATATATATTTTGTTTAAGAATTTTTTTTTTAAAGTCAAGACATGCTATTAAAAGAGGTTCTACCTGAAGTAATAATGTTAGTACAAGTTGACAGTCCCTTTAATATGAAATAGAGAAAATATATATTTCTATTTCTTTATTTCTTTAGTGTCTCAGAGATGACAACCTCCTCAAATGCACCTTTGTCTTCTTTACCCCAAAAGGTGCCATATGTTAATGTGTCATTCTGTATTTGAAATTAGATTGAATTCCAAAGTATTTTTATTTGCCATTTGTATAATCCTGTTAAATGAACCTCACAAGCTTGGCATCTCTGTAATCTGGTTGCTGTTTGATACTGTTGGCTCTTTATCTCTAGGACTAAAAAATACAGTGGCTAAATATTGCCACACAGCTCCTCAGCCCAAGAAAATACTTTTTCTGAATATAAACCCCCCACTGTAGTTAAGCATGGATAATTATGAGCAAACTGTTTTATTTTTGTCAAGTCTGCTTGAGTTACATATCTGACAAGGCTCCACAGAGCATGCCAGAAATTCATTTCTACTATTTGAAAAGACTGTTTGGGGGTTAACTTAGTTAACGTGGGCGGTGCTGACTCCTGTTCAGTTAGAAGCTTGAATCTATACATGCATACAGAGGGTTAAAATATGGAGGTGGAAAAATAAAGTGAAAGCTGTAAAGTCTGCACTACTGTTATCTGTGTTGCCAGTGTGGTGTGAGATCAGAATAAACCAATGGGCACTGCCAGGAAGTAGTGGGACAGTGCACCGCAGTTAGGCAAAGGCAAGAGCAGTACTGACAGAAGGAAATAAAATCGCCTGCCAGCACAGAAAAGGAAGAACAGTTATTTCTCCCACTACTCGCATGTGTGCACATGGCTGCTTTGCATATTTAACTGCGGAATAACACTGGATTTTAAACGTGATATAATAATTCATATGTCTATTAAATATATGAGTTTTTCTGTCTTTGCAAGTGAAGTGTTACCTCATATAGCCCTCAGCTTGGTGCTCAATAATTCCTGCACACAGTTGGACTGTTCAAAGATATTCTTCAAGTTAATTCTTGCTTGAAATTTTTGATGGTTTATAATTATTGTTAACATAGTCAGGATTAGTGATAGGAACATGTTTTATTAACCCAATGACCCAGTGTCATAACTTGGTTGTGTTATATTCAAGAGCTTCTGTCTGGGGAAGTGGAACTGTAGCCACTAGAATGTGTGTTCCTGTCTGGCTAGTTCAGGAAACTCTGAAGGGAAGGACTGTAATCACTTAGGTTCTGCTTGGCTCTTCTAGAAGGATGCCTTGCAGTGGTCTCGGAACTTGTCTGTGCCAGAGGGAGAGGAGCTGGATGATGCAGTGGATGCCGAAAGCTGTGGGTCCAACGAAGCCAGCACTGTGAGTGGCGATAATGATGGTAAGTGTCAAATAAGACTAATATTAGACTACAGGCCTTTTCTTCAGGGTCTGATCATGTGCTCTCTTCTTCCAGTGTCTCTTGATGAAACCTCTTCTAACGCGTCCTGCTCCACTGAATCTCAGAGTAAGAGTCTCTCCACTGCCAGAGAGAGCTACAGAGCAGCCTCACAGGTAGGGGTGAGTGTGAGGTTAATGGGAAGGGGCAAAGCCAGGAGTGTTTATTCTTGAGGAGAGATCTCAGTGCCATATGAAGGCTGAGTGGTGGTGAGAGAGATTAGAGACACACCAGTGTCATCTTCCTAAGCAGGGGCAGAATTACAGTGGGAAAGCTGCAGCACAATGAGAATTTTTATGAGGCACCTTATTACAGGGTGAGTGGGTCTTTGGAGGTGGTGCAGGAAAGGAAAGGAGGTGCTGTTAAGGAAAAATGAGTAACACTTGAATACTTGTCTGGTAACCCATTTGTGGCCATGTGGATGTATGTGGCTGAATTTAGCTAGGAAGAGGTGCAATTTAGAGGGTAACCCACATGTACTTTAGCACCCTAAACAGTTTGTGTGTCATTTTTCTCTGGAACACAGACAAGCAAACAAAAGAAAAAGACTGGTGTGATGCTGCCGCGGGTTGTCCTGACTCCACTGAAAGTAAATGGGGCACATATGGAGTCTGCCTCAGGTGAGCATTTGTTGCACCTTGACTGTTTTCAGCCAATTGCAGGGCATGGCCCTTCAGCGCAGATCCTACATGGTTATCCATATAAGCTCTTCTTAGGCCAGGACAAGGCAAATATTTATTTAGTGCTCCCTAAACATACAAGTGATTTGAGTAATTTGTGCAATGTTGCCTTATTGGTTAAAAATTATATTTAATATTAGTATCATCAGTCACCCAACCAGAACTGTCAGTGATGGAGCAGTGACCTAGTTTTGTCTGTCTAAAAGTGGGTCTTTGCACTTTCTAAACAGATCGTTATTGTCATGTGCAAAACCTCTCCCCAGTGGAGCTTCTGCTACTCATGCATGACTCTGTGACAAATGGCTTTGCCTTTAGGTTTCACGGGAAGGCATGCTGATGGAGAGAGCAGCAGCACTTCCAGCAGCAGTAGTTCCTCTCTGGCCCTATGTAGTGCTGCCATGCGCAGTAGGACAGAAATCTCCAGGGATCCTCCACAGCTGCTGAGAGGTATCCGGAAGCCGGCAGCTGGTACGTGCTTTTGAATAAAGTTGTAAGAACTGGCCATAAAAACTGAAGCAAAGATCAAATGTGTCCAGGTCTGTCTCCTTCTTATGGAAGACTTTTATCCTTCTTGGCATCTCTGCCAATGTTAAGGCTTCTCAATATCACACAACTGTGTCCACACCCTCAGTGCAGAGGCAGAAAACCTCCTAGAAGCAAGCTGCCTAATCTGAAATGTAATATTCAGAGCTGGGGTGGGAGAGGAGTGTGGGAGAGGGAGAGGGAGCATGCATACACAGGGCGGAGTTTTAAAGATGTACTTTCCATATCTTTGAATGAATGTTTTTTATAAAAAATGTCGTGATTGAAGCTTAGTTTTTACCAGTCATCTTGTATATGTTCCATGCTTCACGTTTTTATCCTTGTGATAATTCATAAGGCACATTCGATTCCGTGATGTGATGCATCCAAAAATAGTGCAAATCGCTCACCCCTATAAATGGTATAGCCAGGTGAGCTGGAGAGCGATCCCTTTGGAAACTCACTAGTCCCATCCTTTGACTTTATCACAAAGATATAAGAGTAGAGAAGCATTGCCTTTCTAACACCATTGGACCCATGAGTGCAGAAGGTGCAAGGTGGGATCACTAGCCTCCTATATACTAGTCCAAAAGTGATCTGACTGCAGCAAACCTGGAAAAGATGATTCTGAAACATGAGAGGAGTTTGTTTGTTTGCTGTGATTCAGGCATTTGGAGAACTGGTCTCTCAGGCCACAGTGGGGTGGTGCTTTGAAAAGCAGCTCATTTATGGTATTTGAAAACAAGTTATCCAAAAAAGGCACTCATATCAAAACACTGGTCATCTCCTTTCTCTATTCTACCTAGTTATGTAATAAAATGTGAACTATTTGTTTAAAAGTATTTGAGAGATTCTTCCTTTGCACTGGAGTCCCGTGGCCTGTTCTCTTGTAACTTGCTCGTTTGAATTTTATTTTTATTTGGTTTTCTGAAAACTACAGGGCAAATGAAGCGAAACAGAGGCGAGGACATAGATTTTGAGACACCTGGTTCCATTCTCGTCAACACAAATCTCCGGGCACTGATAAACTGCAGAACCTTCAATGCACTCCCTCCGCACTTCCAGCAGCAGCTCCTCTTCCTCCTGCCAGAAGTTGACAGACAGGTACAGGCATACAACAGTTACCGTGCATTTCCTTGCTTACGTTATCATTCCTGCCCCCAAAGAGCTGCTGCATGTGCCTTCCAACTCTTACGCTTTGTCCTCCGTAGGCTGGGACCGATGGGCTGATGCGTCTCAGTGGCAGCGCTCTGAATAATGAGTTCTTCACCCATGCTGCTCAGAGCTGGAGAGAGCGCCTGGCTGATGGTGGGTAGATTTGCTGTGTTGAATGAATGCCGTGTGCGCTATTTGGGAGGAGAAAAATAAACTGTTGAGTTTGATTCTGTACCAGCTTTAGAGTCTGTTTGGCCACATTGCCTTGTTTTGTTTTTCATAGAATCATAGACCATAGGACTAGAAGGGACCTCATGAGGTCATCTGGTCTAGTCCCCTGCACTTATGGCAGGACTAAGTATTATCTAGACCATCCCTGGCAACTGTTGAGAAATTTTTAACAGCAAATTAGACAATAATGGAAATTCCACAACTTCCCTAAGCAATTTATTCCAGTGCTTAGCTACCCTGAAGTAAGTTTTTCCTAATGTCCAACCTAAACTGCCCTTGCTGCAATTTAAGCCCATCACTTCTTGTTTTCTCCTCAGAGGTTAAGGAGAACAATTTTTCTCCCTCCTCCTTGTAACAATCTTTTATGGACTTGAAAACTGTTATCATGTCCCCTCTGTCTTCTTTTCTTCAGACTAAACCCAATTTTTTCAATCTTCCCTCAGAGGTCATGTTTTCTAGACCTTTAATCATTTTTTGTTGCTCTCTCTGGACTTTCTCCGGTTTGTCCTTATCTTTCCTCAAATGTGGTGTGCAGAACTGGACACAATACTCATTTGAGGTCTAATCAGCATGGAGAAGAGCAGAAGAAAATAAGAAGAATTACTTCTTATTTCTTGATTACAACATTCTTGCTCTGGTTTTTTAAGATTTAAGTTACACTTTTCATAGTGCTCAGAGGCCTTCAAAACAAAGTGCCAGCTAGATTTGAATCTTCTCTCAAAATACTACCTCTACTGGGTGGAATATGACTCTCAGACCTGTTCAGGTGTGTATGATCATGTTGCCCTTTAGTGGCTGCAGTGTACAAAAGATATAAACCATAACTTAGGGGAAGGAAGGGGGCAGGACAGATGACCAGGAGTGGAATCTACCTCCAATGTAACTTTTCTCATATCCTAGCTACCATTAATTTTTTTTAATGGTGTGGTTTTTTTTTTTGGTTTTTTTTAGAGTTTTGGTCATGGCACTTTCAAGGTGTCTCTCTTTTAAAAAATTATTATTAAATTAACCACTCAACCTTACTGAATTGAGTTGGGCTTCAGTTATTCTAAATTGAAAGAAAAATAAACAATAAAGAAACCTAATGGTGCTTTTTTCTCACATTTTCTCTTTGATAGTTAATGTGTGAACAGAACACTGACCCTCTTATTGTGTGACACACACAAATTATTTTCTAATCCAGTGATTCTCAGGCTTTTCCAGACAATGGGATCATGTTACAACAGAAAAAAATGTTGGGACCCTTTTCCCTACATAGCCATAAAGAAAGGGTGGGTGGTCAGGATCTCCCTGAGCCAGTTTGTGACTCCGGTTGAGAAATCATGCTCTAATCTATGCATCTCTATTATGCTCATCTCTGTGGAATATGAGCACTTAATCTTTTTCCCCTTCCTCCAACCAACCTTCCCGTCACACAGAGTTACAGTAAATGCGCTGTATGAAGGGAGAATGCACATCCATTGGTGGTAATATCCTAATCCAGCTCTCTATGTATTCTACGGTAAACTGGACATCAATTTTCTAGCAAGCTCCCAGGTTTCTGTGATATGGATATAAATTGTGTGGGAGCTTCTGGTAAATTTCAAAACGGAAACTTACTGAGTTAAGTATAAACATGAATAATACATGCAAGACTGTGTCCCTGCTGCATTTTTTTATATTTAACGTAATTAACATTGTGTGTACATTTTCAGAAGAATTTCACACCTCTCAAATTTATTGTTTCAGGCTCTCTGAATTATCAGGGAGAGAGACATCCCTGCATTGGTTACATTTATTTTACATTTTGAATGTTTTCTATACAACTCTGAGGGCAATTAGAATTTCATGCACAAGTACAAGGAAGGTTTCTTTGGCTATGTTACACTGCCCCTGCAGATTATGGGGGTGTGAATAACAGTGAGTACCAAAGCAATGTGCTGTAACTCCCCCGTGTGGACAATGAGTGCGTGACTAAAAGGTTCCTCGTTCACAGTAACAAAGCCCTCTCAGACAGGATGACATTAATGCGAACTAAGAACCTTTTTGTTCCTGCCCTTACTGTCCATATGAGGGAGTTACAGTGTAGCTCTTTGCACACTGATATTCACACCCCTTGTTGTTTGCACAGGTTAGTGTACACCCTCTGTGACAACTTCTGTGGCCCCTGAATCATAACATTTTCTTTTGGTTTTTGATGTTAATTAATATGATCAGATTAGGGTCATTTCTTGTAATGTAATTAATCTCTAGGGGTGAAATCCTGGCTCCCCTGGAGTCAATGGGAATTTTGCCATTGACTTGAATGAGGCCAGAGTTTCACCATGGGGGTGGGGCCTTTTGCCATCAGCAGCATAAGTGTTTGGTCACAACTGAGTATTGCTCTGGAGAGGACAGAGGGGCCTGATTTTTTTTCCCTGAAAAAGCTGAAATTGGTACTTTGACCACAAGCAGTATTTCAGTATGCCAGGATATCTCATCAGGATATCTGGAATGTCAAAGGGCAGAAAATGTCTGTGTGTCGGAAAGATGCTCTCTAGCCAGCACAGGATGTGTACTGTTGTGAGTGCTATGGAACTTGCTGAATTGACTTTGCATAGTAATGAAACTTGTATTTGCTTGTTTCTCTGCAGGTGAATTCACTCATGAGATGCAGGTTAGAATACGACAGGAAATGGAGAAAGAGAAGAGGGTGGAGCAGTGGAAAGAGAAGTTCTTTGAAGATTACTATGGACAAAAGTAAGGAATTCTGCGTCATTGCTCTTGTTTTATTCAGACCAGGTGGATGGGAAACTTCCCTTTGGTAGCTGGCTGCTCTCAGAAGAAGCAACATCAATCTTTTAGGAGTGCTCATTAGGTAGTGAATCATTCAGATGAGCACTGCAAGAGAATCCTTTAAATGGATTTTTTTGTTTCCAAGACTAGTAGTATTACAGATTATGGTTAGACTGTAAATCCTGGCATTTATCATTCTCCTTATTCCCTGTGACAGTTACCGGGAGTAGTAACTACACAAGATATTTCTTCATAGGCTGATTGAGTGAGATTTTGATGAGTGTCTGCTTTGTAATCAGTGATGCACCACGTACTGCAAGTCATCGTACATACTGTAAATAATAAATTACACCCTTCCAAGGGCATGAAGTCTGACCTAACAAGCTTGCTTTGCCCTTTAACTGATTCTGTGGTTGCTTTGCAGGTTGGGTTTGACCAGAGAAGAATCACAACAGCAGAATTCAGTGCAAGAAGATGCGGAGAATAGGACTGGGTTGTCTGTTAAAGGAGAAGCAGCAAAACCACAGCATGGTCCCTCCACACGTCAACGAGATGGACACTTCAAGAAACGCTCTCGGCCAGATCTGCGATGCAGAGCAAGAAGGAGCTTGTATAAAAGACGTGAGCCTGACCAGACTGAGACTCCGAAAGAGACTGTGTCTGTGGGACCAGATTCCTCCTTCCATAAAGAGACTAAAGCTGAGGTGGATTTGAGAGAAGATATGACAGACTCTTCCTCTGCATCATTGAAGCAAGAGAGTTCAGAATTGCTGTTTTCTCCAGAAGCTTCCAGACTGCACAGTAAAATGGAAGATAAGTCATTTGCAGCCACATCTGTAAACAGAATTCCCAGTTTGCCCCAGGAGAACTTAGATCGGGAGTCAAAGGACCAGAAGAGGAAATGCTTTGGGGAGGCTGCCTCCACCTCCTTCCCCGAAAAGAAGCCCCGGCTTGAAGATCGTCAGTCCTTTCGTAACACAATTGAAAGTGTTCACCCAGAAAAGCCACAGCCTACTAAAGAGGAACCAAAAGTCCCACCCATCCGGGTAGGAGAGGCCGTTATACCTGCTTATTACCTTAGGGACTTTGTGCCCAGTATGCCAAAGTAATACAAAAATATCACGTCAAATTGTTCAAAGAGGGGACTGGAAAAGTCTGTTGTTGATAGCTCTCGCTAAGATCTAGTTACTGCAGTGTGTCGTCTTGTTCAGACTGCCAAAGAGTAGAATGGGAAATCATTCCAAGGTCTCCTGTACACAAATGCAGAGTAGCCTTCTTTATTTTACCAGTTTATTTGTAGTTTTGTGGATGCAAATGGGCTGACTTAATGCAGTGAAGATTTTCAAACTTTCTCATGGTAATTTGTAGTCTCCCCACCTTCCTCCATGTGGGACGGAATCCTCTTGTCTACAGCTCATACTCCCCTGTAGATGAAATTGCAGCTGTGTCCTTTTTGACAGCAGTTGGTCAGCCTACTAATTTCAGTGCGAGTGAATCACACTTGACAGAAATCAAAACTGTCTCTTCTCCAGAGTCCAGACTCAGCTAATGTTTAAGCCATCAGTTTAATATTTGTGTCTGCTGGCTAATGACAGAGATGATCTCACTCTAAAGTGGATTTTAAAAGATGCCATGATATGGAGCCTGAGTAGAAGCCTCTTGAGGACCTCATCAAGAGGCTAAGGGTAGCAGCACTACCACTGTGCCAGAAATCACTTCCGCAAGAAATTTTAACTAATTGTATTGAATTTCATTGAACGGATTTAAAAATATATTTTACTATCTGAGAATATCAAATATTAGATTAACATCTTCTCTTCTACTTCTTTTTCAGATTCAACTTTCACGTATCAAACCACCCTGGGTGGTTAAGGGTCAACCCACTTACCAGATATGCCCCAGGATCATCCCCAACACGGAGTCCTCTGGTCGGGGCAGGACTGGTGCCCGAACACTCGCAGACATTAAAGCTCGTGCTCTGCAAGCCCGAGCCCAGCGAGAGGCTGCTACAGCTGCCATTGGAGGTGGGGGTGGGCCGGGAGGAGGAGGAGGGAGCAGCACCGATAAAGGAGGTGGTGGAGGAGAATCCAGTAGCCATACAGAATACAGGAGATCAAAGAGAACTCATGGAAGGTGTGCGTCAAATCTACAACGAACACAATTACTGCCGCCTCTCCATCTAGATGGAGAAAAGTCTAACTCTGCTAAGGTAGCAGTGCAGGTAGTTAAAACAAATTTATCTGAACCTGCAAAACAGGACTCCTACACTCCTAATGGTGAGGGAGCCTTCATTCTTGATCATGCTGCAGATGTTATCTCAGGTGGGACAGAAGATATTGCTCAGCATGCTGATGGTTTAACTAACAGCCAGCTTGATGATGCTTTGACTGGATCATCTTTTGACTCTGCAACTTGCCTGGGTCAGGAGGAGAACTTTGAGCAGTTCCTCCATGACATAAGAACTGAAAACACACCTCACATTGGCTCACAGGAGTGGCAGAGTAATAAGCAAGAATTCACAGCTCCTTCTGTGAATGGTCTTTTTTCTCAGGTACATGGGTCTGCAGCTAATCTCTTAGATGATATCAATTTTGTACCAAGAATTGAAGATGTTGGCACTCCCATAGAGTTGAACTGTAGTCCTCCTACAAAGGAAACTTGCTCCAATAATTCTAGCCTTACCCAAGAATTGTCATCAGATGGTAAAGAACGACGTGAGCCAGAAACTGAAGCTAGATTTAATGGATTCCATCCACCCACAGGAAAATGTGTAATTGATCATGATGATTCAAAAATGAATACTATTGGAATGGAGAACATGGGCTTAGAGTCACATACCTTCCCACACCTGCAGGCAGAAAAACAGCATGAAAGTGAACTACAGAATGGAGAACAGAATAAAGGGTCTTTTGTGAAACCTTTTTCACTTGGTGATTTAACTGTTCAGAATGGAATTAGTACCTCAGAAAAACTTCCACACCTGTGGGAGAGACCACTGGGAGCAAACACAGAAAATGTACATCAGCACATGAGAGACACTCAAGGGTTTAAGACAAATGGAGATGACGAAAAGCAGAGTACACACAGTGAAACAACAGATACTGCTTCAGATTTTGAAGCTGACCTAACTGATGAGAATGTGGAGGTGGATATATGCTTCAGGAATGTCTACCTTAAAGAGGCTACAGGAAAAGGAGACCCATTCAGTAAGAGCAACACTGGGAGAGATGCAGGGATTAAATCCGACTCTTCCATGAAAATTGACAGTCTCCCATACATGGGTGACTTGCCATCAATAAAAATGGTGAGCAATGTGTCTCAGCCTCAGAGATGGCCACCACATGCACCTCTTCCTCACAAACCTTCCGAGAGTCAGAAAAAGCCACCAGGCTCCACGAGACCCATATCTATTGAAGCCAACAACCCTCTGGTGATGCAGTTACTTAAGGGAAACCTTTCTTTGGAAAAGGTTCTACCAGTATCTCATGCCAACATCAAGTTGGAAATTACAGAGTCACCTCTGGACAGGCCATCAGAACACCACTCATTACAAGTGGAGAGAAGTAGCAATTGCCACTTTGGTCAAGAGTTTTCCCAAGATATGGGGATAAATACAAGTGACCTAAGCAGAAGTGATGATTTCCATTCTCCAAAGGCTTTAAGAGATCCTATGAAAACACAGTGCAACTCTGGGACAGTGCTGCCCAAACCGGAAAGCCCGGAGAACCAGCCTGATGTTCCAGAAAAGTATTCCAAAGTTGGCCCTAGCTTGAGCTCATCAGTCCAACTGGCAGGTATGGTGAGTAGCTCTCAGAAACCTAAAGAGTTGGGCCCTAGAGAGAGAACATTATCTTCCTGTAGCTTTGAAGATCAAAAGGAGTTGCCCCTGGTCCATGGTGTCCCACAACACAATCCACTAACTAATGCTATCGTGACTGGAAGCCCTGAAAAGCTAAATCCACCTGCAGCACCTAGGTTTTTATCTACAAATGTAACCCCTCCTGGTCCAAATCAGATCAGTGGAGCTTCAATTAATAAAAGTTATGTTGGTGTCCAGGGCAAAAAGCTCTTTGGTTCTGGTTTCCCCTGCAACACTGCTGCAAGATTACATCATCCAAGAACTTTGGAGCACATTGCGACCATGAGAACTGCGTCCCCCAACAAGCAGATTCCACTAAACAAGAGCTCTGCATCTGGAGAAGGAGCACCAAATGTCAGGGAATACTGGCCATCAAAGCAACATGCAAACACCGTAGGAGGAATAAAAAATGAGAATGTAATGGCTTGTGGAGGCCCAGCCAAAGGTAACGTGAAGAACAGGAAGGATGTTGCACACAACCCTGTGGAATTGATGGAGCATTTGCAGAGTGTTCCCCTTGTTATGGACTTGCCATTTTTCAAGTTACCAAGAGAACCAGGAAAAGGACTCACACAGCCCTTGGAGCCTTCTTCCATCCCCTCTCAGCTCAATATCAAACAAGCATTTTATGGGAAGCTTTCTAAGCTGCAGCTTAATTCCAACAGCTTTAATTATTCATCCAATGCTACTCCGTCTTTTCCCAGAAGCCTTGCTGGAAGCATGATGCAGCTAAGCCACAGAGCGAACTTTGCTGCAACCCATAAAACGTCTCTTTCTGTGCAGATGTTTGCCGATAGCAGCAGTGTCGAAGAAATATCACTCAAATGTTCCTGCAGCCTTAAAGCCATGATTATGTGTAAAGGGTGTGGAGCATTTTGTCATGATGACTGTATAGGACCCTCAAAGCTTTGTGTATTGTGCCTTGTGGTGAGATAATAAATTATGGCCAGGGGAAAAATTGTATATTTAGTGTGTGTATTTTGATAATAACTGACCCTAAAACCTGTACACAAAATACTATTCTGTTTATAATAGAGACAATATTACACTTTAAGTTTTGGTGAGAGAGTTGATTTTCCTTCCCACTAAAATTCACAGTGCAAAACCTGATCTTACTCACAGTTACACTCCCCTGCCTGTGGGTTGTGCGCTACAGGAGAGATCTTCTGCTTAACGCCATCATGGAAATGTTGATTGAGCTCTTGGCGCACGTACTGAGGCTACTACCTGACAGAGGCAGTTTGCTCTGGGAATTCACGGAGCCTTTTTTAAGGGAAGCATTTACATCCAAAGGAACTGGGATAGAGTGTTCTCTAAGGGCTGAGCTAGGTTAGTCCTAGCCTTGCCTTCACAGAGCAGAATACAGTCTTCCACTCTCCATTCCCTGCCTGATGGGAAAAGTACTATTATACATTCAATGTGGACATGAAGCTTCTCTCTAGATGGTGGCTGTGCAGTACTTGGAATGCCACAGCAGAATCCAGTAACCAGTAAAACACTCGGCAAGTGGCTGAAGAGCCATATATGGGTGATTGCATGTTGGATGGAACCAGCTAAGGGAATGCAAAAAGCAGATGGTGGTGGCTGCCAGCTTCAAGGCCTTCTGCTGGACTAAAGGAAGACGTATGGCCTGTGGAACTGTGTGCACCTGACTGAACTGTTAGACCAGGTGACATGGCTGCCTCTTCTGGCCAAATGTGGCTACAAACTTGCATGAAAAGCCCAGAGTTCCTAGGGGTTCGTTAGTGTGGCCAGTAACCTCCCCATATTACAGTCCTACTACGAAACCCTTGCCATGCCAGTATCTGACCACCTGCAAGTGTCTGGCTGCGCATCTGCGCATGATGGTCGTTTTACATTCAAAGCGGCGTTTCCTTTTTTTTATAGTTTAACTTTTCATTCTTGGATGTACAAAATGAATTATTTGGTTCTTGTAAGTATCCTCTATGCATCTGTTTGATCATGTATTTATATGTTGTACACAGTACTGGCCAATTCTGTAAATGGATGTAATGTACATAGAACATAAAGGGGTTTTTGTTTATTTTCAGGCTCTACAGCAGTATTACATTAAAGTGGTGTTAGTTATTAATCTACATCTGTAGTCAGAGCCATTGTATTCTGTGCTGCCTAATGTGAGGCTGAACATGCAAAGGCGTCACTCTTGGTTCAGACTGCCTCTCTTTCCGCCTACATGGCTTTGCTGTGGGCAGATAGACTGCAATGTGCAATGTCAAGGATGACCTGCCCTGATTTGCTGAGCTGGGTGTATTTTGCTCCTTGCTCATCTAAAAAAGCATTTCAATAGCAGTTACTGGTCATTGTCATAACTGGTGAGTCTCCATGAACAGTGTTATAGCTGCAGTGCAAAGGTGTGAAAGCCCTTACGTATCCAGAATTGATGCAGACAGAAAAATTGATCCTCCCTCCTTTGAGCAATTGCCTTGGCAATGGGTTGCTCTAAGTGGGGGAGAAGCAAACCTACAATTTTATTTAACAGCTTTCTTCCACCCCTTTTCTAGCTCCTACCTACCTCTTTCTTGACTATGCTTTTATTTTTTTGTTAAATTGTAGACCTCCCTGTTTGAGAGCTGTAGAGTGTGTAAAATCTGTGGGCTGCAGCAAGCTTCTTCGTCTCTGAAATGGTTTACCCAGAACCCATGTGGCAGCTTGATATTGTGAAATGAGAGAGAGACGGGGTGAATTGAAATGCAGTATTAGGGAAGTCTTGAGGGGATGGTGTGAAAACCTGCTTACCAAAGATAGGGAGCGGAGCTGGGGCAGTCTGGCTCTATCCTTTAGAGCCAGTGTAGGGTACAGATTGAAGCTGGTGTGATCTGCAGAGCTCTCCAGAGAGGTCCTGCTCTTGTATGTCCCTTGTGGTATTGGAAAAAATAAACATTCTGTAAAACCTGCATGTGTGCTTTCAGTCCTCTTCTTCTGAAATGGTCTGGCTGTTCTGGGTTTGGGAGCTTAACCAGTTGGATATTGTCTTGCCCTGGCCGTTCTGAGAGGGAGAACGTTTGTCATTTTTACAGGCGAAGTTTTTCCTTTTTGCTTGAGGAATGTCCTCAAGAGCTTTTAAACTGAGCTGATCAAAAGGGGATCGTCATTCTTGTCTGAACTTCAGCAAGTCATTTTCATACGCTAACAGATAATTGAAAACACTGCAACTGCATGTACTGTATGTGGCCAACTGAAGTAAAAGTACCTATGCCACAAAACAAGTAGTTTGGGCTGGACTTCCTGCCAGAGCAAAGTTCACTGCTGTACAAGCGCTTCTGCAGTGGTGTTGCTCCTCGATACTCATTTTATTGGTGACAATGCACTATAAACAGTGGTATCTACCTATCTTAAATGTTCCTAAGCAGGTATTTGGTCTTTGTTATTATATGGCATTTTCCTCCAATGTCTAGTTAAATTGTTGGATTAATGGGATTTTAAATGCTGATTTCAAAGCAATGTAATGATTTGGTACCAATTACAACACTTTTGAAACTAGCTGTAAGCTTAGATTGTCAATATATTTTTCTTCTAGGCAGTGAGGGTTTTTGGAGGAAGGTTAGTAAGAGCTTTTACACTGTGGTCAGCTATAGCATCACACACCTCTATTCAGTAATTCCAGCTTTCACTGTAGTGGTGGTGGACTGATAAATGTGACACTAGGCCAGTTGGAGGGGAAAAAACCTCACTCACTCACGCCCTCCCCCTCCCCAGTATGGAAGCTAACTATATCATTTACATTTTACAGTGCTGCTGTTACAGTAGCACCCACTGCTGAGGTCTTCTAGTGGCTCCTGCACCTAATTCACTCCTAGGTAACCATGCATTTGTTTAGCAGCAATGGATTCATTCTTCCTTGTAGCTTCTTTAGTTTGCTTGTATGAAAAACTAAAACCAGCTAGGGTAGGAGGAAAGAGGGATATAGCTGAGTTTTGCTGCTGTTGCCTAATACAAGGAAACATTCTGTTCGAAGTGTGGAAGAAGGTTCATATTTTAAAATTGTAGATTAGTCTTACAGCAACATTGTGTTCAGATTTATATGTATTTAAAAACCAGTCCTAATGGCAAAGCAATCCCTCCAGTACTAGGAACTGAACTCAGAAAGGCATTCATTGGCCTTAAATATCCTCTAAGCTCTGATGCTTTGGCAATGTATTGTTTCTAAAAGTCAAGTGTGTGCTTATGGCAAGATTTGTTGTTTTGTTTTGTTTTTGCCATCAGTTGAAGTTCTTTCACTGTAACTGAGGAGGTCTAGACTCCTGAGTGTTGTTAGATGGGGGGCTCTGTTAAAAGAGAACTTAATATAGTTGTGAAAAATACATAAACTCACCATTTAGAAATGTTAAATATAATTTAAAATGGCTAAAGAACTGAGAAGTCAATAGCTTGCCTTTCTGATGGTGCGGTGGCTGACAGCAGCAGAGTTAGCTGTTCCTGGAGTAGGAGGGGGCTGGGAGATCTCAGCTGGTTTTAGGGAAAGCCATGATATTTTTTGCTTGACTCTCACATTGGTCTAGTGTGAAGAATCCTTATTTTCTCTATAATGTTTTTCTACTTTTCAAAACACCTGAGCACCTCTTGCCTCCCTTTTGCATTCAGCTGAGCAATGCTCCGGAGTGTAATGCCGTTGTAATGGAACGATTGAACAGCTTGGCAGTAACAGCAAAATTCGTCGCTTCCTCGAGTCAAAAGTACCATTTGCAGTTGTGGAGCTACTGAAACAACAACAGGTATTTCTAAATGTTCTCAGCACTCACTGAGATACAAGCACAGTAGGTCCCCGCTGATCCCCAGCCCCCATCCGTAGATTCACTGCTCAGTGTAGATTTAAGAGTAGAATGCTGTAGAGGCCTAGTATTACTAAGACGTCCTTATGCTTTCAAAACGCGCAGGAGGGCACGTTTACCAGTGTGTATTCTATGAAATATCCTGAATAAGTACAACTAACATATAATAGTTAAAAGTACAATTTAGGATGTGCTCTCCTTGATGTTTCTTACAGACTGCTGACTAATGTACAATATTCAGCCATTTCCAGTGGGTCTCCTGGTCATTCCCTTGCCAAATGTCCATCAGCCAACTTCTGTTGGTGGGGAAGCCCTGCCCATTCTGGAATCAAAGGTAGGGCAATGCAAATTACTATTTTAGCATCCACTCTGGCTCTTTAAAACCTGTCACACTTGTTTTTCCTAGGTCCTCTGCCTTTGTCACCCAATCACTGATGTGAATTAGTGAGGGTTAACTGTATTGTGCTTTGAGATCCCCTAAGACAAAGGTACCATGTAAGTGCACTTTTATTTATTTATGTAAAGAACAGAGTTGGTTAGGAAACTTTTTTTTTTTATGGACAATACTGATTTTTTTTTTTTAAAGAAAAAGTTTTTCATTGGGAAAAGCAAAAGCTTTCCATGAAAAGCAGATGCTTTTAGCAAAAAGTTTTCATTTTGTCAAAAAAAACTTTGACAGCACCAATAGTGACTTAATATAGCTATCTAAAATGTAAGAATAGCTGCAGCTGACTCTTAAGGAAGACACAGTACAGCTTGCTTTAAGGTACTTGAAGGATGAAGGCACCTGTTTATTTTGTTTTTAAAACACCTATATTTTAAAAGCTGTTCTTGATACCAGTAACAATCAAACTGGCCTTCCATGTGTGAGGTCATAGGCTGACACTGGGCTGCAAATCCGAGATCTCTGATGGGAACTTGGGAGACCATTGGTGGCCTGTGTCTCAGTTGGTGGAAAGGAAACTTACAGGCGACTCCAGCTGTGTGTGGCACTGGAGGTCTCAGTCCTGTTTGTTATACAGTGTTTATTAAGTAGATTCAGTCTTATATATGATATACAGATTCAAAAGAAAAAAAGGATTCCACATACTTATGAAATCAGTGCATTTAGCAAGTAATACCATGGAAATAACAGCTTGATTAACAGCTCATTGGTCTTTGTTAAGTGAGGGGGACAGGGAGTTGGCCTGTGCTAATCATTCCACAAACAGAACAGAATTAAGTTGCATCACATATAATAGACACACGTTCTAAGAATTAAAATATTAAGCCACACTTACTGGAAAAATCCACAGTATATAACACAAATAATTTTTATAGAGCTTATTGAGGAGGAAGTGCTCATCTGCTTAAAAGAGCCACATTAAGTTGCATAGGTGCCTATCTGCAAAAATATCCTTTAGAAATGAATCAGTTGATTAAGCAATAAAGTGTCACCTTAGAAGCTAGATTCTCTTTCCATGGTGGTTTAAGTGCCATATGCTCAGTATCTGAGCCCCCCTGGAAAGTACTAACTTTCTAAGTGAGCTGCCTCCTACTCCATTTAGGAGCTCTTGTGTCTCTAGGGAGAATACTCTTGTATCATTTTTATTTTAAATTAGTATCTTAGCTGATTTAACTGTGAATCAGTTAAATTGTGTTCAACAGTGCTGAGGAGAGGGTTTTCCCCTTCTCCCTGGTCTCCACTAGGCTTGAGCATTGTCCTGGACTCAAGTGGAACCTCAGGTCAGCTAGGTAGCTTTCACCTTCCTGCCTGGGATGTCAGGGAGGGAAGGCAGTGAAATAGCACCATCATATGGCTCTATTTCTGTTTGGGGTCCTGGCTGTTTACTGTCACCTCACCCTCTTAGATCAGCTCTCAAATTTTAAACTATAGCTATTTCTTAAATTGGTCACTTAAAAAGAAAGTGTGATAGACTGTGCAAACGCCCAAATCTCTTGCAGCACATCCCAGTTCTGTGTTTTTTTAAGGTGGCTGAGTATATGTCAGTAAGACAGAGAGTGAGTGTGTCTGTGGCTTTGCTAAGCAGATGAACTGGGTGAGGTGCGTCTTCCTCTTCAGCAGCAGGTCTTGCAGAACACACAGGGGCCGGGAGTTCTGTACATGTAAACAGTACACTTTCACTGAGTCCAAAATTAGGAGCAAAAATACAAAGGTTCACATTGGTCTTAGGTAGATACAGGCGAAGAATTGAGCTGTCCAGCTCTGAAACAACCAAACAAAAGTTTCTAAAGCACCACTAAATTATATAAAAATCAGACCATGGACGGATTGTAGTTGGTATTCTGGTGAAATACTATGCTACCTTGTAAAAAGTTTTACAAAAAATTACAAATCAAAAGTATATCAACCCTCTGAGTTCAAAGCAGCATTTTGTAAATGACTGGTACTAAATCCTGTGGCCGCCTGTGGGAAGAAGGTGGCCCTTGAGAGTGGGGAGATACAGGTCCTGTCTGCTTGGAATCCTGTGAACATTTCCCCCTTGCTGAAACACTGTCACTGTGAACTGAACATTCCCTGTGTAAAGTGGTGGTGGTGATGATGTTTAAGACAAGAGCTCCCCTTCTACCTCTCACAAAGCCTGGAAAGACAGGGCATTTTGCTCCTGCTTGTTCTGTCTCACTGAGAATCATAAAGTGAGATTCCTAACGCTTTGACATCTAGTGAAAACTTATGAAGATGGCTGTGAAACAGCCTTTGAGTAGAGAAGGACAGGTACTGAATAAGGATCAGTTAGAGCACTGAGATGTTCTGTGGAGACTAAAGATGGGGTTTACATAAAACTTTCCCTAACACAAATACGTAGTGGATCTCATTTGTTTCACAACTTGTCACAGATACTATCACCAGGGCTTCAGAAATGTGAGTTTGTACCATCCAGCTGCAGGCTATGAACATTAGTTGATGTTAGAGAGTAGGCTGTCAATTGTTCTTCCCATGCAATCATGAGTCTCAACTGTGTTCTACCAGTGGGTTAAATTTTAAGAGCTACTATACTTTTAACACACGCTAAGCCAACTTCCAGGCTGATCTGGTAAAGACAGCTAAACTTGCATAAATACAACTTTAAACAAACTGTTGCTGATGTTGATCTGTTATAATAAGCCCTTGGGCAATGTCTTCGTTGGTTAATTGGCTGGCAAATTTATGGCTAAGTGTTCATGATGGCCTCTTTAAAAGGAGCAGAGGCAACAATTAAGTAATTTATATAAGAGAATTCTGGGACAGCGATTGTCTCTGCCTCTCTTTAACGTTAAGACTTTCACAAGTGACTGTGGTTAACATTTTGTAAAAGGCTTGTTACTTCATGGTATTGTTCACTTAAAATAAAATATTTACATAAATTCAAAGTTTGGGAGGATGCAGTGGACAAATCACGTGGGCTGGTGAAGTGCTGGGGAAAGCATCGGCCTGAAATCTGGGTTTATGTGTGGTGGTTCTGGTCTCAGATGCTTTGGCTCTGATCCTGACCCTGGAGGTTGGTCAGATTTTTGTCTACTCTCCGTATACCCCTAAGAACCAAAACATTAGGAATGTTCCAAAGAACCACACTGTTGGCTCATGTTGAAAGGAGGGGAATCAATGTGGATTTACAGCAAATCACCACCGTCTCCCTGCAAGGATCCTCTGACTGTAGAAAATGGTCAGGAATTAAATCCCTTTTCTCCAGCAGCTGGGGAGAGGTCAGGGTTTGGGGACAATGGTCAATGCACTCATTAATCCTATTGAGGGCCAGGCTGGGCAGTCCGGTTTTAGAGAGCTAGAAGCCTGGTTCTACATTACGGCTAAGGAAAGGGATAGGGCCTTGTTCTTTAGCCAGCATAGTTTTCCCTCCAGTGTGAATGGAAAGTAATTTGGTTTAAAAAGTTCTTGAAAAACCATTTGAGGCTCAGTCCCTGCTGGAGCCCAACCTGTGCTACCTGAAACGGTGTAAAACCCATGGGCTAGCATGGTTTATTTCTGCAGTATGGAGGGGACAGTATGGGCCACGGCAGAACAGAAACCTTCCTTCCTAAAGTGAGTTCTCCATGAACTGCTCTAAAAAGAGCTGACTTCAGAGAAGGAAATCACCTGTTTTCATATTCTCCCAGTGTAGCTGGTGCTGGTGTTTGTGGTTCTTGCCCTAGAAAGGAGGCAGGAGAGAGAATTTTGCCAGCACTGACAAGGGAGAAGGAGAGAAGAATTCTCACAGGTTCTCAGGCAGCAATTAGCTTCTGCTTTTTATGGCTACAGACTAAGTTGCATTGCTTGGCCCTGCTCGGCATTCTGCGGCCTGAGTGAAGTCCCTGGCTTTAGCAGCACTGGCGGGAGGTATTGCACTGAGCCAAGGGAAGTGCAGTGTTTCTGGGTTTGGGGAGGCTGGGAGTTGGGGAGAAACAACTATGATAATCGGGCCAATTATTTTTCACACTTGAGGAATTGTGAGCTTTTCTCAGGACTGTTATTGGGAGTATCCTGGACCCTGGAGAGAATTTCCATCCTTTCTGCTGCTGAATGTCTCCTAATCTCTTTCCTTCTGAGTAGGAATGAGCTGCTTGTTGAAGTGAAGTAGATTGTTTTTCTCTTTAAAAGCCTGCACTAGTCTTTATTATTCCCATGTGTTTATCTAAACAGTTCTCTGGCTGCTGCCCCAGCACTGGTTTCAGATGTACTTTTGGAGACAACCTGGGATTCTTCATTCAGGAGCAGTCAGACATCATCCATTGTGACAGTGAGCTGCTGTCCAGCAGCAATGCGCTTCCTTCTCTTCTGAACAAAAAGGCAGCGAGCATAGGTCAGTCATCCATCTGCTGGCTTAGTCTGACTCCTCAATGTCATCCACTTTTCTGCTCCCCAGTCCTGGATGCACATCATAGTTGTACACATTATGGGAGGAACTGTTCAGAACCTGACTGGTGAGTCCTGGAAAAAGCCCACAATGGAGTGTGAGGTAGAATACAGAGGGTGAATGCATGACAATGGTTCTCAGATATTTCCTCTTTTGCTTTGCACTGAGCCAAATGAGTGTGAGAGGTCCTTCGGGTTGGAGCTCTAGTAAGCTTGCGGAGTCTCTACAGAGATATTGGACCCCATTGCTGCTGCTACAGGACTGCTTAGAGTAAAGGTCAAAACAAGACACACTTTCTTCATTGTTCAGCTTCTGCTTAAGCTTGCTGGAGGCTGAGCAGCCTAGAAGTTCTAGGGCTAGATGGCAAACTTGCATCCTGTGGAACAAGGTCTCTCCCAGGAGAAGCAGGTGTAGCTGCCCAGCCATTAGTAGTGTAGTGATATGGAATGTATTGTTTCACAGGAATAAATTCCTTCTGCTCAGACAGACACAAAACTGGCAATCTATACAAACTCAAAATAATCCATTTTCAGAAAAATAAATTACTAAGGGGAGAGGAGGGTCCATTTCTCAATAAATATGCCATTCTGCTCACCTAAGACCTTGAAAGGTAATGATCTGGGGATGGGATTCTAATCTTGGGGTCCACAAAGGTTATTCTAAATACATCTGCAGCCCCAAACCTCCCCAGGCTCCCTTCCACCCTAGAAAAATCCCACACCCATCCCAGCTGTAGGTTTGGCTGCTTCTGCTCAGCTAGGTGCACCTGTGTTGAGAGAGTCAAAAATGTGTCTTTGTGCCCCAAGTCCCAGGTGCTCGGAGTGTAAAAGAAACCAGCTCTTGGGTTCCACCTTTAAAACTAAACACCAGCTACTTGGTGGGAGGTCGATGGCTAGTCCTGAGCAGGGTACCAGTGGGAGCCTATTTCCAAATTGTCTTCTGACACAGGAGCTATGCAGACACCAGGAGTCAATTCTGCTGTAAAATGAGGTTTTCCAGTTCATCTGCAGAGCGAAGAAGAAAAGCTGCTGACTCTCGGTAGCCGGCAATCAGTTGCCGCACTGCACTGATCTCGGTAGGGCTGAGCTGAGCAGCTGGCAACCCCCTGCTGGTGCTGTTAGAAGAGGCTGTACCAGATGCCCCACCTTTCATGCTGAGATCAGTAGGACCTGCAAGTGAAGAGTAAGAGGGAGGTTCAGGAAAGGCACTGGCACAGTTGCTGGCCCAAAGTCGCACATCAGAGTGAGAGGGGAAAACACCAACAGCATCTGCTATTTTGATTCACAGCCCCTTATCCAGCACTCTACATCCCTATCGTAAGATGTAGGCTTGAGCCCCACAGAACAGACTGTCAAGTACTAGGCCCCCTCCAACTGCTGCTCTGTCACAAAGGCACTTCCATGGCTCTCTCTGCCCCTTATCAAAGAGTTTTTGTGTAGGTGTCGTTTGTAAACGAACAGTCAAATTCACCTGTGCTTTGCTAGGAGTTAGATCAGGCACAGGTCAGATGCAGCTGGTTTAATATTGTAATAAAACACGCAAGTAGGGGAAGGTTTTGCACCTATAGCACAAAGATAGATTCAGTGCAGGTTTGTCACGGGCTAGAATCACAATGAAGCACTTGTGAGCTTGGCTGAATTGGCACAAAATTTAAAGGGTCAGTCAATCTTGTATCTGCAGTTGTTCCAGCTCACTCCTCAGAGTACTGGGACCTAAAGTTTAGGGGGCCGTGTTCTCAGTGTCTGGTTTTTCCCTGCACGTGATAGCATGTGGCATCAGTGCTTTTGTCAGTTGCGTAATTTTCAAGCTCCAGAAGGGACTCCGAAGCACACGCTGCAGGAGGGGGGTTCCCAGTGCCAGCAACAGATGGGGGAGGAGGGGTAGCCATGAGCGTGTTTGGGGATGTTGCTCTTGGGCCCACCCAAAAAACCCTTCAACACAAAAAATGCCTTCATTGAACAAATCAGAAGAAGGGGGCTAAAATATTGTTACAGGGCTGTGCGTTTGCATGCTGTGTTCCACAAATGAGAGACGCCCAGAGCATGAGTTAATTCCAATCCCACAAACCCACCCTTAACCTGAGGCAAGTGAGTAACTTTCTCTTTCTCTCTCAGGGACTTTTCTGGGCCCCATCATTACAGCACCGGAGCACCTCACAATATTATTTGTTGTTCTTTCAGCACCCCTGTGGGGTGAGGCACTGCTGTTATCCTCATTTTACAGATGAGGAATTGAGGCACAGAGACTGACTGATTTGTGCAAAGCCACCCAGGATATCTGCAGCAGAGCAGGAAGTGGAATCCAGGTCTCCTGTGCCCAGCTGTGCCCTACCTGCTGGCCTGCCCTCCAGGCAAGCAGACACTTTGAGTTCAGTGGGAGCTGCTGGCTGCTCTTTTTACTTCTGAATGAATTCGGGGCTGCGTAAGCAATTAGGAGCCTAATTTCTGACCAGGATTTAACACTCCTCGTGTCTGGTATAGTTTGACTTACAAGCGAAAAGCAGATAGCACAGGAAAGAGGGCAGTAATGGGAAATGGGACACAATCAGCGGGTATGATGGAGGAGGTGCTCGGGGTGGAGGACAATGAAAGAAGGCACAATGGGAGGAGGAGGGGATAAAACAAACTCCCTTCAAGTCAAACCCATGGGAGAGGAGATTTGAGGCAGCCCAAGGCAATGGAGGTCAAAGAAGAGCCTGGAAAGATGACCATTAGCACTGGGAAGGGAGTGGGGTTAGCAATTTGAGGGGAGTGTTTGTGGAGAGGGAAAGGCACCAGGCAACTGAGAACTGGAGCTGCAGGGGGAACAGAAAGCTTGCTAGGAAAGAGACAGGGTAACAGGGAAGTGGGTTAGGCTGGGGAAATAGCCTGCTTCTGTGCAGTGATTGATAAGAGAAAGATGGTGCTACAGCACACACTCTAGGAGTGGGGGGGACAAAGGAGTGCAGGCTACATTCAAATGGGGATGAGGGAGGGAATGTTGAGGGGCTCTGGTATGAGCTCTCCTGGCTTTACAAGAGTTGGCAAGAGCCTGGGAAGAGCAAGGTTTGGGGCTGAGGCCTAAACGTGGAGAAAGAAGCAGGATTTCAGCTTCATGTATCCGGTGCATGCCAGGGCTAGGTCTTGATTGGTCAGTTTGGAGTAGGCTGTAATAAGAACACCTGTGTGGCTGGGCAGCACCTCAAGGGAACTCCCAGCTGTAGAGGAAGGTCAGTGGAAGTGAAGGATTCTGCTTCTCCCCCTCCACAGAGAGCCCTGGAGTGCCTGTGCTAGTCTAGAAAGAAAGCATAACATCCTCTACTTGATCTGGAAGGATTAGGACTCAGCAGCTGGAGACTAGGGTGGGGGTCTTTACTCAGGGTTAAGAGGCATTAGGAAAGGATGACAACAGTTAATCCCAGACAGGCATCTTTCAGGACTCCGGAAATCACATCCTTTCAAATCCTTACTCCAGTCAGCGAGGGAGGGGTGGGGACGAGGCCCCTGGACAGGCATTTGGGTCTGCAGCAGACAGGAGAAAGGGGCCCAAGAGCAAAGACAGCTGAGGGGAACGGCTCAGGGAGGAAAGAAGTCTCATGACTATTGGTTGCGTGCGAATGAAGACCAGCAGGGCCACTCGGAACTACACTTCCACAGGGGGTCTTAGAAGAAGCCAGGTAGACAGATCCAGAAGCAAAAGCTGTTTGCCTCTGCACACTACTCCTGGCAAGGCCAACAAGAGACAGGAGGTTTCCAGGCATGCCCCAGTGAGAGGTGGGGTGAGCGGTTCATGTCACTGCCTGACATGTCCGGCCAGAGAGGTTCCAGCCACGACTGCGCAGGGCTGGCACAAGAACAGGCGCAGGGGCTGCTGCTGTGGTGCCTGAGACCCTCTGACACGAGACCACCTGATGCCAGGCTTCACGGAGGGTGCATCTTTGCCAGGCCCGGCTGGCCCTCGGCGGGGTCAGGGGCCTGCTCCAGGCTGGGCTAATCATTTCCTTTACTCTCCTGGAGTGTTCCCTGTCACTTCATGAAACCGGACTGACGGCGCTTGTGCTTCCTCCTTTCCCTACAGTCGCTCTCTGTCTCAGACCTCCCTGCCGCTCTCTGCGTGGCCTGCACGCTGACCCGCCAGCCAGAGGGTGGTGGTTTACCTTTCAGCGTGGCAGCACTCGGCTTTCCTAAGTCCCAGGCACACAACCCCGTCCTGGGGAGCGTCTCATGAACAGATGCAGGAAGGGTGGGGGAAGGGAGTCTCATACCAGCAAGGCACTCAGGGTGGTGACAGGTGCCTGCCTTAGTTAATTATTAATAGGTGGTACCTGTGGTTTTTTTAAGCTAAACTAAATTCCCTTCCTCCACAGTTCAGCCCTCGTCTTTCTCCCATGCTGCTTTCCAGCTTTATTCCCAGCAGTAAGTAGCTGTTCATAAAAGGCTTCCCTTGGGTGGTTGCTGCGGAAGAAGGGGGTCCTCAGGAGAAGCACAGTGGTGGGGAGAGGGGAGGCTCTGCAGACCTGAGGAAGAGGGCTGGTGTGAGCCACTTGCACTGGCAGCGCTTGGAAAGCAGCAGCAGCCAGACTTGGAGGAGTGGCCTAGCAATGCATCAGCTTTCTATGCGCAGAGCAGCAAGCGCAGCCAGGAACTGGCAGCCCCCGGCTTGTATTCTAGAGCACGCTCAGCTCTGGCATTCTCCAAAGCCTCACTGAAAAGGTGCGAGCGGAGACGGGGAGAGAGGAGACCTAATTCTGTGTCGCTCCTGAGTGGTGCCTGTTCCCTTCTCACCGTTACTGTGGTTCCCTGTCTGGAGTGACGTGGGGGGCTGCAGGCTGCTTCCAAGGGTCCCATAGCCACGGTAGCTGTAGTTCAAGCTGCCGTTGATATAGACTGGGTCCTGGGAGTAAGACGAAGCTGGCAGTGAATAGGAGGAGTGGGTGATGGCTGTGGAATCTCTGGAGTGCTGCTTATCCAAAGCGATTGGTTCATCCTACAGCAAAGAAAGCAAACAGATTTATCCCAGAGAGAAGATGTCCTGCCCTTCACTCCCAGTGGAACTGCTGCACCAAGCACAGTCAGTGTTTCTACACTCTGATTGCCTGGAGTGACCAGTTGGGCCAGCCCCCAACAGCATCCTAGTATCCCAGCCACTCAGAGCATAGACAGAACAAGGAAGGCTTTAAACCAGTTACATACACATGTTCCCGTGTTCCACCAAGGTGATTAAATATACACAGCCAAAGCATCCCTAACCCTTCCCCTTGGCAGAACTGGCACGCATACCTGCTACTTTCTCCTGGGGTTAGGAACAAACTACTGCTCACTCATCCTAGTCAATCAGAGGAAGCATCCCTCACCCACCTCTTGCACAATAGTCCCTCCAGAAAGGAAATGTCCCTCTGCTACCAATTTCCTTGTCTCTGTCCTCATCTCTCTTTTCAGTCTGAACTCTGTGAACCTCCACTGCACACACTCACTACCACAGAAATTGTTCCTGTTCTCCACAGTCTGCCCCCCGTGGCATGCTCTGTCCTTCTCTGTCGTGTGCTCTGCCTTTTTTCTCCCTCTGCAACGTACATGCACCGCTGGCTCTCTCTTTCTAGGCACACTGTAACAAGACCATTCTTGCATGGCTTGGAGCAGGTGAGCAAGTTAGGGTGTAAGAGCTCTGCTGACTTGGTCTGTCAAATCTGGTTTGCCTTCTGCTGCCAACTGGGGACAGAGCAGGTGAAACTACCTAGCATGCAAAAGTTACAGGGATCGTACCTGGGATGTCTGATATATCTCCAGTCGCATTCTTTTGGCTGCTTTCCGTGTTTCACTCTCACATGCAGCTGCCAGGATATTTTCTGCCATGGCTGAGGTCAGGTGTGGTGGGGTGGGTCTGGTCTGTGGAGACAGACAAGCAGGTAGGTCATCTTTTGGGAAACATGGAGACTGATGGAAACAACGAATCATTTCATTTGTCTTGACCGCTCAGACTGCACATTGTACATTTGCCAGGAGCATGGCAAAAGCACAGAATGCTCTAAATCTCTTAAAAGTTAATATTTACAATCAAGACATTTAAAGCCTCAACTTTAAACCTCCAGCGCCTGGATCTGTGTCTGCCATTGTGCACACACCCTCAGGGTGACAGAGAGCATAAGGTGACATTTCAAAATATTCGCACTGGAAGCAGGGGCATAGACAATACCCAGAATGGACCGTGATCTGGTCCCTCCCTTCCACACACCTGCTTGGAGGAGGACAAGTCTGCAGACAGCGGGGAGACCTTTCAAGCAGAAGGAATGAGGAATGTGAGGGAGGAAGAACAGTAGGGCAATAAGGGCACGGAAGGCAGGGGAAGCAGCTCACCATCTCCATGCCGTTCTTCTTCATACGGCGGCAGGATTTGAGGTAAGTGCGAATGCGTTTGCGAGCTCGCTCCTGGAACTCAGGGAACTGCCGGCTGCAAGACTCAATAATGGCCTGGATTTTCTCTTTGGGCTGCTTGGAGATAGGAACCATTCGGTCCAGATTCTCATCCACAAAAAGGCGCACAAACATCTGCAAAGAGAATAGAGAATGGAGGCAGGATGCAGCAGAGACCTGGGATAGCAGGCCCCACTCTGCCCTTGCCTGTAACTCTTACATTGAAGGCCTTTAGTCGCTCTGGATCCATCCCCTCAGAGTCATTTATCTTATCATTATCCTCATGGTCATCGTGGTCGTCATCGTCTTCATCTGCTGTGGGCGCTCTGCCAACGGTCAGGTCTTCAGGGCAGCCACTGACCTCAGTCTTGATGGAGTCATAACTGCCGGAACTGTATGGAGGGGACTGAGAGAGACGAGGGGGAGTCATGAGCACCCAGACCTCAGCTCCCCCTCCGGTCTCTGCGAAAGGCTGGGGCCTGATGTCAAACAGAACAAGTAACCCAGGGGAGCAAATGCCCTTGTCTTTGCCAGTCTGCCCTGGCTGCTGTGCGTCTCTTGCAGCTCTGTGTGTCTCAAAGCAAGCTTTCTCCCTCACCACAGAGCCTCTCCTGCTGCCTGATCCAAGCATGAAGTCATAAGCCTTTATTTCTGACATCACAATCTGCGGCCCTGGAAATGATGAGCTATCAAAAATTCAGCAGTAGGGTCATTGCACTGCAGGATCAAACAGGAGCAGATGAGTCAGGAGAGAAAATTAGCAAAAGTGAGAGTCGGGCAAATTGTAATCAATACAAGCATCAGACGATGGAAGCAGTAAAGAGGCAAAGTCCCATGGAGCCACTCCCTCTTACAGGGAGTTTGTTTAAAGGGTGTTTAAATTACAAACTGGGATGAACTGCGCCCGCGCCACCAGCCCATAAAGAGCACAGGGACATGTTCCCTAGAAAAACCCGCACGTGGGTTGCAAGATGTCTCCTCTCTTTGTTCCTGGCAGGGAGAGGAATGGCAAACTGTAGGCCTGCGCCTGAAGTAACAGGCTAGGATGCTGCAGCCATGGATTCCATTCCCACTGCTACAGCTGTTGCCTGGGTGACTTTGGCCAAGTCCCTTAGTACCTTGGAAAATCTGGGCCTGAGGTGCTTAAAGCTGCACATGGGCTGTGGTACAATTTTCAAAGGGGTCAAAGGAGGTAAAGCACCTATCCTCCATTTCTCTTTTCAAAATGATCAAAGCACCCTAGGAGCTTTGGGCCTTTTGAAAATCCCCCTGGGCCCTTGTCTGCATCTTTACACACCTTAATGCTCTGTAAATCTGGTCCTTAGTGGCTCTGTGAGGCACTCCTGATATGCCTTCATCACTGCAGTACAGATAGTCAGTAACAGAAAGTAGGAAAGATCGAAGCACATCTGTCCTAGCCCACCCCTTTCTCAAAAGTGGCAGCTGCTCTGGCCTTGTCAAGTCTTAGCATGGGCTTATACATGTGCACGAGGTGCTGTCTTCTGAATGTTTTGTCACTGTTTTGACATCCATTCACAATCAGTCTCTAACCCATGTCCATGCACACAGCTTCATGGTGTTCCCAGTAACACCTGGACAGTGCTACTCCCCAGAGACCGAACAGCAGAAACTCAGGACTAGTCTACACTTGAAACGTACAGCAGCACAGCTGTCTCAGTACAGTGTGGTCGCATGAGGTTGAGGGGACAGAGCTATCCTGCCAACAGAATAAACCCACCTACAAGGGTGCTGGTAGCTATGTCGGCAGGAGAGCGTCTCCTGTCAACACAGCGCTGTTCACCAAGTGCTTGTGCCGGCAAAACTGATGTTGCTTTTGCCAGCGTAAGTGCTAGCGTAGACACAGCCTTACTCAGAGCTGTGCCGTGTGCAATGTGCACCCATCCCCCCCACATTGTTTTCTGGGAGGGGAGCGCAGAGGCTGGCTGCCCCAGATTTCTGGTTCTGCAGAGATTGGGAGATCGA
>ML675625.1:26876531-26901044 GCA_007922155.1 Mesoclemmys tuberculata
TCTTCTTCCATGAAAGGGAATGGAAAGGGTTGGGGCTGAATGACAGGGGTGGGGGTGCCTCTCTCGACTGAGGGGTGTTAAAGGCCCATTACACAGTAACCTCTTTCAAGGTGACATGAAAATAAACATGCGCAGCAGCAGCAGGGTCTTTGTGGGGCTGCCTGGGGGCAGGGTGAGGTCATGGTGAGGCATGCCATGGGCCCAGGCTGCCTGGTCTATTACGTCCTCTTCCCCCATCTCTGCTAACCACATTGGCTCTAGTGAGGCCTTTTTTTTTTTGCTGAAGAGCAGCAGCACCAAGTCTAGAGCAAGGCCAGACGCGGCTGCTCTCTAGCCGAGTTCTGTGACTCTGCTCTCCCCTTCCCTCCCTAGAAGGGAATGCATCCAGCTCCCTGAGCAGACTCCACCCCCTCCCAACCGGCCCCCAGGCCAAGCAGTGCTCTCTCTCTTCTCCAGGGCTGGGAACAAAGTCCTCAGCTGCCCTCGGACATCTCGTGTGCAGTTTCCTCCATTTTACTATCAGCCCATGGACGGCTCTAGCTGAGGCCGTGCACGGTGCCCCTGCTCAGGGCTGTCTGTGAAGCCCTGAAACCCCCATGGTCTTATTGGCCAGACCAACCTCTGCTGTAGTCTTGGCCGTGTACTTCACCCTGCTCCGCAGCCCATCAGCACAGCTGTCTGACTGGTAGGAAGGAGTGACGTGGGCAGGCGGGAGCTTGTCACAGAGGTTGATGGGCTGGTCATCAGCTGAGGCAGTGAAGTCCATGGGGGCAGCTGTTCCATTGCCGTTCATTTCTGGGAACGTGCTGTCTCCCTGCGTGCTGCTGGAGGTGGAGGGGTTCAGGGTGGAGGAACCATTCCCACTGCAGCTCTCGGATGAGGAATCATCTGCAATGAGAGGGATGTGTTATCTCAAATGCCTGAGGCCCCTTTCCTTAAAGCACCCATCAGCCCTAGTTTCCCCCCCCCCCCCGGCCGGGCACCCAGCAGACTGGAACCAGGATAGCAGCTTCTGTGCCCTTCACGAGGGAGGAAAGAGGTGGCAGCCTGCTCAGAACATGCTTGGGCGAAGGCTGTTTTCCAGACAGCCAGTGGCACGCAGTGTGAGAGAATGAATTGTTTATGACTCCCCTGCCTGTGCTGCATCTCCTCTGTAACATGGAGGCTGGGGTTCCCAGACGCCCCTGCATGCCGAGTGCCAGCTTGCGCACCAGCCGTGGTGGGCACTGCCAGAAGCAGACACTAATCAAACCTAGGCCTAGGCTCCAGAGCCATCACACGCAGACTGTCGGAAGGCAGCTTCCAGGTTCCTGGGAGGAGGCTGGACCATGTCAAGCCCAGCCTTTTACAGAGCCCCTCGCCGCTGGAGGCTGTCCGGCTGTACCATCCCAGAGGGGACAGGATGGCCGACCTCCTTCCCTTCCCTCCCACCCCTTTATTCTCCACTGAAGTCAAGGGGCATTTTGCTTGCACAGGACTGTGGAATTTCCATTTTTACCAATACTGTAGGCAAGGGAAAGGGGCCCATCCCCTCCCGGGGCTCACTCTGGTTTTAGGCCATTGGGGAAGTGGTGATCTCACCCAGTGCTTCAGTCTCTCTCTCTCTCTCCCTGGTAGGGAAATGAACTCCAGGCCCTCAAGGTTCACAGGTACTGCATGCTCCAGAGAGATTTAATAGTCACCAATGACCTAAGAGGACAGATCTCCCTGGGCCTTTTGTCAGAAATGCACATTAGTGGAGAATGGAGGAAGCTTTAGGGGATGTATGGGAGTCTTGTGATTAACAATCCAGACACTCATCCCATCATAGGGCCTTCTTGCCTATGTCCTGGTGTGGCAATAGCAGCTTCAGACAGCACTCCTACTTCTTCCTCTCTCTGACCCACACAGCTATGTATGGACACAGACGACTGACCTCTATCTCCTGGGCACCTTCCCTCTTCTATCGATCTGCCTCACGAGACATTCATGTGATTGTTATTGCTGTGGTATCTGAGCAGCTGAATGCAGCCCCCAGATCTGTGCATCTCCTAGACAGACCATCTCTTCGTCCTCCAGGCACAATCAAACGCACGTCCAGCCGCAGCGCCACCCCCCCACACCTCTCAAAGCTACCTCCAAGTCACATGGACATAGTTTACTCTCTTTACCTTCTCTCCTCCCCTTGCCTCATTGATACAGCCCCTCCAGTTCCCACCTGACAGGCACAGACACCCAACCTCCTACCCTGTGCATGGTCCATTCTCCCCCAGCTTCCCTGAAGGTGTTCTTATGCAGATGTCTCTGCTCCCTGCACAAGCGTCCCAATCTCTTCATTATGCACACAATACTACATTTCTTGGCCACAACCTTTACCATCCCTACCCCCCCTTCCTTTCATGGATATAGCCCCCAACTGTCTCTTGCCCTTACACACCCCCAAACAGGCCTTCACTCTCCTTTCTCATTTACACACACCCCACCACAGCTCTCCACACCAGCAGTATATGGCATTAGTGCTGTTCCTGAAAACAGTTTGGTCGTGTGCAGAAATAGCTTCCCTCTCCTGCGCACGCATCCTAGGCAAAGCAGCAGGGACATCCTGGCTCTAGCTCACGCAGGAGCCAGTCTCTTGGGTTAGAGGTCACATTTGTAAACTCGGCTCTGCCTATTTCCTCCTCCTCCCCGCTGCAGTAAATCCTTTATTTCATTAGGTGCCGCTGGGAGAGGGAACGGGAGCTGCTTCCTGTGTAACTGTGAGCTGTGCTCCAAACAAAGAAGCTGCACCGACTGACAAGCAGATGGCGGTCCCTGGCTTCCTGTTCCCTGTATCTCGCTCATGCAGCAGGACAATAGGGGTCAGACTGCAGGCGAACATGTGGACACAGGGGCTGCTGGCGCATGTGCAGCGAGTCCAAAGGTGTGTGTGAAAGGGGAGGGGGAGGAAGGTGTTCTCGCTGCTGCTATCGGTCTTGGGCCTTCTCCCTGCCCCCTTGGCACTACAGGGAAACTTTAATGAGTGAACTTTCCTGTGCCCCTGCGGAGGTTGCAGCAGCAAGGACTTTGTATCCCTTAAAATAAACAGACACCAAGTACAATTAGGCATCTGACTGGATTGCAAGAGGCCAAGCAGCCCTTCCACTAAAGCAGGAGCTAGAAGGGACCTTGGGAGTTGTCTCGTCCAGACCCCTGCACTGAGACAGGGCCAGGAAACCTGGACCATCCAACATATATGCTCCATAAACTGCCTTCTGCTGGCACCAGCTGTTCCATGAAACCCTTCTTCTGTAAACTGTCCCCTTCTCTCCTCATCCTCTCCTGGCCCCAGTCGCCAGATGCTCTCCCCTGCCCTTCCCAGCACACGGTTGTTCTGATCCCCTTTGAGCAATGACCAGAGCTGACCTAATCCTCCATGTGGTATTTCAGTGCCACTGTGTGTCTCCCTCCTGCATGGGCTGCAGTCCTAGGCTTTCTGTTACTGAAACAGGGGCACAATTGAGCTGGAATATGTGGAATGCCGGGCTGTGTCCAGACAGGAGTAGGCGCTAATGGGTGGTTTTTTGCATTATGTATGTGAACTGAGGAATGTGTCCAAGGCAGGTGGAGCTGGTGCACCGCTGGAGCACACATAAGAGCGTGCTTCCCTGCAGCATCTACCTGCATCTGTGTGCTCCTTGCCTGGGCATCTAGGTATGCTCATATGTGTTCTCTGCGTGGGCTGCTCATGTTATGCCCTGTGCATTGGCATGTTCTCAGGCCAGTTACTCCTTGCTAATGAGCGTGCATACTTCATGCATGTATGCCGCCTGTGCTGGTGTTTTAAATTGGCTGGTCTGCATGAACCACGTGCCCAGGGCCTGTTCCTGTATGGATGCTGTGGGGGCAGAAGCCCCTTGTTTATTCAGCTCCTGGAATGGAGGCAGTGGCACAGAAATCAGGCAAGCTGCACTTGGAGCGCTGGGAAGGGCTGGGGATCTCTCCCCCTCTGTCTGGCTGACAGTTTGAGAGCTGGCCCTCCCCCTGCTCTGCTCTGTCGCTGGTAGACAGGGCTCCCAGAGGGAGGCTGTGGCCTTATCCCGCGATGCCTCTCGAAGGATTAAGAAGAATTATTCCTGTGTGCAGAGGCACCAGCCGCACAACGGGCCCTGCTGTAAGCCTGGGCATCGCCACAGCAACAGAGCTGCTTCTCGCAGGGTGGCCAATCACAGACCTCCCTCTAGGCCAATGGCAGAAAATCTCAGCTGCCTGGGGACCTCTCCTCACTGATCGTTTTCTCCCTAGTTTAGAGGCAGCCCCTCGCCCCCGTCTGCAGCTGGAGCATAGCACGCACGCTGGTTGTGCTCGGTCTACCTGCCCGCCTTCCTGCAGAGACCCGGCCCGGCTAGAGCACGCTCTCTGCGCCATGACAGCACGGCTAGCCAAAGGCCCAGGCCCAGCCATTGCTACTTAGGCTGGTGTGGAAAAGGCCTGATTTCCAGGAGTTCTGCTGCCTCCAAACCACTCAGATCCCACAGCGCTTGGGCGGTAGTTAGGGCTAGTCCGAGTGAGTCCTCATTTGAGGATGTATCACAAAGGTGTCAAAACTCTTTCTGAAGCAGATACATCGCAGCCCTTCTCCATGCGGGCAGGTATGCATGCCAGCCTCCATCCCACTGCTTATGGCCAGCCTTCCACGAATGCCCACTCTCCTCCTGTCCCCCCTGTTGGCAGAATGCCCAGTGCCCCCCAAAACATCCACCGGCTAGCTGCTCAAACTCCTCTCCACCTGACAGGGACATTCCCACGGCTGCCCTACCACCACAGGGGAGTTCTAAGAGGCCACCGCTCAGACAGCGGTCCATGCCAAGTACTCTCCTAGAGAATGAAATTTTGAGTCCGCTTTCCCCAGGGCCTTTGTACTTGCTTTTGCACACCTTTCAAGCATGCAGAAGACACACAATAGTTGAAGACTGAATTTATATCCAATTCCGGTATAACAATCTTGGGTTGGTTACAGACAAAAAATCTGAAGGGCATTCCAAAAAACTTGCTAGCAGCCTTGTTAGCAATAAAATACAGTGAGCGTCTGAACCAAATGGCCAGTAGCTACTGCAGGGAGAACATATTTGATTTCAGTCTGGAATGAATGAAAGTACTTAGCAAAGAAATTTGCAAACAACTTAGCCAAAGTTTGTACATTTTTTATAGGCTATGCTGCTCACAGCACCTCACCATGTTAACAGAGTGTCCAATTTATCCCAACAGGAACAAGATACCCCAAGGAAGTTATGGAGAAGCTGTTTCAAATACAGATATAGATGTCTTTGGCTCAGGATAAGAAGAGCTTTAGCACATTTATCAATGCAGAACTTCACTAAAATCCTGGACCAACACGTGTTTATCTCAATAATTTTCACCAATACAGGGGTCAGCAGACTGCCTCATGCTATAAATGGACAAAACACGGAGCAAGGAGTCGCTAAGGGCTAAGTGATGGAGATCTTGTAAACAAAAGCCTGGGCTCTGCTGTGGGGGCAGGCGTCTCCCTGCCAGGTACAAGTGGAGGGTTCTCTAAGCAGCCCAGGAACGATACACAGTGCACTGGAATACAGCACCAGGAGCCCCTGGATTAGAGCACCCCGAATACAGAGATTTGACCAGTGCCAGCCCATCATGTTCTCACCAGGGTGCAGTACTAAAAGCAGCACCGCAGGACACCATTTAGACATTATTCCTGCTCATAAACCAATCCCAATTTTGTTGTTTGTAACCATTTGTCAGATCACTTGGCAGGGAAAATTCCAGCCCTGTGGGGTGTTTATCAGCTTTTTGCTTCAACCAAGCTATTTTGGGTTGCGATTGGTCACCTTGTTCACATGGCCTGTTGCTGCTCTCTGACTGGATGATTGACCTTTTTTAAACGGGAAAATAGCAGTAGCCAGGGCTGCTGCCAGTCTGAATTCCCAGCCAATAACAGTTAGTGTGAAAAGGTGTGAAACTTTCAGGATTTGTGCACATTTCCACAGACACTCCGTGAGTGCCCAAACACGCACAAACACCAAACAATACAACCCTGTGAACAGCAGGGGAGCAACACTGGTCTGTGCAGCCACGAATATATTAATTATCCAAAATAGCACAAGCCACAGGAGGAGTCTGCTCTCGGCTGAAGAAGCCCCCTCTAATGGGGAGAATGGGAGGCCCCCATACGCTCTGAAGCCCTAATTGAAGCAGATGGAACTGTAAAAACAAGGTAACTTTTATCTGTTCTGATCTTTCATTCAGAAAACAAAATATTGAAATTTCACATTTCATCTTGGCAGCTGGGATTCCGCTGTCAGAAGTTCGGATGCTGAGAGACACTGAAACCCGTGAACAGGAATTTAGCAGTTCAGGCAATGCAGGCCTGAAACAAGACTGAAAATCCACAGGGTCTTATGGATTCAGAAAACCAGTCTCTCTGCCAGCCACATTTGCACAGTCCTTGTTTGATCGGCCTTGTTTTAATGTACGCTAGTCAGAAGCATTGTTCTCTGGGCAGGGGCTGACTGCACACATGCGTGGCTGCAAAGTCAAAGCTTCCTCAGCCATAATTATGAGCATCCAAGGGAGGACTGTGTGGCTTTTGGAGCGAGGAAGCTGACAGCAGCTCTCTTCAGCCTCACCAACCCTAGGAAAGTGTCTAGGGAGGGACAGGCATGCGGCTCTTCTCTCAGGAAGGCTGGCATGGGGGGATCAGTCATTTACTAAATAAATTAATCAGGGCTCAGCGTTTTCATTTTGAGGAGGTGCCTGGATTATCCTTGATTTCTGTCACGCTGGGTTTGCAGGGATCAGGAAGGGAAGGGGAGATTTCCAACACCTGCTCCCTGAGAGGTTTGATGACAGGGAAGTGGTTGGGTTTAACGTCTATTTTAACGCAGGGCAATGTGCTGCTGTCCCAAGAGGGAATTACAGATGAATGGGACAAATTGTTCCTCCTCCTGTCACATCTCCAGAATGGAGACAATCCCTCTTTTGACTCAGGAAACAGTGAGCTTATGTAAGAGCCAGCAGCCCACGGCAACCTCGCAGCAATACAACAGCACCACTCAGTCACAGTCCTGTGACAGCACACCAATCGCCACCCAGCACTTTCAAGGACTCTAGAATAATTGACCAATTGCCGTATGGGACTTTCCAGGCCTCTGCCATCGTCCACCAGTCAACACATAGGACTTTCCAGGGCTTTGTGATTATCTGCCAGTACTAGAAGCCGTTTGGGTCAGTATCACCAGCTCCTGCTCTCACTGGCTGATACGTTATCCTGTCATAGAATAAGCCACCTGGCCCTGCAAGGATCTCTCTGGAGTCTCTGTGTAGAGGTCACCAGCCCAGACATAGATTTTCCCCTTCATTAAAAAGGAAATACACAATTTCCACACTGAAATGTCACCAGCACAGTTTAGAACTTTATAGCTAGCTTTAAAACGACTGTCAAAAGTGTTCAAAGCATCCCACAGATGTCTCACTGTAACAACAGCCAGGAAGATGAAAAGTGCCATAAATTATTCACTCACAAAAGAGATGAGAAGGGGGAGGAGGGGAAAGAGGAGAGGCTGCAACCGAGAGATACTCAACACAAATTAGAGAGATGGAGCGAGAATGGGGGCCTCATGCAGGGCCACTGCTGGGAGGGAGACCAACATTAATTCAAGGCAAGTGAGCAGCCCTAAAGGACTCCTCCTCACCCAATGACCAGGAGCCTGTGAACTCCAGAGGAGGGACCAGCCAGTGCCAACCTGCTCCCTTCCAGCCCAGATCCCACTAACAGCCAGGGACACACACCCATCACCAAGAAGCCCATCTTCTCTAGCTCTTGCCTGGCTGATTTCCTTTGAGATGCTTAAAAAATATATATATTAATGGGAGCAGCAGAGCAAGTGAGACTGGCCAGTATCCAGTTAAGGCGTTCTATTTCCTGTCTTCCTTTATTAATGCAAACCTTGTTATGCCCCAGACAAAGTGTGCAGCCTTCACCCCCTTTGTCTCTGTATTCTGGAAGTGCCTTCATTGAGCCAGACCTCTGGTAATGCTGGACACAGTGCATGCCTACTGACAAGGGAGTGTTGTCTGCTCTGCTCTCTCTCCTGTATTGTGCAGGAAAGGTGTCGCCTTGTGCTGTGTCCCTCTCCCCACTGCCAGTGCTGTGGCACAAGGGCCAGCTTTGCTGTACAGACAGAGGGAGTGGCTATCTAGAGCACAGCTCAGGGGCCGTGAGGACGGATGTTTTCCTTTTTGCCTAGGGAAGCCAAAGCCCAGGAGCCAACACAGCAGATTAGCAGCATCTCGACAAGCAGCCTCCTGGGCTTGGCTTTCCTTCCTCTTCCTAATGCTATTGCCTGTGCCCCCCTCGCACTCCATGTTGTGGCCCTCCCTTGCCATCGTGAAGCGAAGTTTTGCCCGCAGGTCCTTTTATTAAGACAGATTTCTCCTTCCCGTTCTAACAGCTTTTAGGCTTGGTTTGTTCTAAAAGAGTCTTCTTTTTGTCTCTGTGAAATGCAGACGGGGCTCTGGGATGGGTCAGGGGCTAGGAATGGAAGACCAAACCTTTCATCTCTCCCTTACTGGCAAGCCAATTTGAACCCAGTCAGTAAGGTGCTAAGTCAGTGCCTCCAGTTGTGAAAAGTGGGTTTGATGGGTCTAAGCCCATCCCCGAGTAGGCTGATGCCTCTCATCCCAGCTGACCCCAGCTGCTCCCCTCATGGGCCATCTCACCCAAGAGAAGAAGGCTGAATAGGCTTCACAGACGGAGCTGCCCTCCCAACCCCAAAGGTGAGTGAGTACTTCCTGGGTGAGAGAGAGTCATATCAGCTAGATGGCATGAGAAAAACTCGCCAGGCTGGTGCCTGTCTTGTGGTTAAGTCGGGGACTTCTGTAGTTGGTGAATTCAGTCAATAAGATCCAAAGTAAACTAAACTGAAACGGGGAAAGGAGTGAAACTTGCCATCAACTAGCTGGTTTCATTTGCATCCTCAGTGAGGCACTGGGAGGGCAATTCAGGGAAAGCTCTGCTTGACTGACATGCAGAAAGAGTCACAATCTGGCAGAAGATGTTCTTTAGTTAGAAACAAAGGCAGGTGCAAGCCAGGCAGGAAAGAAAGCCTGGACAGAGAGCTCAAAGTGCCATGCACTAGCATGCAGGAGCAGCTCTGGATTTCTCAAACCTGCAGCAGCAGCAGGAGAAAAGGGCTCGAAAGCCTCGTAGTCTGCAAGAGAAGTTGAATGAAGATGTCTAGGACTAGCATCAGTCTGTGATAAGGAAAGGGCTGAGGGGCCCAGGAAAGACAGGACATTCCCTGAGGAAGGGAACAGCTACCCTGAGAGAACTCTAGCAGAGTAGGCCAGGATTTCCTGATTGAGCCCTGCTGCAAAAGCTGTAGCCCTTCCACACTCAGGATGGATCCAGGAGGGTTGGCAGAGCCCAGGGGCAAGGGGCCTGAAGAGAGATGATGGGCCACTGGGTGAAATCTGCGGGAAGCCAGCCAATGGCCCAACAACGTTGCTCACTGCCAAAACGTGTGGTTTGAGAGGAAACCATGTGGTGGTTAACTGCATGGGAAATCGGAGGTGAACTGGGTGCTGGGAGTATCATAGAAATGCCAGTTTGGCTGCCAATGCTCCATGGGCCAAATTCAGCCCTCAGTCACCTGCTTGCTACCCCACTAAGTCACTGGGGTTGCATATGTGTGACTGAGGATGGAACTGGCCCCCTGTCCAGAGGGGAGCTGGACCTTTAAGAGGAGCTCAGGCCCAGTCTCCACACCTGTGCCTGGGTCTCTCCCCAGCCATGTGACTGAGGCAGGTGAGCTGGGACCTAGGAAGTGCAGTCTGCCCAGCCCATGGAGGGAAAGCAGCATGTTGTCGGGTAAGCCAGGCTGTGGCTGTCTCTCAGGAGGGCTGGGGAAGCACTCAGCCCAAAAGGGGCTGTGGAAAAGGCCTGGGAGAAGATAGGCTAAAAACTTGGAGGGGTGAATCCTGAGAAGGAAGAGGTCTGAGGTGAGGCCTGGAGTGGGTACAGGTCTTTGTTTTGGGGTCCTAGGCAGGGCCTTCTGGAGAAAAGGAGAGGCACCCTACCCTGTTCAACCCTATATCAGTGTGGGGGAGGCTGGGGCAGCCTCTGGGCAGGGTGAAGGATTATAGAGCCCAGGAAGGAAGCAAGCTGCCGGGGGTGGTGCGTGAGTGTCACGAGAGCCCTGTATCAATGGAGATTAAGGGTGTGGGTGACCAAGGATGCGTTTTCATTCCCTACCCCGGAAGGGCTGGGCTGTTGCTTTGACTGGAGGGCCCAAAAGCACCACAATGACCAGCGATGGACACTACAGCCTGGAAGGGAAATGGAGGCATGGATGTGGCACTGGATGTGGTAAGTGAGCCTATTACAGCTCTATATGTATAAGCAGAAGGGTGTGCAGCACCTCTGAGGGGCTGGGAGATGAGTGTCAGGCCTGTCTGAGGGGAACATGTAGCCTGTCCGGAGGCTAGAACTGCTGTGACCTGGGCATCCGATAACCCTGTAAGCTAAGGGTGTAGCAGTGCCGACAGTGAATTTGCTGATTGAATGTAAACTCCAGTTCCTGGTACATAGTGAGCTAGACCTGTACTCTGCTGGGAAGCTTCTCTCCAAGTAGAATGTCCAGCAATAAATTGCTTACGAATCTAAAACCTCACACCTCACCGTGCGTACCTCTTGCCAGGTAACCACACACCACAGCATGCAAACTGCACCGGAAAAGACGTGGGCGTTTAGGGACATCCTCACACACCCACTGCAGAATGTTCAAGAGAACTCTCTGACACTGTCCTGCAACCCAGAGCCCACTGCAGGAGTTTGTCCAAGGACCACCCCTAGTATCGGCCCCCAAGCTGCCTCCCTGAAGCATTCTGAAGGGAATTCCTGATGCCTCCTGCCCCCTCCCTTGAGGAGCATCTCCAGCAGACATCCCCAATATGTTGTTTAGTGTTAAGCATGTCCTTCTTCCTAGGACATGAGTGACACTTTCCAAGGCAGAACAGATTCCGTAGCGGCACTGCCATTCGAAGACTGGGTCAGTACCAAGGCATGCCTTGGCAGAAAGGGGATCTGTCCCAGTACAGTGACACAGGAGAATGCTGTGCTTCCCATTCCCAGCTGTAGGGAAACAAGTCTGTACTGGAGCTGTCTTTCCCTATGGATGTTTTTTTAAAAAGGGGAGAGGGAATGTGGTGATGGGTTAAGATACCTTCTCCCTCCTTCATGCTTTGTGCTGAGAGCACCTCCAGCCTGATCCCTGACTAAGGGATCTGAGAGGTGACAGCTCTTAATACATTGCAATTCATGACATTGCCATGCAAATCCATTTTGGGGAGAATGCCTAGAAAACATGGTGGGACTTTGCAAATCATTTAGATGAAATACAGAGCATTTTGTGAGGCCGGTCCCTGGATCATGTGTATTTATTGTATTTATTTTTTTACTTTCTGACTGGTTCCTGATGGTCTGTCTGGTGCTAGTACGGATCAGCAATCTGTAATTTACTAGTAAATGCAATATAATACAGTATGTAAAAATACAATGTCCTAGTGTCATGAGACTCACTACAGCATCTGGCACTGTATCTTACTGAGAGCGGGGGAGAGACCTCCAGGCTACATGCGCAATGGAGAGATTTCTGTCTATTTCTCTTTATGGTTCACACAAACTAGTTCTGCTGGAACCAAAACTAGCAAGAAAACAGTTCACCCCTTGCAGTGAATTAAAGCTCCCTGTAACAGCTGGGGATACTAGGGAGCCAAAGTTTCTGGAACTTGTGCTCTGCTGGACTGGGTGATGGCAAAGGATGCCTTGCAAGGAAAAGGCAAATGTTGCCGTGTACATGGCGACACTAACAGGTGGTGCCACTGTGGTGATTTCCTCTGGTTCCTCCACATGCACATTGACCCCAGCAAATTAATCCCCCCATGATGCCCTGGAAAATCTCTCTGGCTATTGGCAGTAAAAAGTTCCCATTCATCTGTGCTCAGGCTTTGGGCATCCATTACTTCCTTTGAGGCCGCATCAGATGTGAGTAACCACCTCGCTGGGCAGGGGACGTGTGAGAACCTTGCGTTTTCCATTGCGGGAGCAGCATCGTGACACAGGGAAATGGAAGGAGCTGGTTCTTGCCCCTTTACTGTGCTGTGCCGTGAGCCTGAGCACCGTGAGACCCCCTTGGCTCATGCTGCACTTCTCTGAAGCTAGCAGTGTCACACCCATGTGAACCCCAGCTCCGCTATTGATACTGTGCCTCTGAAATTTTCCCAGAAAGTGTCTTTTACTATCCCATTTAGCAGACACCTGCACCCCGAGACAAATCTGCTTCTTGTACACCTTTCCACCCCACACCCTCTCAACTCAGAATAGGTAGCCAAACCAATCTGGGGATTCTATATAGCACTTCCTTGTGGAGCTCTTAAAATCCTGAAACTTGGTGCTTTGTTCTTAAAATAAAGCTTAAAATCTGTATTTACAATTCATGATCTCGATGCTCGGTCCTCTGATTAGATGTTAACTGAGCATTACAATTTTCTTTTGTAATAAAAGAAATATCCTTTTTCTTTTATATAATGTGTATTCCAAACACCTTCACAGCTAAATAATAGCGGGGGGAGGGGTGGGAGTTTTTTCAAACACAGAAGAGGAAGGAAAGAAATGTTCTCTAACAAGATGTAGTGAAAAGATAAAATGTGCTTGTTCCAGCAGGCAGGAACTGCAGAGGAGAAGGTGCTCATACCACTGACACTGAGATTTTGGAAACAAAGCCCATGAGGCAAGTCCAAGGAGGGTTTTAAGGCCAGCAGGGAAATGGGGCTCTGCTCCATGTTGTGAGATGCTCAAGGAGAGCGCTGATGCCTCTCTTTATTCAACCCACCCCTTCCAGCCAACTGCCCCAGCTGTGCATCCTCCCTGTTACTGACCCTCCCAGTGACTTATTTCTTACTCTTGCTACAGTGATCCCACAGCCATAGATTTGGAGCCATAATCAGATCATTATTCAGTGCAAAGACCAGAGCATGCACTCTAGCTCCTACAAGGCCTGGTGCTCAAAGACAAGGTGCGTTTACACTGTCCAGTTGCAATTCCTACTGTCGTGTAGTGCTCATTCAGGGAGCTGCCCTCTTCACATGCTGGCTGCTGAAATCCAGCCTTGGCATGCTATGACAGAAAGCTGTTAACAGGTGGCCTCAATCCAGTTCCTGGTGGACAAATGTCCATCACAAAACCCCGTATCAAAATGGGGACTAACTGGTCCTCTTGTCAGTCTCAGCAGAGAGGCCCAAAGACTGAATGGGCCTGGACACCCACCCAGTCCACAGAGGGGCCTGCAGGTTAGGGCTGATGTGCTTTGCAGGGTGTTTGCATTACCACTGTCTATACGGTCCCTGTCCTATGGACAAATAGACAAATTTGGTCAATAAAAGAAGTGTCCACTCTATAGCGTAAGGAGATGACCCCTTGGCCCCCAGGACTCCAAGGAATGGACATAATTTAAAAACTGTGGCTCATTAAATTCTCTCTCCCTTTAAACCTCACTTTCTACTCCATATCCCCCCACTTCCAGCAGCTGCTCTCCTGGACTATCCCTCCCACCATCACATCTTCCTCACTTCTGTTTTGTCTCCTGTGTCTGGAGCATCATTTCATTCCTTGCCTCTCAGCCCTTCTCCCCACACTCTCTGGCTGCTTCAGTCCTTAATGCTGCTGGTAACTGGACTGGCCCAAAGCCTTCCATCCCAGTGGTACCAGTCTGCATCCTAAAACTCACTTAGCATGTGATTTGGGCCATTGTTCACTCAAAATACAAAACCATCCCTAACTCTTACAAAGTCCCGTTAAATGCTGTCATATCTGCCAGTCGAAAGGAAACCCCAATAATCTGGTTTCAATTAAAGAGTCCTTGCTTGTCAGTACCTCCACAGCCAGCATGCTTATTCTGTCTCTATCACCTCCACTCTGTGACTCCCACTCATTTTCTCTTCCTCTCCTCCCCCGACCCATGTGAGAGCACATGTGCATAAACACAACAGGGACAAAGAAATCAAATAAACATTTTAAACTCTGTTCAGCCCTGTACCTAATGAAAGAAGCTACAGAAACCAAGAGAGGGTTTCCTCTAGGCAGAAACTCCGTGTGGAGCCTGACTGAAATGGAACAGTTTAATGAGCGATTATAAACCTCCCCTGCCAACCATTTGCAGCCCTTCTTCCCCTTGCCCTATGCTGAGACCTGCACCCTGACAGTGCTGCAAAAATATGGGGCACTCACCATCCTCTGAGGTGTGGAGATTTTGTGGGCTATGCATCCTTGAGAGAGGCTACTCCCCGTTGGAGAAAAAAGTGTTTTTCCCCATGAAATTCACTCTAATTTCCAGAGTAGGTGAGGGGGGGGGAAGTACTTTAGCCTCAGTGAAGAAATCTTGGGTTGCTGGGACACTTAAGCTGCTGCTTAAATCATTATCCTTTTGCCTACTGCAGTGTTGGGGAATGGGATCCAAAGTATTTCATTCTAGATCATTCATGAATGACAGGCACTGGAGTCCAGCGGTGCATAATAAACCGTGGGCTGGGACACGTTCTCTGTCCGCAGAGCTGCACCGTGCAGCGGCTGTAGAGGAACACTAGCGTGGAACCACAGGTGAGGAGGGCAGTGCATGCTGGAGAATGGAGCACTGAATGCAACCAGGGATACCAAGCAGCCAAACCCTTATAAGTGGCACTTCAGAAGTGGGATGGCAACAGGCTACATTAACCTCAATGGGCCCTTCCTCCTACAGGGCTGCAACTGGGCTGAGCAATGTAGTCAGAAGGAGAGACGTGCTAGACTGTCTGCCACTGGGACAGCCTGCAGAGCAAGCTGGTTTCACATCCCCACGCAGGCAGCAGTAAGACTCCTCAGGGAGTGCTGCAACTTTTAAAAACAGCAGTTTCTCAAAACAGCAGCTTTGCAACATAACCCAAACTTGCCACAGTGTATATAAGTGGAGGGAAGCACCAACACTCTGTCTCTGGCCATGAGCAGCTAGAAGCCACACCAAGGAGATAGGCCGGGCACAAAAGCCTTTTCTTCCCTGAAATATAGGGTGCTTTTCCAGCCCCTCCTCTTAAAGCAACACTAACTTGATCTGAGTCGTCCCAGGATCCATCCACTTCCTATCTGCTCTAACTGCCTCTGCGCAGAGGCTTCTGGAGACAATAAGGGATTCAACCATTTGAGAACTGGGCACAGTCAGTAGTTTGACTCTCATTCGAACACCATGGAGATGAACTTTGACCTGAACTCAGACTTCCACCCCTTATTTACTTTTTTAAAGCTAACGTTTCACAGAGCTAACACAACACCCCTCCGTGCAGCCTGCCTCCTCCCACACATTCCAGCTGCTCAACTTCGACCCTTCTTAATTACCTGCACTACCTAGACAGATACCCCACTTCCCTCCAGCGCGTCCGGTTCATCGTGGCTGATTAGCCAGCTCCTCCTTGGGGATCAAAAATGCTCCTAAATGTGTAACTCGAACGAGGGCTTCTGGGTGAGAAGCCTATATCCCAGGGCCCCGCCATGCTCCTCTGTCCGTCCCTCTACGTCTTAGAGTGAGCGCTCTGTGGCGGATTCAATCAGTTCTCAGATCTTGTCTGCTATGTAACTTCTGATTCTAGCCCTGCCGCTGTGCCTCACTGCACTACCTGGATTCATGGAAAACTTGGAGCCATGCTGCTAGGCTCCGAAGCACAGGGACCTTACACAACCAACACCTTCACCGGCGTGTCGCCAGACAGGTCCCAGCAGGACTGGGCGGTATGGCAAGCGCACTAACTCCATGTGGTACCAGCAGGAGGGGTCTGACTTCAGGACAGTCCCTGTGCATGTGCTGATATGAACTTCATCCCACAGGTGGGATACCCGATTGAAATGGAGCTATTAAAGTTTAATGAGTGATTAAAAACAGCCTCTGCAAAAGACATGCCGTCCCTCCTTCCCTGCCCCATGCTAAGGGCTAGACCAGGACAGCCTGACAGAAACCAGGGACACTCACCTTCCTCCGGGCTGTGCAGATTCTGAGGGCTGCGCATGCTCTCACCCTGACGGGGGCTCAAACTGGAGTTAAGATGCTGCTCAGCTGAGATCCATGTGGAGTCATTCATATCAAAATCCTCGCTGCTCACCGATGTCTCATCCTAAAGCCAACAGGAAAAGGTTAAATCGGCTTTGGTTTTGAAGTTCCTGACCACATCCTTTTGGGGGTGCAACAGCTCCTGCACCCCCAAAGAAACATGTTCACCTGGCATTCAGGGACACTGAAAATAGCCCTTCCCAGCGTGCTCTGGGCTAGGTAGCATTTCCCCTGTGGAGAGCACCAGTGCTCTGCTTCCTGTTTGAAGACGTGCCTGAGGAATGGCACAGTCTGTAATTGAGGACAATTAGAAAGAGCTCGCATCCTGTAGGAGCGGATGGCTGCACCCTGGAGTTTACCCTTTAATCTCCATCGACACGATAGTGTGTCCATGGCAGATAAACGGTTGTGTGGGTGGCGCAGACAGGGTGTGACTTTTTAAAAAAATGTTAGACTGAACGTTGTTTAAAAACAAAAAATGTACCCCCAACCAAACCAGCACAGCCACCATTTCTCTCACAGCAGGAAGAGTCAGGCCAGATCATCTGCTGGTAAAAAGTTGCAGAGCAGCGCTGACTTCCATGGAGCTATGTCAATGAACAGCAGCAGAGGATGTGCCTGTAGTGTGGACAGGGCCTAAAAACCTGCAGCCGAACAGCTTAACCTGTGAACAGCTTAACCTCTGGCTTTCAGCATGAGGCTTGAGATCTTCAAGGGCTTCACAGGCACTTGGGTCTGCCTGCAGATTCGTGGGTCTTTTCAGCAGGGCTGAAGATGCCAAAGAAGCCACAATAACAGCATAAAGTACTGCAAAGGGGAACTGAGGGGGAATAGTGAACCTAGGCATCCCCCCTTTTTCTGGGTCCTCTACAGGAAGGGATGTCTAACGGCAGAGAAGCCCTGGAGTTGGTTAAGCCAAGATGTGACCTCCAATACAGGCATGAATGAACCACATGCATAGCCATGATAAAGTGAAATGAACCCTTGCAATGTGCAGTCAGAGAGAGGCCTGTGGTTTTTGTTACAAATAACTCCCTCCTCACTAGTCCTGCCCCTCTAAAAACCGCCAGCACTGAGGAGGTAACACGCCATTTCAAGAGTCATGGACACCCTCATCCAGCAACGCCACTGCCTTTCCTATGGCATAGATTAAATTCCTCTCCCCCTCCCACGACTGAAAGGACATTCTCTCTCTTTTCCTCCTTTCTAACCTTTTACTGTGCCTCGAGCCATGGCCCTTGGATAGCTTCCAGAGCCAAAAAGGTCAGCCACTGGATTTCAAAATCATCATGTCGGAAGCAGTGAGATTCTGAATGAAAGAAGCAGCTAAGGGACCGCTGAGAGGTTGCACTTCCAGAGAGAGGCCCCAGCCGTGCAACCCCAGTGCTGTCTGTGCCTCCTTCATGGCAATGTGTAACGCACACTCTGTAATGGTTCCTCTATCTGCCTTTCCTCTATTTCCTTCCCATCCAAAGCTGTGGGCTACAATCGCCCAACACATGCTGAGCCACTGTCTGCTTTAACTGCTCTACGCCAGCATTTAAAACTATCTTTCAAGGGCTTGTAACTTTTCCCTCCAGCAGTTGGGCCCTGGGAAAATACCAATCCCCACTCCTCTTCCTTGCATCAGGGGAGAGCCCTTCCAACCAGCACCTGTACCTTGTAAAGCTGCTTTGCCTCCGGCTGATCTTTTTTTAAAAAATTGTGAACAAACTCCTTTAAGAGCAGGTTTGAACTTTCTTCCTTCCTTGTCCCAGCAGAGACATCTGTTCACTCAGGGCAGGAATTGCTAGGTTTAGACTGCTCCTTCTTCCCAACCCCCTCCTCACTGAGTTGTGCCTCAGAGGGAGTTTCCTGGAATTTACAGCTTCTGTACAGCCTCAGCCAGAGCACTCATAAAATCAGACACAGGGCAGAGCTGTACTGGGAGGCTTCTACTAAACACACGTGCATACTTGCACTAGATGGACACAGACCCACTCATGCTCACATGACAGTGCCACAGCATGCAGCTTTCCACCATGCATGGACATACACAAATAGAACCCAGGCAGAAGCATGGCCCATGCTTACAAACCTACGGCAGCTTGGTTCTGCAAGACACACTCAAGGTGAACAGAGAGACTTTTTCTTGGCATGTTGGCTAAGATCCGCACAACTCTTCTCTGTCTTCATTTGCAACTCATGGTTAAAACATCACTTTTGACAAACATCAATTGACATGGCTGAGGTATTTAAGATGTGCATTCAACAATGCATGTGTTCTATAACTTTAAATATTCTCTAATAAAAGTTTTAATCTAATGCCCTTGGATTCATGATAGGTAGGGTATGTTTACATTGCAAAAAAAATACAAAAACCCGTGGCAGTGAGTGTCCAAGCCTGGTGCCATAAATCCAGATAGACAGAGCTCCCACTACAGCATTAAAAATAGCAGTGGAGACGGTCCTGCCTAGATCCACTCCTCTCAGCGGGTTATAGAGCCCAAGGTCCAGCCTGAGCGGCAATGTCTACACTGCTACTTTTAACTCAGAATATCCATAGACACAGGCTCTGAGACCCACAGCCACAAGTGGTGGTGTTTGGTTGGTTGGTTTTTTCCCCCTCGGTTCAGACATACCACTTACATAAGAACTGAACTTAGAAGGGGATCTTCCACTGCTAAACTATATGTATTTTATTGTAAACATACCATCACCATGGTATCTGGGCATCCTTACAACACTTAACCTGGGTCAGTGATCTTACAGGAGAGACTAAATGCTCAAGTCTCCTCCTGCCCGCAGCTTGCCATCTGGCCAGTCAGCACAGAGAGAATACCTGGGCCCAGAGTGCATTTTGCAGAGCTGAATGAAAGGATCTGTAAGGTGCAAATTCCAGAGCAACTGCCCTGTCTCAGCACCCACAAGGATACAGGGTTCTAGTATGTATGTATGTATGTTCAGATGTACGTTTAGGCATACATGTACATATAGCATCTTTCCTATCCATGTATCATCAAATGCTGTTTTTATATATAAAATCATTCTCCCCCCCTACCCCTGCACCGTACAATATATTGGCCTATTCTCTCCAGGGTAAATTAATGCTTTGGGTATCCAGCAAGAAACTGACCCAGCTGTAAATGACTGAAGGCAAATAAGATTCATTGCAGGCTTAGCGGTCTCTTACGTGACCTATCAGCAAAAAGGGCATACTACTGAGGTGGAAACCATGCAAAGGCAGGCATCCTCCTCCATTAATTCGATGCTTATCTCTGCACCTTTTTCAGCCTGGGCCTGCTGCACTAGACTCTAAGTGGAAGAACAAGAGCACTTCTATTTAAAGACTCCAGCAGGATTAACTTCCTGGCAGCAGTACCCCATTTCTGCAGCATGCAGATTTAGCAGTGTGACCTGTCGCACAGCAGTAACCCATCAATACCACCTGTAAACCCAGCAATGGAAGCTGCCTTTGGATAGTGTCCAATCAATACATTTCCCCCCAGCCACTGTTCACACTATTTGCGTATCACAACCACACACAATGGCCCATGTGAAGTTCCTGACATCACCCAACAATGCTGTCCTGGGGGCTGCGTTTGCCTCAGTGCTCTTCCAGTCTGTCCCTACTCTGCAACAAAGGCCAGAGCCATGGCTGCGAGAGGGAGCTGTTTCCTGTGCTGCCGTGCTAACGCAAGCCATGGCTTTAGCAATTTAAGATGCCCTTTAGCAGTGTCCTGTCACTACTAGGTAGTATTCCAACTGCCACCAGTGCAAACTTCCTCATCAGAATATCCTGTCAAAGCAAATAAGGCCCTCAGCTCTGTGACTTTCTTACAGTGCCCTACCAATGCCAGCAACGACTCCTGGCAGTGCCCTCCTTATGCCAGCGAAGATCCTAGTGATGTGAGGCCCAGCCAAACAATGCCCTACAGCTTTTTTCCCCAGCAATGACTCCAGTAATAGCTTATGTTTCAGCTTGGATGAAACGTATAATTTTTCTGTCTGCAGGCTGCAGCACGGAAAGGCTTGTGCACCCCAATACACAGCATGGGGTCAAACTAATGACACAAGCAAGCTCTAAATATCTAATGGAAAATCCCCTCTGAATTTTGCTCTCAATGCCAAACCTGTGACTGGACAGGAGAGGCGCTTACAAGAGCCCCATCAGAGGAAGTGCCATTTTTTAACAGTAGCACCAGCTACAATTCAGAGCAATACGGTAAATATAATCTGCCCGTCCACTCCCTTTCAGCTTGCGAGTCAGGCAGCTCATTCTTTTCCTCTCTGGATTCTCAGGAGAATACTCTCTGCTAATTTCTTCTTTCCTGTAAACAAACTTCAAATGAAACTTTCATTAAAAAAGAACACAATCCATTACCACAGCCTGGCTCCAGCTTTGCCTCCTCTTCACCCGTACCATGCCAGTCATGACACAGATGAAAGCAACAGCAGCTGCCCTAACCAGCTAGCACAATCTCTCTCTCTCTCTCTCTCTCTCCTTCCTAACCTAACCTCCCTCCCTCCCACCCCTTTGTCCCTCCCCTTTCCAGCTCTCAGGAGAGATCTTCTCACATTGCAGTAAAGTTCCTTCCCTTCATTTCTAGTGCCCATGGGATTGAATGATTAGGGGTCATGGAATATTCGTGCAGCTTCTTTTCTGAAAGGCGAAGCAAGTGCCTGTCAGGTACATTCACAGGGCCACACCCAAATATCTGAACAAGGACGCCAGGCGCAGCAAGGGACTTGGAAACACATCACTACCCCTCTTATCTCCAGTCCAATAGTCACATCTGCTTTACAGACAGATTCGGCTTCAACATACGTGTTCTAGTTAGCAAAAGATAACCATGTGCAATGCTAATAATACTTTGTGTGTCCATCCATAGTACCTTCCATTCAAGAATTTCAAGCACTTCGTGAACATTCATCAATTTTAAGCCCCACCATTTCTCTTTGAATTAGAAAAATATTATTCCTATTTCAGAGCTGAAGAAACTGAATCACCAACAGCTGCAGTGACTTCCTGAAGTCCTCAGAGTGAATTGGTGGCAGATCTAGGAACAAAACCTATATCGCAGGACCCCATCTTATACTTTAATCACTCGACAACAATTCCCTTTTTCATGAATAACCTTTTTCTCTTCAGTAGAGACAAACCTTCTGCACCACAGGCTGAGACAGAGCAGGGTCGGAAGGCTCTTCTTATAACCATGGCTTGTAAACAAATGCAAGCGATATCCGTAACCTGCTTATTTTACAGGTAGGCTCAGTTTCCCTGGAACTGGTCTGCAAGTGCCTCCCAAGCCAGTTACACCCTCTGTACCTTGATTTATTTTCCAGGCTCTGAGACCTGTAACTGTGTTGCTTATTTTCTTTCTGAGGTTATCCAGCTTTATTTAGAAGTATATCCCTACTTTTTTGCTATGAAACACTCTGCGGCCTGTTCTTTCTGTGGGATGCAGAAACCAAAATCTAGGGTGATGACTGTTTGCTTTAATGGAAATATAAATTGTTCAACCTGCATCAAAGAGGTGACAACCACAGTCACCATATACCAGTATTAGTTTTACAGTAGAGACAGCTACCTTTTTAGAATCAACTAAATGTGGCATGGTTACCCATCCTTGCTTAACTTATACACAAGGATCTGTACTTTGCGGTGAGAAGGCTACCAAAACATTGTCTTGAAGTACGGTACCTTTCTTGGACAACCTCAAAGGTAGTATCAGTCTTGGGCAATACTCTACCATGAAGGTAGCCGCATCTCCATGTCAGCAAGTATTAAACACAGCCTTCTGAGCATGCCAAGAAGGTATTGAACCACAACTGACCCTAACTTAACCACTTTAGTTCACAGAAAAGCTTAATAATAAGATAAAACTCTTCAGGTCAAAGGCATGGGATCTTGTAGCAGCCAAATAATGCATCACAAAGCAGGAAATCCAGAGCATTGCTGATTTCAATTCAGTTGCAGAGTTAAGAATTCATGAGCTATGGTGCCTCTTTCTATACGTTACAAACCAAGCCATCACTCTAGTATGAATGCACTTCCTCGTGCGTAGACTAGAGTTCTTATTTACAATAAATCCTGTTATTTTCCATCACATAAGCTCAATTTTCTTCTAGGGTGTAAGGGGGAAGAAGCTGCTTAGCCCTTGCTAGGGACATGGAAAAAATAAGAATTCATTCTTATTAGTTCCCAAAATCAGGGGAGAAGAATAGAATATTTTACATGAAGAGGGAATATTCATGAGCTCTGTTGCCTTATGTTTTTCCCTCCCTCCTAAGATCCTTCTTTTCTTCTGGGAAAAAGACCCAAAAGAAAGTGTTACTGAACAATACCAGCCCACCAAGGCATTACCCAAGGGAAGGAGGAACAGGCATTTGTGCAACGGATTCTGAATTTCTGCCCTCCATGTTGGGTGAAATCTTCAGGTGCTCTTGCTGTTCATTGGGGAGGTGCTGAACCAGGGGTACAGGACAGTGATTTTTAACCTGCAGTCTGCAGACTGTCTACGATTTCCAAAAGGGTCTACACCTCCATCTGAAATTGTTTAGGGTCCGCAAATGAAAAAAGTTTTTAAAAACCCACTGGTATAGGATGGGGGGGGGATTTGGATTTGCCAAGCAACCCCAGCTACTGCCAGAGACTATTAAGGCTATATTTCTGAATACCCTATTGAAGGTGCAAGTCTTCAGTCAGCCTTCATGGAAACAAACTTGGTCAAAATCAAACAAACATTTGATTTTATATGAAAGGACCCGATATAAGCCTCCTAGCCCATAAATCACTCAGAATGAAATGGCACTTTAGTCTTCCATGGACACAGTAAAAATGTATTAAAATGTGATGGTTTGAGTATATGGTATTAAAGGGATGTTGCCAGGTCAAATCTAGACCCAAACTGAAAGTTTTGTGGAAACATATTTTTGCATAACATATAATCAATAGCAACCTTTTGGTGACTATATTTTCATTCTAGTGGCAAACAGTGCAAAAACTGAATCCAATAATCCTTCCCCCTACCTCACCTCAGTTTGCCACCAAAACAAGAAAATATTTGGCCATGCCTGAGAGAGAAGTGAAAAGGGGTATGAACAAGTGAAACTGACTAGCCTGTTTCCATTGTATAATGAACCACATACAGGAAACAAACACCCTGCCTAAAGCTTGAAAAGCACAGGAGAGCTAAGGTTTAACCCTCTAAGGTGTTGTTTGGAACACAGATGTGGGCATTTATGGGAAACGGACTGTTGGTTTCTTTCTAACATTATTTGGAAGGTAATATTTGCACACACAGGTGTGTCTCATGCAGCGTGAACTATGTGCTCTGCAAGGAAGGAAGTTTCATTCTTTCCATTTGTAGGGATCCAACTGTATGTAAATAAATAGATCAGTAAGGCAAATCTGTCTGAGCATGTGTGTAAATAGCTCCAGCGCTGGTACACAGGGGTTTCAGCACGAAGCAGGGATTGACCCATAAGTAGGGCTTTACCTCTAGGGAGAAAGCTATTTGCAGCACAATCCCTCCCCAGAAACAGGAGGAAAATCAGGCAGAGAGACAGGGAAACGTTGAGCCCAGACCCCCTTCTAGAGGCAGTGTGCTGTTATTCTTGTGCCCTGTGCACCAGGGAAAGGGGAAATCGATGTCGGGGAGAGGGAGAAAGGTTCCCTGTGAATTAATGGGTCTGTAGCTTCCCCCATTGATCTGCCTCCTCCCACTTTCTTTCTGTGCTTTTGTGCTCTTCCGGGGAAGGGGGCGGCTGCTCTCCCGAGCGGGGAAGGACGCCCTAACCTTAACCTTTCTCCAGGAATAATGCTAATTGCAGCCGCTAATGAGAACTTCCCGGGAAAGCGGGGTACGGCTGGGCGGGCCCCCCCGGCCGCCTTCGGTTTGCAACCGGGGCAGATGGAATCAGAACCTCGAGGGGGAGTTTAAAAAATGGCAACAGCCGCCCCCCCCAACGGGACGGCGCTACCTGCCACCCCCGGGCCGTGCATCGCCCCGCAGTGCAACCCATGCAGCCCCTCCCCCCCAGCGCCTCGCTCCCCGGGGCCCACAGGCAGGCCCGGCCGGTGCTTCCCCCCCCAGCGAGCCCGGTCCCCAGCGCGGCCCCCTCAACACTGCCCCAGCCCCACGGCCAGCCGCCGCCCCCTGCGCACCCCACCGGGACCTGGGCGCAGGCACCCAGCGCGCCCCTCCCCGGCACACTCCTCCGGCCGCCCCAGCGAGCGGGCACCCCGAAACCCCCCGACCCCCGGGCACCCCGAAACCCCCGGGCACCCCGAAACCCCCCACCCCCAGCGACCGGGCACCCCGAAACCCCCCACCCCCAGCGACCGGGCACCCCGAAACCCCCCAGCGACCGGGCACCCCGAAACTCCTCACCCCCAGCGACCGGG
>ML675625.1:26901444-26954763 GCA_007922155.1 Mesoclemmys tuberculata
GGCGGGGCGGGGGGGACGCACGCCCCGGGGGAGGGAGCCCGCGCGAGCCGCACCGCGCGGGGGGCAGAGCGTGGCACGGGGGTGGGACGCGCGGGGCGGGCCCGCGGCGCGCACAGCCGGGGGGCGCGGGGAGCCGCGCCGTGCGGGAGGAGCGGAAGGCCCCATCCATCCTCCACCGCCAGGCGGTGCGGGGCGGGCCGCGGGGCCGCGCGTGCCCAGGGACAGACGCGGAGCGGGGCGCCCGGCGGTCCCGGCACTCGCTGGCCGGGCTCGGACGGTGCCCGCGGCCGCGGGAGGGGCTGGCCGGGGAGACGCCGGGACGGTGACAGGCCAGCTACCTGTTAGCGCGTGGGCACGGGGGGCGTGCGGGGTGCAGCGCGCACAGGCTGTAACCATGGAAAACCGCAGCAGAGACGTCCCAGCTATCGTCCTACGCGGGGCGGGGTGCTACAGGCAGAGGCTTTCTACAGGGAATTATACCCCAGTTCCGTGGACCAACCAGACCCTGCTCTCCCACTCTCTTCATCACCCAGCCTTCCCCGCTGCAATCTCCATCTCTTCGGGTTGGCCTGCTAACCCCCAGAAAGGGCTACCTGCGGTCCATGGAGCCAGTCGGATAAACCCGGGGGGGTTGAGAACTTGTAGGTGAAGTGAGCAAAGGTTAAATTCACTGTCTGTGATCTGCAGGCTAAGTGATCCTGGTGACAAAATCAGCCAGGAGCAGGGGTGCACCAGTGCAATCTACCTTTTCAATGGAGGAACCTGCAGTAAGGAGTCACAGCCCTCTAAATGGGCAGGACCAGAGAATTCAGAGAACACAATGATCCACTGTATCTACGGTGCTGCCTCTATTTATATAGGCCCCTGCTGGAAATTAAAGCTGCCCTCCCTTTGCAGGGGGCAAAACCAAATCCTTAGTTTGCAAGGAACAGAATTATTCACACACTCTTTCAATGTACAATCTCAATGGTAGCAGTTCCTCAGGGAAGGGACTTGGATGGAGAAACAGCCGGCCACTTACAGGTCTCGGTTGTGCTTCACCAGCCTTGCAGTGGGAGCAGTAAGCAGCCACAGTGCCACACCACATCTCTGGGAGAAGTTGTGTCTCAGGGCCACAATCATTCCCAGATCTGCACCGCTATGCCCTAGCATGGTAAAGTGTGCTCTTTTCCCCACCCCTACAGGCTTCCTTTACTCCTTCACATAACACAAGAACTAGCGGCCACCCAGTGAAATTAACAGGCAGCAGATTTAAAACAAAAGGAAGTGCTTAACACAATGCACAGTCAACCTGTGGAACTCCTTGCCAGGGAATGTTGTGAAGCCCAAAAGTATAACGGGGTTAAAAAAGAATTAGGTTCATGGCGGATAGGTTCATCAATGGCTATTAGCCAAGATGGTCAGGGACACACCACATGCTCTGGGCGTCCCTAAACTTCCAACTGCCAGAAGCTGGGCGTGGATGACAATACGATAATTGCCCTATCCTGTTCGTTCCCTCTGATGTATCTGGCACTGGCCATGTCAGAAGACAGGATCCTAAGCTAGTCTGACCCAGAATGGCCGTTCTTATGTTCTTTGCCCCCAGGCAAGACTAACTGGACCAGGGCAGTGACCCGTCACTTATCTTGCACTTCAGAACCTCAGCTTTCCTTTTTATTTTTTAAAGTCTTCAACTGTTACGGCTATGAAGAAATCCTTAAAAACTTGATCCAGCTGTGATGATGGCTGCCTAAGTCTGCACTGAGCAGTATGAACTGCTGCATTATTCTCAGTGGGGTGTTAACTCTGATGTCCAGTTACCATGATTTATATTTCAACATTAACTATTTCACTGCTGAGCAAAGCATGTCAGAAAAGAGAGAGACAAGCCTATTATAAAGAGCTGAACAATTTTCTGATGACCCTTTTTAGTGATGCAAGTGGATGTTGCTCGGGAGACCCTACAACCTTTTCCTCCTCCAATTGGACTTGTGGAGCCAAAAGGCCAGAGGGGAGGAACAGAGGTCAAGTGGTTATCTGACCCCCACCAAGGGGGAGCCAATCCTGCAAAGCCCAGTGGGGCATCCAGACACAAACCTCCCATCCAGCCTGGGTGCATTGGGGCTGGTCTGCTCTGGAGCAGAGTGTGTTGCCAGGCAGCTTAGTTCCCAGCTCTAATGGCTGCTGCTCCTCCCTCTGCTGGAGGCTGTCAGCCGACATCACAGCATCAGCTATGGTCACATTTTCAGCTTTTCTTCGCAGTTATATGGGCTAGAAACAATTGGCTTTTTAAAAAATAATAGCCCAGACTCTGATATCCCATGACTCTGGGAGCTGGAGCTGTTTATTGTATCGTTGCTTGTTCTGGCCCTGCCCATGGACATAAACAAACCCCGCTGAGGTGGAGCCCCTGTGATCATATCCCAACCTGCTGTGAGTAGCAGTTCTCTTTGGCGTCCCACGTAGGCAGAGCGTGGCTTGTGGGTGGAGCCTGAGGAAGTGTCACTACTCCCCTCTCCCAATGTGGGCCCTGCCCCAAAGGGTGCAAGGAGGGATCATCTTTGAGCTTGGGGTAGCACAGAAGCGGAACAGTGCCTGCAGCAGAAAGGCTTCTTATACCTTTACCCCTGCTGCGGCCCCACTCAGTGTCTGTCCCCTTTATGACATACATTGCTGAAGAAGTGGACACCCCTTATATGGGCTGTCCTTATAGGATCATAGAAAAGTAGGGCTGGAAGGGGCTTTGAGAAGTCATCAGATCTGGACCCTGAGCTGACTGGGGCATGGAAATAATTCAAGAAAAGTTTATTTCAGTTCTGATTTTATAAAGCAATGCCATTTACATTGAGCATTTTCAGTTTAAATGGACACGGTCATATCATCTTTTGTATTTAAGTCTTTGCCTGCATTACTTATTATTATTAACATTAGAAGATTTTTTTCAAATCCTAACCCCATTTAAATTGATGGCAGTTTTGCCATTGACTTCAATAGGATCCAGGATTTCACCCCAAATGTCCACCTTGACATGTCTGCCCCTTGTTTACTCTTTGCACTTCCCTCAAATTCAAACTAGACTGGCTAGTTTCACTTCCTGGTTATAGTCTGTTTCAGTTTCTGGGTATCATGCACAAGCCCCATGCTGTCGCGTTTTGATTTCTGGCAGGACAGGAAAAGGGTTGCTTTGTTTACACTGACATTTTGGCCTCCATTTTCAAGGGCAAGTAAAATGAGTGAGCTTGGTAAAATTAATAGCCACCCTTTGCATGTGCAAAACCCTGCATTTGTGCTTACCAAAGGAGTGACTAGGCACATAAAGGTAGATACATGTGTAGTTCCCCACTGATGCATTTGGCAGGTATACTGAGTTAAAATGCATCTCACATGGCCTTCAAACAAATATTTGAGATTGTCTCTGGTCATATGAAAACTTCTCTTTCATACTAAACCTTAATCTTGGGCCTAAACTAGCAGAACATGGGTAAAACTTTCAAAACACCTATATGATTTAGGAGTTCAAGTCCCAATGGGATTTAGGCTTCTAAATCAGTTAGGCATTTGTCAACTTTTATCTACTGTCTCTTTAGGTAGATATTTCTGGATCCAGGGAGCGGGGGCAGGCAGTTAGATACGGGTTCAATAACAATAATACCAGAAGCAGTAAGGACCAGGGATTAGTCTGCAAGGGATTTTTAAAAAGGCAAATAAGTAAAATCATAGTAATTTAAAATATTATTTCATACTGTTTCCTTCTCCCACTGCTTTGTAATTTCTTTGTATAGGCCAGCTGCTGCAAGCAACTTCACATGGGTAAAGGAGCCACCTGTGCAGAAACCCTGGGGTTTCCCACTGGGGTTCACTTGCCTAGAACAGCTTGTAGCACTGGAGCTTTAGGAAAAGTTCTTCACCACAGGACCTGTGTCCTATTTTATGTCTCTAGAGCACCTACCACACTCTCGGTGTATAGATAATTAATACGCTGACTATGTTTCATAGTTCCATAGAGCAAAGGTCCATAAGAACTACCACGACAGCTCTCAAATGGAGGTATAAACTACAATCTAAGCCCTTATATACCAGCTTCATTTAACAGATATGTTTGTTGATTAGGGTAGCTCCTGCATCTAGTGATTAGTGCGAAAGACTGAGAGATACAAGGATCTTAATTCTCATCCAGAGGAGTCACTGACTCACTGGGCAAACTTGTGCAAGTCACTTGATGTCCTTGTGCCTCTGGCTAACTAGTCTAAATAAAAAGCTGGACCTCACTGCATTAGATTCTACATCACCACTGAACCCTCCTAGATAATTAGATTTTAAAAAATGCAAACTTTTAAAGAATGAAGCCAGTAAGGAGAAAGGCATGAGAGACAGTCCTTAGAAAGAAAGTTGCTGAGAGATTGCCATAGTCAGAGTATTAACAGGATAATCTATTTTCACATTGTCATTATAGCTGAACATCTATGGCATTCCATAGCTGAGAGAAATCAGGAAATAGAGGAGAGAGAAGATCCATGACACGTTTCTGTGGTCTGTGGGTTGCATCATGTGCTTTAGTTTGTTCACCCTTAGTTGTAATTCCATCTTTCTTTAAAAATAAGAATTATTAATGGGCGGCATATGCATAAATAAAATCTTCAATTCTAGGAGCTAAAACAAATGCAGCTTCATCCTGTAAGGTGTAAACTGATCGCCATCATCTGAAAGAGCAGGGAAAGAATTGTTTTGGGGGTGAGGTTGCCTTCTCTGGAAGTACCAGATATTGGGCACTCCCAGAATCATTGATTTGATTATAAGAACCAATGATTTGATCACACATGGAAATTCCAAGTTCCTCTGTCTCCCATCATTTTCATGCTGAGTATTAATGCACACCACCTGGCGGTATGTTTACATTGTGATAGGGACTGAGAAGGATAGAAGGACTCTTTAATGCTGCCACTTATTTCTTGGCTACAGAAAACAGAATCAGCTAGTTTCAACACAGTAGCTATTAAAAGGTACAGAACTAAATCTTTTAAGACCACATTTTTAGCTAGTCTCAAGCTACATTCTTGTTTAGAACATCCACATTTGTGAGCACAATTTATTACACCAAAGTGGCTGCACAGTCGTTTTGTACGTGTACATAAGATCATTTGGTGCTCAAATTGCATGGTCTGTGCAATCAAACCTGGTGCAAGCCTACTTTAGTGGGTTTAATAGATGCACATGCAAAAATGATTGTGGAAATTAAAAGACCAGGACTAAAAAGCAAAACTTAGAGTCTCATCTTCTATAATGCTTTGCAGTTTTAAACTACCTTCTGTGCAAGGCTCTCAAAGAGCTTTACAAACATTAGTGAATTCGGCTTCACAATCCCTCTCTGAAGTTTTGTTATCCGCATTTTAGAGATGGGGAAAATGAGATACACAGAATTTATGTGACTTTACCAAGACCACACAGCAAGTCTATGGCTGAGCTGGATACAAACCCTACATATATTTATTGGCTACGAAGCATTTCCCAGACACCCGACACACTGCATTAGATATATTGAGCCCATTGCATGGCAAACATACCATGCAATAAAAAATAAGCCATGTTGTAATTTTGCAGCACAGATCTTTACAGATTTGTTGATTCTTGTGGAAGGCTTTTTACAGACTCACTAAACAGGCCGAGATCTAAACTTGTTTTAGGATTTTACTGGGGGGAGAGGTTACATGATGCTTGTCATTCTACTGGGGAAAGCTAATATCCTGATGACATCAGGCTGAACACATTCAGTCCTTGGATTAGCAGGTGGTTCACATTGGTCAGAAAGAAATGTAAATTAATAAAGACATAAATATATGAATTTTTGAGGAATTCAGACCCCACTTATTCAGTATGCTCAGTTTCAGGCCAACGCATTTGGGCCATACTAGTGATGTGCAAGTGGTTAATATGCGCCAGGGACTAGGAGTGTGTTCACTAGCATTGACAAAATTTTGCACTTCTGAATATCTCCAAGCAATTTACCAAAAAACAATTAAGCAAGCTGCACAACCTAACAGTGAGATGATAACCCGGGATCAGCCTCTCTTGGCACCACAGCTGCCCCTCAGGAACACAGCGCTATTTAACAGCACACAGCAGCACTACACAACAGTTTTGGACAGGAAGTAAAGAACATTGTGTTAAACTAAAAACACAGGAGGAATTTACGGGGTTAGACTGTAATTTGGCCAAGGTATCAGGGTTAATACCTTTATTCTTACATAAAGTGCCATGTGATCTTCAATAACAACACAGGATTAGAGGCAAAAAGCAGTTAGAGGCAAAAAGGCATCCTTTAAAAAGTGGAAGTTAAATTCTATTGAGGAAAACAGAAAAGAGCATAAACTTTGGTAAGTGAAGTGTAAAAATATAATTAGGAAGGCCAAAAAAGAATTTGTAGAACAGCTAGCTAAAGACTCAAAAAGTAAAAGCAAATTTTTTTTAGAGTACATCAGAAGAAGGAAGCCTGCTAAACAACCAGTGAGGCTATTGGACGATCGAGATGCTAATGGAGCACTCAAGGAAGATAAGGCTATTGTGGAGAAACTAAATGAATTCTTTGCATCACTCTTCACAGCTGAGGATGTGAGGGAGATTCCCAAACCTGACCCATTCTTTTTAGGTTATAAATCTGAGGAACTGTCCCAGACTGAGGTGTCATTAGAGGAAGTTTTGGAACAATTTGATAAATTAAATAGTAATAAGCCACCGGGACCAAATGGTACCCACCCAAGAGTTCTGAAGGAACTCAAATGCGAAATTGCAGATCTACTAACAGTGGTATGTAAGCTATCATTTAAATCAGCTTCTGTGCCAGATGACTGGAGGATAGCTAATGTGACACAATTTTTTAAAAAAAGTCTCCAAAGGCGATCCCAGCAATGACAGGCTGGTAACCCTAACTTCAGTACCAGACAAATTGGTTGAAACTATAGTAAAGAATAGAATTATCAGACACACAGATGAACACAATTTGTTGGTGAAGAGTCAACATGGTTTTTTAAAGGAAAATCATGCCTCACCAATCTACTAGAATTCTTTAAGGGGGTCAACAAAGATATGGATAAGGGTGACACAGGGGATACAGTGTACTTAGATTATCAGAAATCCTTTGACAAGATGCCTCACCAAAGGCTCATAAACAAAATAAGTGGTCATGGGATAAGAGGGAAGGTCCTCTCCTGGATCAGTAGCTGGTTAAAAGATAGGAAACAAAGGGTAAGAACTGGTCATTTTTCAGAATGGAGAGAGGTAAATATTGGTATCCCCCAGGGGTCTATACTGGCACCAGGACTGTTCAACATATTCATAAATAATCTGGAAAAAAGGGTAAACAGTGATGCGGCAAAATCTGCAGATAATACAAAACTATCAAGATAGTTAAGTCCAAAGTAGGCGGTGAAGAGTTACAAAGGGATCTCACAAAACAGGCAACAAAATGGCAGATGAAATTCAATGTTGATAAATGCAAAGTAATGCACACTGGAAAACATTATCCCAACTACACATATACAATGATGGGGTCTAAATTAACTGTTACCACTCAAGAAAGAGATGTTGGAATCACTGTGGATAGTTCTCTGAAAACATCCACTCAATGTGCAGTGTCAGTCAAAAAAACTAACAGAATATTGGGAATCATTTGGAAAGGGATAGAAAAGAAGACAGAAAATATCATTTTGCTTCTTTATAAATCCATGGTACGCCCACATCTTGAATATAGTGTGCAGATCCGGCCCCCCGATCTCAAAAAAAAAAAAGGAATTGGAAAGAGTAAGGGCAACTAAAATTATTAGGGGATGGAACAGCTTCCACATGAGGAGAGATTAATAAAACTAGTCCTTTTCAGCTTGGAAAAGAGATGACTAAGGGGGGTATAGAGGTCTATAAAATCATGACTGGTGTGGAGAAAGTAAATAAGGAAGTGTTATTTACTCCTTCTCATAACACAACAAGAACTAGGAATCACCAAATTAAATTAGTAGGCAGCAGGTTTAAAACGAACAAAAGGGAAGTATTTCTTCACACAACGCACAGTCAACCTGTGGAACTCTTTGCCAAAGGATGTTGTGGAGGCCAAGACTATAACAGGGTTAAAAAAAGAACTAGATAAATTCATGGAGGATCAGTCCATCTATGGCTATTAGCCAGGATGGGCAGGGATGGAACACCATGTTCTGAAGAGTCCCTAGCCTCTGTTTGCCAGAGGCCGGGAATTGCCAACGGGATGGACCACTTGATGATTATGTTCATTCCCTCTGAAGCACCTGGCATTGGCTGGATGGACCATTGGCTTGATCCAGGGTGGCCGTTCTTGTGGCCTGTTTCACATCTTATCTGGAATATGGAGGCTTCAGCAGCACAATTTGTCCTACCCAGCCCAAGTCTTGGTTGTGTCCAGGCAGCACATGATAACATCTCCCTGTACAGTTTTGCAAATCAACTTACTCATGAACTGAAACACTCTCTGTTGTCCCAGCTGTGGGTCCCCCAGACAGCTCAATCCAGGCACCTTAATCCTGATATGTGACCCCTTAGCTTTGAGCAGCAGCTGCCAATCATGGCAAATCGGATGTTGGTTTTGTGAGTTACATAAAGGGATGAGCCCACCATACTCATTCTAACATGACACAAGTCAGTTTTGAAATAGTATCTTGAAGAGGAAAACCTAGTGTGCCATACAGCCAGAGCCAGCCCTACCAGAAGTCTCAATATTGCTAAGACTGTCCCAGATTTTAGAAATCTTGTCCTCAGAATTTGCCTCGCTGACAAAGACCCATGGCTTCACCTTTTTCCTGCTACCTGAAGCTGCTTTGAACCGTAGGGCAGGCAAATGAAGAGGTTAGCAGCTGACAACCTTCTTTCACAGCCAACCCAACTTAGCTGTCTCCCTACTTCTGCCTTCCCCTTTGCTTCAGCTCTGCTTGTCTCATGGCAAGCCCAGAGTTAAGACTGGCAATGCACCCTAAGCAAGAAGAGAAGCAAGCAGGCTGGCTGAGGAGGAGGTGTCTCAGCTGGCTTGACAGAAACTCTTTTAGGATGTTTGAGGGGGGTGAACTTGATTAAGGGGTACAGCATGGAAAAGGTGGGGGGAGGGAGCAAGGGGGACTTCATATTGCATACAAACCACTCTGGACATTGGGATCCTTTCTTCCCTTAGTCCCTGAGCTGGGGCTTGATCCCGAAGGACATTAAGCAACCTCAACTCCCTTTCATGTCAGTGGGGCTAGCAGGTGCTTACAACCTTTCATGATTATGCCTCTGACTTGCAGAAAATGTTTCCTGACAATGTGTTCCAATGTTGGCAACTGCATATACCTCGTCCTGCGCTTCTAGCACATCCCAAACTACCACTGAAATCAACGGGAGATAGGGATGCGTAAGGAGCGCAGGGCTGGGCCAGGTCCTACCATTCCTCCCAATCTCTTAAAATAGCACAAGTTAATGTGGTAAAGCCACAGCAGCCAATAGACAGCTTATGCTAGTTCAGCTCCAACAGCAGTTCCTGCCATTCGCTGATTATATAACCTCCTGGCCTGTGTCTGTATCATTTATACCTGCTTACCAAGCCCCAGTTGGGACTGGATTCAATCAGCCAAAACAGCAACATGTCCAAATCAGAGGAGTCAATTTTGCATTTCAATTTAAAGATTTGTTCTTTTTAAAGTCTTTAGAGTCTGCCAGACATCATGTAGGTAGGAGCCTTAATGGAAGTCATGCTGAATAGCATAGTATGAACATTGAAAAAATAAATTCAGGACTGAGCTGGAATAAAACCAGAAGGAGTTGTTTGCCCAGAGAACAACTGCCATAAACTTGGAGTAGCCAATCATTTAAAAAATGACAACATGCATCATTTGAAAATTAGGTGGTACTGGCAGAAGCATTAGGGCTAAACATCAAACATTTTATTTTTGTGCTTTTGAATTACTAGATTGTAATAGTCAGGAGTTCAGAAGGTATTTTAGTGCACCAGCAGGCATCCTAATTAGTTACTTCTGCATAGTGTGGAAAGTATAAAGAAACTTATTCTCTCACACCTGTGCAAATTTGTTTAAAACCAGTGTGAGAGGAGACAGGCCCCAGGAGACTGTATCTTCTAGTAACCTAAAACTAAGTGGCATGGGTTCTAATTTGGCTCTCAGTGCTGCTGGAGTAAATGTACTGACTCTGTTGAAGGTATTCCCGATTTTCATAGGAGTGAGAACCGAATTTGGTCTGTAGTGCTCGGAGCGATCTCATTACTTAGGGCAAGCGATTTTGGAATGTTGCTTTCCAAGGTCCATACCCTCTACAGGAGCCTCTTCCTGTCATTTATGAAGGCTCAAGTAAAAGTTCCTGATTTTATTGTCGTCTTTGTTCCTCAGCAGAGATAAAACATTCTAAAACTCTTCCAGACAGTGCTTCCTTTTGGACACACTGCTGTTTCAATATTGGTGTGTCGAGCGGCACCAGTAAATCATAGACACTGCACACAATTTTTCCTGGATAATGAAGTTAAAAGGCCAACTTGACATCCATTCATTTAATGGTTTCTGTAGCTCAGTTACCCCAAGAAAAGTGACTTCCCCATGGTGCTGCTGGCACAATTAATCATTTTTGGCAGAAGCCAAGAAGAACACAAGTCAGTTATTTAATTTATTTCTATTAGTGCCACCAAATGCTAGATGATTGCATGGCAATAAGGTAACGCTGCTTTAAAGATGAACTAGAAAGCAATAAATAATTATTTAAAATGGTGTTTGTTAGGTAGAAAAAGAGCCTCAAAATGTGTTTATTTTCCCCCACTTTTTCTTATATTAGAAGCAAGTCCTGATTCTTGGAGGACTTTTGCACTCCTTCGAGGTACCTAGAACATCACACCTGGAGACCAAAAGCAAAGCTGCAGCTTTCTAATCCTAAAACTCCATATCCTCTTTGCCTTAACTGGGGAGTGGCAGAGCAGTAACCTCTAGCTGTCTTTCACATTCCACGTCCTCCAAAGGTTGCCCAAGTCCTCCAGAAATAAGAGCAGTGCCATTACCTGATGTTTCTAATGTAGAAAACAAACAGGGAAAAAGATGGGAAGTAGGAGGAAGGAACCGAGGCCTATTTTATGATTATTATTATTCATCACGTACAGCAAGAAAGGGCACAACGTATGTTGCTCTGTAGATCAACTTTATGATAATTTTATTCACAGCTCTAGGGATAGCGGGGAAGAGAAAACAAAGGTTACTTGCACTCTAATGCAAACCAGGCACCTGACACTGGTGGAAATTGTAAGGATTTGCCCATCAGCTCTTCCATCTTTCAGTCCCCAGTCTCTCACAGCTGAAGTTGCCAGGAGGCTACTTCCTTGAGGAAATCACCTATCTGTATTCTGCACTCAGTCTTCCAGGACACAAATCGGCCTTTTTTTCCTTAGTCTTTGAATGCTTGAGTTCTCCTGTAAATATCAACCAAGCAGAAATTCCAGTTGAAAACATTCAACTGGTTCCAGTTGGCCAACTAGATTTTGGAACAAAGCAATGGCTCTCGTGGTTGAGGGGACCTCTGGTCCTTGACAAACGAGTAAAATGCAAGAGAATCCACAAGAAAACATTAGAAATTAACAAAAACCAGCTGAAGGACTCTAATGAAAAGGACCTGAATTTCAACTAGAGAATGCTTCAATACGATTTTGTAATGTGGTGTGGTCTCCTCCATCCAGGCAAGCCTGAGCACAACACAACTGAGGGACCACTGCATAGTAACATGGTTTCCCACATGGTCAGTTGGTGTCTATGGACAGTCCCTAAAACTATTCTGAAGAATGTTACTTTAGGTAATCTGTCCCTTTAGTCACAGACTCTGCTTGGAGACCTTTGGGCAGATTTTCAAAAGAGCTCCACTCCTGTTTAGCTGCCTAAACAAAGGGGCCAGATTTTCACACGTGCCAAACAGCTCCACTCAGAACAATGGGAGCTGCTGCATCCTGAGCATGTTTGAAAATCTGGCACAGGTGAATTAACCCTCTTCATTCTTACTCCTTTTATAGCTATTTGCCAATAATAATGGTCATTACGCTTCCATCAGAGACGATTACGCCAGAAGAGACCGTCCTGATAATTTTAGTCTCACCTCCTGTGTAACCCAGTCCACAGGACTTTCCTGAATTCATTCCTACTTTAAATTAGAGCAGATATTTTAGCAAAACATCCAATCTTGATTTAACAATTTCCAATGATGAAGAATCCACCACAACCCTTGGTAAATTGTTCCAATGCTTAATTAGCCTCACAGTTAAAATTTTGCAGCTTCCTTCTGGTCTGAATTTATGTGGCATCAACTTTCAGCCATTGGATGTTATCTTTTTCTACTAAATTGAGGAGCCGTTCATTATCACATTCTTGTTCCTCAGGTACTTATAGACTGTGCTCATCACTCCTTAACCTTCTCTTTATTAAACTAAACAGACTGAGCTCCTGGAGTCATTCACTATAAAGTATGTTTTTCAATCCTTTAAGCATTCTGGTGATTGTTCTCTGAACTCTCTCCAATTATCAGCACCCTTTTTTACCCATAGAAATTGAAGCGGGTTCAGAGAAGCTGCATGAGAATGATTAAAAGTGTGGAAAACCTGCTTTTAGTGGAACACTCAAACACCCTAATTTATCGTATGTGCAACTCCCGTGTCCACGTCACTCTTTCTTCAGGTCCAGTCTCAGGTCTCATTAACAGCTGTTCTAAGCACCTGATGCTTGATCTCCCAGCAAATGTCCTCAAGACTCAAAGCTAATGGCACCCAGGACACATTCGATCTTTCCCAAATATCCCCAGGATTAGGTGATGCAGCTAACTGATGGAAAGTGCTTTTCCTGTGGAAATTTGAACAGCAGCACTAATCTGTGGCTGGTCTTCTGCTCCCAGGAATCTCATTGGAGTTTAAGAAGCAGACTGAAGGGCAAACTATCAATACTGAATAATTTGCATGCTTCTTCTGTGATTCCATGATTTTAATTTCTTCCCTCAACTGGTACAGCTTGGAAAGGCTCAGGAGGCCATATATTCACATAACCAGGGAGAACTGGTGAAAGGTTTCAGAGGATGATATGCCTTTTAAACTGAGGATGAGAAAATATAAACATTCTGAGAAGCAGTTTTAACCAGGCGATATTCACTGGTAAAGACAGAGCTGACTGTATGTAATTCCGAGTGGGAGCAGCTCAAGACAGTAGCCAGGGTATCTGCTTTCTAAGTCAATGGGCATTTGGTGAAGCAAAAGGAAAAAGAAATAACAAATTGAAAATCCATGTAATTGAGACTGAAGGACAAGAATGTGACCAAAGCTACCAGTGTCTGTTCAGATTTCTTTTTTTAAACCTAGAAGCTCTAAGAGAGGCCACAGTGAACTAGGTAAATAATACGACACTTTTTCTTGAGCCAAGAAATCTTTTAGTGCCTGAATCCTATAGTTCCTAGCTGGGTAAAATCCCTGTTGACAATGGGAGTTTTTCCGGAATAAGCATTTCAGGATTGGGCCTTTTAAATATCCTCAGGCCATATAGGTCTGTCTTCTGCAAGGATTCTGAGATCTTCATGGTGTACCAAAAGCATGTTTTTTCATGTGGTTGCCACTGGAGGTGGAAGATTACAATCACATCCGTGGTGCACAGTAACATTTGCAGACCTACTGTGACTAACGGAAGGCTCAGCCCTGCAGAACTTACTCATGCTAAACTCCTAGAGAATAAATCACCGAGGGTGGCAGTACTGGGCTCACGAGGTTTTTATCACATGACGAGGGGCCATCTCTGGGAACAGTGGAGAGTGGACATGGAAATGCTCGCTGCTTAAGGAGACGTCAAAGATAAGTGGAAGAATTAACAGGGTTACAGCATCCAACGGTCAGTTTGGCAAATACACTTTCCTCCCTTTATGAATATTTTGTATTGAGTTTCACATAGTTACATAATTTATCTGCAGAGGAAACAATTTACATCATAGTCATGGGGCTCACATCACACGACTCTCCTAAGACTTACAAAGAACAAAATGGCCTGATCTGCCACTCATGACATCATTGCAAGCTTCATCTTTTACTTCCTTGGAACCAGGTTCAAAGCCTTAGGCTGCAGGCTCTTTGGAGCAGGGAACAGGTTTTATTTATACACAGCCCAAAGTTGCAAGTTGCTCAATAACCTTCAATTCCCACGAAGTGCTGTGGGAGTTGAGGACACTCAGCAGCTCGTAGGATCAAGCCCATGTGTTTGCACAGTGTTGTATACACATAAAGAACTACAGAGAAGTTTTATACAAAGAAGGATATTATAAGCTTAACATGAAGCAGAGCCTCAGAATAGCTGTGCGCCCTATGAAACTTTATTTGCATGAATTTAAAACCCAAAAGCCACCTCAGGAGTTGCAGTTGCTCAGCACTGCTCAGAATTTAGCCCTGAGGCTGTATAGTCTGATCAAAACCTCCAAGTAATTTAAATAAATGCCTTTAGCACTAATGAAATAAAGAGCATCCATTTGGGAGAAGGGGTAAGCCAGCTAAGCGGATGTGAATCATTAGGGTTTCCTTTTAACATTAAGCATGAAGATTTAAGTCAGAGCAGCCTCTCAAATTAGCCACCACATCCTTGGGCAGAAAGCTAGGGGAAGTGGTAGATACCCTGGAAGGTAGGGAGAGGATACAGAGTGACCTAGACAAATTGGAGGATTGGGCCAAAATAAATCTGATGAGGTTCAACAAGGACAAGTGCAGAGTCTTGCATTTAGGACAGAAGAATCCCATACACAGCTACAGACTGGGGACTAACGAGCTAGGCAGCAGTTCTGCAGAAAAGAACCTGGGGGTTACAGTGGATAAAAAGCTGGATATGAGTCAGCAGTGTGCCCTAGTTGCCAAGAAAGCTAATAGCATATATCAGCCTTTAACTACCTGAAAGGGGGTTCCAGGGAGGATGGAGCTAGGCTGTTCTCAGTGGTAGCAGATGACAGAACAAGGAGCAATCGTCTCAAGTTGCAGTGGGGGAGTTCTGGGCTGGATATTAGGAAAAAGCTTTTCACTAGGAGGATGGTGAAGCACTAGAATGGGTTACCTAGGGAGGTGGTGGAATCTCCATCTTTAGAGGTTTTTAAACTGCGGCTTGACAAAGCCCTGGTGGGATGATTTAATGGAGGTTAGTCCTGCTTTGAGCAGGGGGTTAGACTAGATGACCTTCTGAGGTCCCTTTCAACTCTAATCTTCTATGATTCTATTAAATTGGTAGTCACAGGACCCACTGCCTTCACACAGCATAAATGGCATGGATGTTACAAATGTAAGATTAGAATGGATAATATACAAACATTTGGTTCAGCCTCTGGCAAGAGTGATCCAGGAAGATTAGTCCATTTTAACAGATAACCCCTCTGTCACTTTTTCCACTCTTTCCATCCTAAGCAAAATGATCCTCTTTAATCTTTGTTTGGTTGATTCCATACCCGGAAAAGATGAAAGTTCGCTTATAAACAATATGAAGCTTTGTGGAAAACTGAGGTGTGGCATCAGTTCCATAACATCTAACCTGATATCAAAAAGCTCCTTTCTCCTACTCTGAACCACTGGGATAAGGTCAGGCAGAAGTGAGCATTACATTGTACTGATACCTAATTTCCTGTCTGTTTTCTTTAAGATGTGCTCTAGATCCATCATGTCCAGATGCATCATAGCTGAAGTAGAGTAACATCCATGTCTTCTTTCTCCCCAGGCTTTCAAAGGTGTAGGCTATATTTCCAAATATTGTAGATTCTATTTATAGTGGGCCACTGCCTGGCCTCACTTCAGGGAGAGGGCAGAATTTGGCCTAGTGTGTCCTGCTTTAAAAAGAATCTAGCACATGTACTGTGAATGGATATGGGCCTGAGGTCTTTTTACTAGTAGATATTCAGTATAATCACGTGGACGAGCTTTCTACTAACAATGGAATTGTTGCAAGTGGTTTTAACGATGATGGAGAGCCAGGATTCCTGGAATCTATTCCCAGCTCTGTCAATGACTTGATGTGTGACCTTGGGCAAATCATTCAGGACTATTTTCAGAGGTGCTGAGTGTCTCCAGCTCTCATTGACATCAGCTATCTCCTGGTCTGTCTTAGGACTTTATACAGCTGCCCACCAATGTCATATTAGAGTGTCTTCCACAGAAGATTAAACTAGCAACAGCAAAGTACCTTGTGGACTTCAACTGGAGATGTGGGTGCTCAGTAATTCTGAAATTCTGGCCCTTAACCCCTCTATGAATCATTTCACACATATGTAAAATAGAGATAATAACGCTTACCTATGTCACAGTGGTTTTGTAAGGATTAATTAATGTAATGTTTGTATAGCGCTGCGAGATCCACAGATGAAAATTGCTTCAGAAATGCACAGCATACATTACAATGTTTTTCTTGTTATGCCTGTGTGGCTGTTCCATTTCCTGCACAGTCCTGAGAGACTCTTGCATTTTTTCTCTCATGAGCTAGTAACTTATCAGATCCTCTCCACCTGCCTGGGTCCTCATGGTGATACCTCCTAATCTCCCCTCAAGTGAAGTCTCTGATCTATTTGCTTTTTATGTCTATGAACATAATTATTCTAATAGTTTCCTTATGGTGCTGTGGTTTCAAGGTATGCCTGTTTGCAAGTCCGAGCTTGGGGCCAGGGTAATGGAATATGGCATCTGAGAACCTTCTGCTGTTATCAGCTAATTAGTTTATTTTCTTGTTTTTTGGCATTTATCTCCAATCACCTTCTACTCCTGTGCTGGCGACTCAGGAAGGGTAGTTTCAGAAAGGGAAATAAATTTAGTTAATAAAATCAAACAGTTCAGTGTATTGGTCTGCCCCAGGAACAGCCATCTTGTTTGCAGCTTTCTACTCCCCACATTGGATTTGTTTCTAGTCTCAGTTAGCCAGATGCAAAGCACTTCTTGGTAGTGATACATTTCAGATACATCTTTTAGGTGACAGGTCCAAGAACAGAACTGAGGACACACACTTCCTATTGCTGTAATTTATTGAGAAAAAATTCTAGCCATAAACACTCCTGAACTCCAGGGTTCAAAACTCAGGTCCTACATCAAATTCTCCTGACTTCCATCCATAGCTATGATTTGGATCCAGGGTTTCGGTTAAGATTTTTAGTGAACTGGATTTTAGAGACCAGGAAAATGAAGTTCTCTCTTTCACAGAGCAGGTAAAGCACAAGCAGTGATTAGGCAAACCTCCCACTCTACCCTGCTAATATGCCTCTCCCCTGACTTGGAAAGACCTCTTCCTGTGTTGAGACAAGAAAACAGTTTCCATGGCCCATTCGGTTCTTAGCCTTGCTGCAGAAAATCCCAGTTATCTGTGGTCTGAAACCCATCAAACTCATTTCACATAAGCCACTCAACAGTCAGCAAGTGTTAACTATTTTTGGTCACTCCTGACCAAGGATGGATATAGAATCAGTAATCCGGTTCTTTGTTTTGCTACTAATCCCTTGGCCATCCAGCCCCTTGAATTGATCCATTTTAGAATCCAGTTTTCTCATGATGTTCAGAGACAGTTTCTGAGGAAAAGGAATTCTAGGTTGGGAAAGACATAAAGCTGTCTATCATTCTACAGCATCTGACTCCACAACGGATTGCAAAATCATGGGATCCCCAGCTTTTCACAGTTTTACCATCACAATAATTACCCACTAGAGAAAGGATGTTAAACTCGGGTATCCAGCATATTCAAGGAAAAAATATGCCAATGTGCACCCTCCAATATGTAATTTAGCACCAGGGTAAGGTGTTTTTTCCACTGAAGCAATGAAAAGATTCAACCTCTATCCCCTCAGTCCCTGCAAATAACCATGATCTGGCATTTTACACCCTTGCACTGAGTTCTCTCTTTAGACTGCAGTCAGGTAACAATCATCCATGTGTTGTGACTTCATCATTTGGGTTAACAATTTACCAATACCTCCTGCCTGCTACAACACACACACACAACTCTTCAGCTCCTGGTGGTAATGCGAAAGTAGGGAGAAGAGCATACAGGGATCAGACTCCAACCTCAGTGTCTGCTGGGAAGAAAATCTGCCACTTGATTTCTGAACTGCCAGCACTGTAACTTTGTGGGGAGTCAGTAAAGTGTATTCTTTTTATAGTCTGTTTCCATGGTGCATAGAGGATCCCTTGGCAAATTTTGCAGCAGCAGAACATTGGAAAATTCCATGGCCTGGACATAATCATGTGGCAGTCTACCTCCGCCATTCCCAGCTCAAAATCCGGAGGCATAATATTGTCACCAAACAGCTGAGCTTCTTCCCAGCTTAAGACAAGAAGGAAGTGACTGGAGCTGACCCTCCAGCAAGATGCTGAACAACTCAAGAAAGAAGAACACCTGAGCAACGGAAGCAAAATCTAGGGTTCAGTCCCCATTTGCTAAAGCCCAAAAGCAGTTTGGAAGGTGGCAGAGAAATAAATTCCTTTTCATCATGGATATTTTTATATTAATCTCACTTAAAACCACAATATGTCTAAAGAACATGCAGATGGTAATAATGAACAATAACTGCACTGAGTACATTTCTGTTCCTCTCCTCTGTGCCCTTTCTGCAAAAGCCCTGCATGGATTTTCAGAGACAGACTTTCAAAAGCAGAATTTTTGTTTGCACACAGCCTACACACAACAACACTCACTGCACTTGTGCAAATCCCAGGCTGCATGTGCACACAAGCTGGACATATGCATTTTCCTGGGAAAATCTGGCCATCACTACTCTGAGATGCCAAGTATCAGTCATTCACCCTACCCCTTCCGTCTGGACAGAAATCTGCTCCGCACCAGGTGCTGCTCAGCGCCTCCTGGAATAAGACAGTCTCTGTTGGCCCAGAAGAGAGCAACTCACCTGCTCCTGTGAATTCATGACCCGCAGCTTCATTTGCTTCAGATAGGTAGAGGTGAGAGGCATGTTGTAGTCAATGATTCCAGAGACCAAAGAGGAGGGTGGCTCATTTTCTGAAGTAAAAAACAAAAGGAAAGTTCCTTTAGATGTGGCGGCATTGAAGCACACATCTGACACTGTATTACCATCATCATCAATTAACATTAGACTTGCAGTAACCTCTGACGCCCCCATTCAGAATTTAGGCCCATTGTGCTATGTGCTGTATAAAGGCCTCCCCCTGAAGGGCACTGCATCTCGTGTGGCAATGGTTACATATACTGTAACATCGCACTCTGCCAGAGGGCTCAGAATCACCTCTGTCCAAACTGAATACAGACAGCGTTTCACAAACAACCTGATTTTGCCAGCCAGCTGCAGTGCTGCTAAGTCCCACCCATTTTGATGGAGACTCTTTTATTTTGGGGTGAATGTTAAGGCAGTTTGGGAGGTATCTTCCTCTTGAGATGGGGATTGTGTTTCAATGAGATAATTAAAATAACCTTTTAAAAATGTATTTATTTTCTTAAACTGTCGCTATTGACAGCTTTGGATACATCCACATTAAGCCTTAGTGGCCATCAGGAAGACAGATTCAGACCACACAAGGAAATGATATTTCCAGCCAGTTGAGTCCACAGTAAAGCAAACTCTTAATTATTTTCTAGACCTCATGTCATCTCTCTCTTGTCCACTAGGCTCTGGAGTTTGCTGACTCTCCGTACCAGAAATGAAGGCTGCTGGAACTACTAACTCTAAGACTGATTTCAAAGTCACATGTAATTTGTTTAGTCATGAGAAGAGAGCCAGTCTACGAAATGAGGGTGTGCAGCTAAAGGGAATGCCACTCCCTGCCCTGACCTGGCTGGGATGATCTAGCTGAGGTTAGTCCTGCGTTGAGCAGGGTGTTGGACTAGATGACCTCCTGAGGTCCCTTCCAACTCTATAATCTTCTATGATTCCATGATTTGCGAGGTAGCAACCCAATGTAATTCCCAGCACACTATACAAGGGCTAACCTGTAAGGAGGTGAGTCTAACAGCAAGAGACAGGGAAAGATTTCTAGGAGCGGGAGATGGGGAGGTTTTCAATTTCTCTCTTGATTTTAGCTAAGTGACCTGAATTTCCTGGGATCACTTGCTCCACCAGAGTTATAGTGCCCAAAAGCCCACACTGGAAGGTTTATCTGACATGATGCTTTTAGTAAAGATCCATCACAAAATGCTTTACAGCCAACTTAATAAAAAACCAACAAGCCCAACCATAATGGACCTGACTTTCAAAAGTGTTGAGTACCCCCAGCTTCCACTGACGTCAGTGCTTGCTGCAGGAGCTCAGCACCTCTGAAGAATATCAGAACAGCAGGTCTTGTTAGGAAAGGCCACGCACATGCTCTGCAATTGACGTAAGCGTCGCAAACTGTTCATAAGGTTTTTGCAACCAGAGCCTGAGTTAAGAACCATAGTGACAAAATTCACCAGGCATTTCTAATTCATTCCTTGGCATTTGCAGCAATCTTGCAACTGTGGATGGACGAGGATAGTCAGAGCTACACAGAACAATTAGCTCAGTCAAATATGAAGATGCAAGGCCATTAGGAGTTCTGTAAATGAAAAAGTCAAGCATTAGATTCAGTCTTGTTATGGTGTGAAGGCCAGTGGGGACATGCTAGTGATGGAGTAACGTGTTGCTGGCCAACCTGGACTCTAGGTAAGACGCAAGCTGTTGTGTGCCCTCTGCAGCCTGGTCCTGACCACAGTGATGGAAAAGGAGCAGACAAAGCATTGTGGTAATCAACTTCTGGAGATGGCAAGTCATGTACAAGTCAGACGGCCTCAGACAGAACAAGGCAACCACATAAAGAAAGGGACCTACAACGGTTTACAACTGCAAATCCAACTCATGTATAGACTCCTGCAGCCAAATCCATTCCTAGGACCTACTAAAAGAGCCTTCCACCTTATCAGGATTCATGGCCAGCTCTCTATCTCTCAGAAATTTCATTATCTCAAGGATATTCCAGATAATATACAGAGGAAACTCGCACTATGAGATTTTAAAGAGTCCCAGCTTCAGTGATGGTTTTATCCTTTCCATTGCACTGGGCGAAGACTAAAAAATGTTGTCCCCCCAGCCTTTCCCCATATACCACTCCACCTGTCCTCACCATCTACACGATATCTAGGAAACTAGCCCCAAATGTAATAAATAGACAAAACTTCATGAATGAATTCAGAGCAGCAGCCAACTTATGCGAGAACAGTCAGTGGGCCATACCAGAGCAGCTAATGTCCCACAGTTCATATTTTAAAAAGCACCGTATCTTCATTTTCTCTCTTCTTTGGATGATTTTATGTTGCCCTTCTTTTTCTCAGGCTTTGGCCAATAGATTACTTAACACTTCCTTGCCTGCACTCACTATCCTATGGTGGGATGTTAACTAGTGAAACAAAACTTGCTAAAAACCCAGTGCAGAAGGGGCTCCTACAAACTGTTCCCATAGTGGAAGGGAAAAAGCTCCCAGGGACACGTACTGTCATGTCTTTGCCAAACAGGACTAAAATGGACTCAAAGCATTGTATGGTTCAAATAAATAAATAAATCTGAAAAATAAAAGCTGCGCTCAGATCAGGCAGATCAAGCAGCATTAATGAATCAACAAAAACCATGACTATGTCTACAATGGGCCCCATGCAATAATATGATCAGATACCCGACTGGAGTCTCTCCAAAATACTATTTCCTACCACCTTGCCACAGAATTTAGAAGCTGCAACATGCTCCAGTGTTTAAGCCTGACATGGCAAATGGCAAATAAGAAAAGCACGCAGCAATGCTGAGCTAATAGCCTCTAAATGTCCTGGCAAGATATGACCGTAGAAGAGAAGACAGAATCTAAAATGATGGAGAAAAAAAAGCAGTGACTTCTTCAGGGAAGAAGAAATCACTGTACTTGTACCTATCTGTGTGTGGCCATACCATCTTCATGGACCCTATGGCTAGTGGCTTTGTTTTTCCAAGAACAGTCTCGTGGTGTAGGAATCACTAAATCCAGTTTTAAGAAAAGAGGACGCATGCACAGAGTGAGACAAGCGTGTATCATGGGTTTGCAGCAGCTGTAGAACTAGTGATGGGTACAGTCCCCACACTGGCACTGAAAGAGTTGAATTAGGCCAAGTAGGCCCAATCAGCCAATTAAGCTTCAAACAGGGGAGATGTAGGGTGAGTGAAGGCTGCTAATTAGAAGGAAGCTCACCTGTGAGGGAACAGGGGCATCTATAAAGCCTGCAGTCTCACTCCCTGAAGTAAGGGCCATAGGAACCCCATGAGGAAGGGCCTACCTGGCAGGCCTAAGAGTCCCTAGGAAGGCTGATGAAAAAGAAGGGTAAAGAAGTACTGTAGGAAGTAGTCCAGGGGCAAAAGCAGTAAAAGTCCCTGCCTAACTGCTTGCTGTAAGGCCCTGGACTGGAACCCAGAGCAAAGGGTGTGCCTGGGTTCCCTTCCCATTCACTGCAGAGTGGTATTGCTAGGAGCAGTGAATAGGAAGATTGCTGGAGTGCAGTAGTCAGGGCAGTGGACGTGAGGATGGTCTGCTGGTGCAGAAGGACTTTGAAGGACTCCCTAGAAAGGGAAATCCTAGTGTGATGAGGCTGAAGGGCCAAGTCAGGAAGCAGCCATACTGTGACTCGGTGAGAAAGAGGAGAGCTGCAAAGGTGGAAGACTGGAAAGGGGGCACTGAACCTGGCAGAGCTAATCTCCAGAACTGCCAGAAGGAGGCACCACCCAGCAGTGAGTAGACCATCCTGTGACTCAGTGTTGTCATATATGGGCCCTATTATCTTTTCCCTGGCCCCAAAGATGAGGCAGGGTGAATCTGTGAGAGATGAGACCAGAAAAATCTTTCCCTGTTGTATGCTTCATCTCTGCTGCTGAAACTGAGGCTGAAGTAGCCTTTCCTGCTCTTGCATGTCTGCTCTGCAAAGCTCCAGGGTTAGTGGAGCTGAACATACCTTTGCCTGTCTTCCACTCCTACTCAGATCCCACCCTATGCAGAGATGTATAAGGAGCTGGGCTGTGTAGTGTCCAGAAGTTGTGGACTCCATGTGCTTTGGCAGAATCCCAGCTATAACCATGGTACCGATAAGAGTAAGAGGATGACATTATTACTAACAGAAATAGACTACCAGGAAGAGACAGCAAGGTCTCTTAGACTCTGGCACCGTGTCCCCAAGAGATGTGATGCAAGCTCCCATCAACTTGGCTCATTTAAAACTAGTTTGGACAAAGGACTCCTGCACTGACAGGGCGATTCTCTAGTGTCTATGATTATACCCTCCATAGCACTACCAATATACAGTGATTTTCTTTCAGTACAGTGCTTTGCTTTGGTCTTCTACCATCTTTCTATATTAAAACAAAGTCACCCTATAAATATTGTAGAATTTCTGTCATTGTGTCACTTTTTGCCTTTGTTTCACTGGAATCAAAACTAGCTGAGCCTCAGTTAGTTTATTCATTTATATGAATTTCTATAGTCCCCCATTAATAGAGTGAGCACAGCGTGTTTATAGCATGTCAGTAGCAGTCTAAGGCTAATCTGCTCCTTGTTCTTATAGGGCTGGTTTCTGGGGTTTCCCAAGTTCTGTACATGCAGAAGATTTATTTGTATTCTAAGGATCTCTCCCCCCCATAACTTCTGCTAATGTACATAGAGGAAGTGAGCTCTAATGTCAACCACTCTGCACTCCAAAGACCTCTGCTGCTGGCAAAAGGAAGCAGCCTGAAAGCAGCTGGACTTTGAAGATCTCTGCTGTCTGACCTGCCAGGTGGCAGTTTGAAGAGCACAAAGTGATAACCCCAGAATATCTCGGTAGCATAAGTAGGGGAAGGAGGAGGGTGTGTCTGTAGTAGCTTTTATCCAAGAACCTATGCAGCCTGAGTGGGAGAAGGGATAAACAACAGCCTCCTTCCAAAGACCCTTATTGTCAGTGGGTTTCCCTTAAATCCTGAACATCAGCTGACCCTCAATCCTTGCTTTGAGGGCCAATAGTGGCTTCTCATGAGGCTCTCTGCCTCTGTAGAGCCTGGTGGCAAACACTACCTCCCCTAGTTTGTTCCCTACTTGAAGGCAGGCTTCCCTCTTTCACATCACAACTGGGTGTTGAAGTAATTATGCAGTTCCACAAATAAGGGATTATGTCATCAAATAGTGAATAAGCAGCAGGAGCTGATGACCTTTGATGGCCAGATTCTGCCTTCAATTACACTGGTGTGAATCTGGAATAATATCATTAGCGTCAACACATTTACTTCAGTGTGAATCAGATAAGAATCTGGCCCTACAAAAACAAAGATTTTTTTTTTCAAGATGAAGTATCTAGTAATAAAATATGAGGGAAATCTTTTTTTTTTTTTTAAAGTCCCTGTGGGACTCCACATTTTATAGTCTCTCATACTGCATCATACCATGGGGCTGCTGCTGGGGTTTAAGCCATAATTGTAAAATACTGTCATAATATTTTTATAAAGAGAGAGCTACACTACCTTATCCCATGTCCTGACACTATATATAACACAGGCTGACTGTTTAGGCTAGAATCAGACTGATCATAATTCCACATCTGTATAGCTCCAGCAGATTTACTTATTTACACCAGCATCACTGAGGGTAAGATGAGGTCCAGTGTTGTTCCAAGTTTGCTATAAGCAAGACAATTTGTTTTCATGCATCATCTGGGTGCCCTGCAGAGTTCAGCACAAGACCCATTTAATTAGTCAGGGATTTTTCTGATCGGGAATGCAGTATGGTGAGATTTGTTTGACAAATAATGGCGGTAGGGACTAGAAGGGATGGTTCAGATTTTTTCACCCTACTGTGAGTTACATTTTATATGTGGGTGTGTAATTGTTCACCAAATTACAATGTGATCTACTCCAAATTCCCACATAAATAAATATTAGTGGAATTAGCCAATGTTCTTGATAAGAGCTAATCTAATCCATCTATCTTTCATAGGTTTCTAGACAGGCTCTGTACACTAAACAAATTAAACCGGGGAGAAACTCACAACAGAAAGGCATTTGTCTCTTTCTAGCCCTCCTGGCTGAGGAGCAGTGGAAAAGATTTTGTCTGCTTGGCTTATTTTTTAAGAGCATTGATTTTGAGGGAAGGTTTTATTGAAAACGTCTCTGTTACACTTTGATCAAGACAGCCGGATTTTGGCTCAGTCTAATCTCTTCTGATCATGAGTTCCATAGCTGGGATTCAGCTACAGAGAACGTTTAGCATCCAGTGCTTCATGGCCGGAGTCTGAGAAGCCCAGCTGCTTCAGGAGATCATGGACAATAAGGCAGTCTCTGAAAGAGCCAAGTCCTGTTCCATTAAGGGCCTTGACAAACAGGGTCATGGCCTATCTCAGTGGTGGGATGGACAGATGCTAATGTTATTCAGGTGCTGTGAATTGGGCCAAGCCAAAAGATACAAACTCCACTGGTGTCTCCCTGTTCTCATCCATGTACATTTACTACTTTAATCACAATACTAACAATATTACTCATCGATCCAGATACACTGGAATCAATTTAGGGGCAGTCCTACTCCCTTTAAAGCCAAATGCCAACATTTCTGCTAAGCACTGTGAAAGAAGGATTAAAGCCTACATTCACGGAAACACTCAGGCGCCTAGGTGTGGGTTAAGGGGCCTCAGTCGCAGTTTTAGGCTCCATGGAAATTCACAGCACTCCCACTGAACCCTATAGACACCTAAACTCATTTAGCGTTGAAGTTTTTGCAGTACATCTGCCTCCATGAGCATGCACACTGCTGCATCCCTCTAGGTCCTCAGGTACCTGGTTCTGCCCGAGATACGCACCTGGGAAGTTGGAGACCCCTAGTTCAAGTCTCCCCCTCCACCTGAGGGACAGAAGGGATTTGAGCAGGGATCTGCCACCTCTCAAGTGTGTGTTCTGACCATTAGCATGTGGGATATCCTGATGCCGGGCTCCCTCCGTCTCTCCTGTCGAAGCTGTTCCACTATGAATAGTAACTAGAGTGGGGAAATTGGATGCTGGGTGACTACCCTAGGAACCAGGCTATAGTGTGTCTGTCTGTCTGTCTGTCTGTCTCTCTCTCTCGTCCAAATGACTATTTAATTATTCAGCCACAGTGGAACAAACAACAGAAGAGATGGGGGGACCCCATATCAGACTACCTATAGCCCAATGGCCAGAGCACTCTTCGGACAGGTGGCAGATTCCTGTTCAAATCCCTTCTCCCTCTTGGTTGGACCGAGAACTTGAATTGGGAGTCTCCCACATCCTAGATGAATACCTTATCCTGGGCTAAAAGTCATCAAGGAGCTCCTCCTTCCCCCAACTCTGACTTCTGGCAAAAGCACCTAACTCCAAAGAGGGTGTCCAGCTGGAAATTGCTAGCAGAGATAAGTGCCTCCCTGAAGTCCAGATTTAAGTGGCTATCTCTGAGAGGGGTGGTACTTAGTGCACCTCACTAGGTTGGCATCTCCCTTAGTCCATCTTCACCAGCTTCCTGCCTAGTGAACTGGCTTTTGTGAATGACAGTCTAAGGCACCTCTCTCCCTATACATTGTATAGGGAGCCTAGGTGCGTACCTCAGGCTTTGTGAATCGCAGCGTGTTCCTGTGATTTTTCTAGGGCACCTAAGTACCTTTTGTGTGTCCAGGCCTGAGCCTTTAATCAGCAACATGGGAATATGCTGCAAGAATGGAGCACAGTCTAATAAATGTCACATGCTTATTTGGGACAAATTCTAGAAAATATACACACCGCAATGCCTTTCAATAACTAGCTATGAATAAATGGCACACATCATCCATTTAATTGAAAGCTCTAATCTGTCCACAAGTCTGCTCACAGGAGTTAACGGGTGGGAGTTGGTATTTAATAGAAGAAATGTCCTGGTGCGGGGGCACTTTGTTAATTTTATTTTGCTTTTCTGTTTGATGAGAGTTGCCAGATGCATCACATTTGCCTTAAAAGTTTTGAAATAATATTTTTAATTCTCTGCACTGGGAGAGAGGAGGGGTTAAATTATTTTTGTTAAAGGAAAACCTGTCTCAGGGAGGTTTGTTTTGTATTTGGTAACACAAAATAAGTTTACAACTCACTATAATAAATATTATAAACACTGACATCAGAGGTGTTTTCCCTTTTTACATCAGCAGAGAATTTTGCCTAATGTTATGCACTGTTTGTCTTTAAAGTCCAAGAACTGCGGATAGGTTTGCAGATAGATTTACAAAGGAAGGATAATGAAACTAAATACCACGGCTGTGGTGATATTTGGTGTATACACTGACGTAGCATAATCTTTGATTATCCAAACACACTCCGTTATCCAAAATAGGATCACAACCTGCATGTCTATTAAGTACTGCAAATTACTTCATTATCAGCAACTTCAGTTATTCAAATCTATTCAACATCTTTCATTATGTAATGAATAGTCTGAAGGGGAAATTTAAGGACAAACTTGCTCAGAAATACGTGTTTTGTGAAAGGGGGGAGAAAAGGCCTTCACAAAATTGAAAACCAACAGAAATATCTGTAGTGTTTCTGATCCAAACATTAGGTCCTGGTGCTAGTGCAGGAAAATGGGAAAGTGAAAGTGACTGACCAGAAACAAAATTAAACTGACTAGTCTGTTGTCCTTATCTAATTTGAGATGCAAAAAACAAAACAAAACAGCATAAATAGTGAACAGTAAATTAATTTTGCACCGTTCTTTCAGGTTTTAATGTAATATTAATAATACAGGTAATGAAATCCATTTGGAAAAGAAATATCATTACTAACCAGCCAGCATCCTGATATCCATTCACTGTGAAATGCCTAGAGTCACCTATGCTAGCCTAGCTCATTTGCATTTACCTTTGGGCTCCAGGCCGTTGGAGTTAAAATGCATCCTCTTCTGGCACTCAGTGCAGCTCATCAGGAATCTAGTCACAGCTTCTCTTGGAAGGAAAGCGTAGGTTTCTGCAATCTGGGAAAACAATAAGAGATCTGTGTACTCTAGAGAAGAGAGACTTCTTACCACACAGAACCAAAGGACACGAGTGATCAAAGGCCTTGTCCCACTTCATCTTGCTCAGCATAGGAAAGTACAGGATTAACTCGGTGAGACACTCCTGTAGGGCCCGATCCCATGAAGTGCATAGTGTCTTTATCCCCCTAATGGTTATCGGCGGAGCACAGCACCTCTCAGGGGCTCAGCATGTCACAAGATAAGGCCACCAGTGACCCCAAATGACAAGAATGGATCTCTGGACATCTGACACAGCTGGCACTCTCTTATGCCATTCCCTACAATTACTCCTAGCAGGAAAGGCTAGGAACAGTGTAGTATATGGGGGGTGGTTAAACTCAGTGAGAGTGAGGTCTCTGAGGTTCCTGTTCTGTTTGCACTGTTAATTACCATTACACCAGTAACTGGAAGAATCCATTACTACTTTTTAGGGGAAGTTCTGTCTCTTCCACACTGAAAATCGGTTATTGTTAATACTTTGTACTTCTGACACATTTTCTCCAGGGAACGGGAAACACATTGACAAATATTAATGAATTAAATTTCTCAATACCTCTGTGAGGTAGGTACAAGTCTGCCCCTGTTTTACATATAAGGAAACAAGGATGCAGCAAATCAAAGGCCAAATTTTCCAAACTTTGGTGCCTAAAGTTAAGTACCTATATTCACATTTAGGCACTGAAATAAGCAGCCTGACTGTGATGGAGGGCACCCACTACTCAGATGGAGATGCAGCAGATGGCTCAACACCTCTGAAAATCAAGACACTATTTGAAATTTTTGATTAATAGATTTTAAGGCCAGAAGACACCATTAGATTATCTATCTGACCTTCTGGATAACACAGGCCAAAGAGTTTGACCGAGTTATCCCAGTATTGAGACCAATAACTTTTGTTTGACTAAAGCATATCTTCCAGAAAGGCATCCAGTCCTGATCTGAAGATATCAAGAGATGGAGAATCCACCACTGGCCTGGGGAGTTTGTTCCAAAGGTTAATGACCCGCACTGTTTGGTCTAAGTGACTTGTTCTAGCCAGTGAGTAGAGGAGCCAGGAAGTCCTGACTCCTAGCCCTATGCTCTAACCAATGGAAGCACTCCTTCCATTCAGTTTTTTTGCTAAAAAAACCTGAAATCCTCAAAAATCCAGAGAGGCAAAGTGGCTGAGGTAGTATCTTTTATTGGAGCAACTCCGTTTGGTGAAAGAGACAAGTCTGAGCTGAAGAAGAGCTCTGTGTAAGCTCGAAAGCATGTCTCTTTCACCAACAGAAGTCGGTCCAATAAAAGAGATTACCTCACCCACTTTGTGTCTCTGATATTCTGAGACCAACATGGCTCCAACAACACTGAAACCACTCAAAAATCTAAGCGTTTTCTATCCCTCAGATAAAGTGAGAAGGGTGAACTGTGAACATGTTAGAAGAAGAAGAAAGTCTTTTAGAGCAAAGGGGGCACTGTTTTGGTTAATAATGGTTAAAACAGACTTCTGCAAGCTAAAGTTATCATGGGGAGGGGGGAAAGAGAAACATTTATCTCCACTAAGTGGCAGCATAACTCCAATTTTACATGCATGCTAATAGCAGATGGGTGGAAAGTTGAGAGGGATCTTGTCCCGCAGCTTCAAACCGGGGCTGCAGAGCCTCCCCCTCATGGGATTTTCCTTCAGTCTCTCTAGACAAAGACCAATCTTGGTCTACAACCTTTTGAATGAGTGTCTTTGCTTTTCAAGGTGGCTGTGAGACATCTGTCAATATTCAGTCACCAGGAACTCACCAGAAAAGGACTAAAATTCAGGTGCATGGAGATGCTGCTGGTGAACATGAGGGTCTGACGTGTACTGTGAACTGCCCCTTAGCCATGCTTGTAGGACCACAGACTCAGCCAGTTCCCGCCTCTCATTCACTCCAGCAGCCCCATGGTGTCTGCTGCAAATTTCAGCTAATTTTAGTGATACAATTGTTATTTCTCAGCTGATTTGATGCTCTGCAGAGCAGACAGCTTCCTTGATGAGTTATCTCCCATCCAAATTCCCTTTTTGATTGCCTCTCTCTGGAGGTTACGGACAAGGGCAAAATCTCCCATGACTCTCTGATTAGCGAGGATGGAGAGAGAGAGAAATAGCAGGGGAGACACTGAATCTTCTGGAGTTGCCCATCCAGACAGAACCCTCTTGTGCATCAAGCCGCCAGAATCTGAAGCTGTGTTTAATACACAGTATTTCACATTTCAAACCTGGCAGCAAATGAATTCCAGGGCAGTGGGATGGGGCACAAGGGAGGACAGACAGTCGAGTCCTGCCAGGTCAGAAGGGGATACAGACTGTTAATGTGATGATCTCAGCTCAGGAGGGGTGGAGCATGGCGCTCTCTGCTGCTGTTAGCAGGCCTGGGAAAACAGACGGATCCAGCCTGCTCCCCTGAGGCAGTGCAGTGCACAGATTAGTGCTCCAGAGAGCTGAATTGAAGGAATTAGGGAGGGTCAGAGCCTTCTGCTGTGGAAATGAACGGAAAGTTTCTGAATTGCAGTCATGCTGGTGGAGGTGCCCTCCTTAATTACGGAGAGGTCGCCTGCCTCCAGCCAGAGAGAATCAGTGCGTACAATAACGCTGCAGGCCCTGCTGTACTGCAGCGGCACAAGCAATGGGGACATGAGATGTGCCCAGAGCTCTTTGCTCCTCAGCAGGGATTCCAGGAGCACAGAGGGTTCTGCAGGGGGAATGGGCTCCACAGCAGACACTCAGCAATCTAGAGCAGGGACATGAGCATATTCGGCCGGCTGCACCCCTGTGGGGACTCAAGTAGCATGCAGCAGAGCCCTACATGATTCCAAGTGGCAGGCAGGCTTACTGCAGGGGCTGGGACAGCATGTACAGCCCTGTGGAGTCTCAGGCAGGAGCTTGAAGGTTGCATATAGCAGAGAACAAGCTGCTGCCTGGCCAGTCCTAACAAAGAAGCAATTCTCCAACTGGCCAGGTCCTCACGCCTCCAGGATTGAACACAGCAGCAGGAACTTGAAGAGTAAATTCAGTGCCCCATGTAAAAGAAACAGGGCACAAATACTTGTGTTGAAAGAATATGGAGAGAAAGAGAAATATTAACCTTCACTAAATACACTTTTGGCCAAATTCATTCCTGGTCTAACCCCCACTGGCTTGAGGATGGATAGACTGAAATGTGGCTCTCTGCACTTTAGGCATCACTTTGCAAAATTTACCACTCTCAGGTGCCTGTCACTGCCTCAGTTTTGCAGATGAGGAAACTGAGGCACAGAAAGTTGAAGTGATTTATCCAAGACCACACAGCAAACCAGAGCTGGGGAAAGAACAATAGGCTCCCAATCTCCTGCTGTAGCTATGCCCTTTGCTTCAGCAGCCGATAAGAAATAATGCATTTCTCTACAACTGAGGGGGGAAGAGAGGCAGATGGCATAGAGCAGGGGGTGGGTAAACATCCCCTCTTACATGAGTAACGCTCCAAGGTCAGTCATGGTGGAAGTCTTTGGAGGATTTTTTTTGCTGATTATGTGTAGAGTTGCCTTTGGGTGTTACTGTTTAGCCATTCCCACCCTGCTACTGTACACTTGTGCCACCACCCCCACACTCTTTGCCTGTGTCCCCAAAACAGCTGCTGTGCCTTTATACCATTCTTTCACTCCACTCTCATGTGCGTACACACACACATAGCCCTTTCACTTGTGCCCACTCTCCCCCACATCAGACTGATTCCTCACTCATACAGGGGGGCTTTCCCCTTTGCATCTATGCCCCTGATGTCTGGAGGATGCAGGAGGAAGTCTTACCGCTCGATAGGTTTTCTTCTGCCCAGCATGTTTGGGTGCTTTGCCTGGCTCTGCTGAGCTCTCCACATGCATTGAGTAGATGATGTCAAAGAAATCTTCCACCACAGCAACGCGTTTCAGAGAGATGCCCTCAGGCTCCGATAGTCCATCTGCCCCCTACAACAGCGCAGGCAAGTTGAGTTAGTATCAGTGATGGGCGACAGGGGTGATGAGATGGGCCTCAGGCTAGCGTGGTTGGAGGGGGGACAGGCACAGCATTCCAACCCTGAACTGCCTTGAGCACATAGGATGAGGGGGGATAAATTAAACAGTGCTCCAGGGAGGTTACTATCAGAGCCAGGGCAGGGGCTGCTGCTGCTATTGTGCTACTAAAGCTGCTGGTGAAAACTGGCCAAGAACAAAAATCAGGGAAGGGTCCAGAGTGGAATTTTTACCAATTGAAAAATTGAGTTTTCATAATTTAGTGTAATCTCACTAGGCTGGGAAGAGGCAGAAGGAACTCTTTGGATTTGCACACTCTACCAACCCATCCTGCAAGCTGCGGGGGGAGGGCTGGGGAATACTAAACAGATGTAACCCCACAGACTCAGACCAATTAGCAGGGCAAGCTTTTACCGTGATTCCAGGATGAGGTCCCTGAAGAACAAAACTAAATCACCCTCCTACCCTGCACTGACCTCTCCAAGATCACACTCACACACACACAGCAGCTGAGTGCTACCAGCACCATCACTGCTCTTTGTGTTGGGACATGCTGAAGAACAAGAGGCTGTAATCCTGCCACATGGCAGTGTGAGAGACTGGTGGGGGTGGAAAATGTGGTGAGCACTGTACCTCTTATCTGACTAGCAGAATAGTGTCTACTCCCACGGGCAAGGTGTGCCAAGAAAAGAGGAGGCATCCTTCAGTACCCAGCAGCTGCTAATGTCACGCCCTCAAACAGACCCAGAGCCAGGAGTGTTGATGTGAGATGATAGGGATATTTAGTCTAGTGTAAAAGTAAGGGTAGTTATTCTAGGAGTCAGGTTCCTGAAGAGAACATTTGGCCTGCTTCTTAAGAAAATAGAATTATTGCATATATATGCATATATACACATGCATTTACGTATTATTATGGGCCTTATTTCCAAAAGGTTAAGCATGGATGTGTAAACCCAATTTGCATGTGCAAAGGTTGTGAATGCACATGCAAGTTGTGCACTTGTGCATGTAAATGACCCACAATTCATCTTTTGGATTCCCATTTTTGTGTGTGAAGTCACAGTAACTACACATGCACATTATGCATACATTTATTTTTTAATTGAGTCTTGTATACACATTTACTATATTCAAAAAATGAATCCTGTTCTTAAGCAACCATTCAAGGGACTGTCAATCAGTTGTTCAAGGGAGTTGGCCTTCTAATAAAGATTATATTCAGTAAAGATTTGTAGATTCCAGGGCCTGAATGGACCATTGTGATCATCCAATGTAGTTGGATTTTCTGTATAACACAGGCCATAGAACTTCCTCAAAATAATTCCCAGAGTAAATCTTTTAGAAAAATACCCAGTCTTGATTTAAAAATTGACAGTGATGGAGAATCCACATGACTTTTGGTAAGTTGTCCCAATGGTTAATTACTCTGTTAAAAATGTGTACCTTATTTCCAGTCTGAATTCTGCTGTTGGACTGAAGAGTCCATTATTAAATATTTGCTTCTGATGTAGGTACTCAAGTCAAGTCACCCCTTAATCTTCTCTTTGTTAAACTAAATAGATTGAGCTCCTTGAGTCTAACCTATAAAGGCATGTTTTCTAATCCTTTGATCATTTTGTGGCTCTTCTCTGAACCTTCTCCGATTTATTAATATTCTTCTGGAAGTATGGACACCAAAACTGGACACAGTATTCCAGCATTGGTCATACCAGTGCCAAATACAAAGGTAAAATAATGTCACTCCCACTGGAGATTTCCCTGTTTATTCGTCCAAAGCTCACATTAGCCTTTTTGGCCACAGCGATGCACTGGGAGCTCATAGTTAGCTGATTATCCACTACAACCCCAAATCTTTTTCTGAGTCGCTGCTTCCCAGGATAGTCCCCACCCCCATCCTGTAAGTATGGCTGTCATTCTTTGTTCCTAGAAATATGCATTTACATTTAGCCATATTCAAATGCATATGGTTTGCTTGCATCCAGCTTACGGAGCCAAGCAGATCACTCGGTATCAGCACTTGTCTTCTGCATTATTCATCCTCCTTTCCCCCCTGTATTTTTGGTCATCTGCAAACTTTACCAATGATGATTTGATGTTTTCTTCTAGGTCACTGATAAAAATGTTAAATAGCATAGGGCCAAGAACTGAGCCCTGTGGGACCCCACTAGAAACACACCTTTTCGATGATGATTCTCTGTTCACAACTGATTTTGAGACCTATCCGTTAGCCATCTTTTAATCCATTTAATGTGTGTCATGTTAATTTTATATCTCTCGTTTTTTAATCAAAATGTCATGTGGTACCAAGCCAAATGCCTTATAGAAGTCTAAGACAAGTATATTATATCAACCCTATTACCTTTATCAACCAAATTTGTAATCTCATAAAAAAATCAAGTTACTTTGACAGGTTCTATTTTCCATAAACCCATGTTGATTGGCTTTAATTATATTATCCTCCTTTATTTCTTTATTAATCGAGTCATGTATCAGCCACTCCATTATCTTGCCTAGGATCAATGGCAGGCTGACAGGCCTATAATTACCCGGGTCATCCTGTTTATCTTTTGTAAATATTAGCACAACATCAGCTTTCTTACAGTCTTCTGAAATTTCCCCAGGGTTCCAAGACTTATTGAAAAGCAATGTTAGTGGTCCAGTGAGATCAGCCAGCTCTTTTAAAACTCTTGGATACAAGCACAAAACAATGGAACAAGGGAGACCTCTCCTTCCCTGAAAGCAATCAGTTTGAAGGGGTTTGTAAATAACCGTACATGCAAAACATCCACACCCAGAGCCACCCCTAAACAATTATTCAAACCCTCATCCTTATGCCATCAGGGGCTCCCCATTCATTCCAGGATCCAGTTCAAAACTGCCCTCCTTGCTTTTAAAATGCTCCACGGACTAGCGAAACTCAGAGACTGGGTGTCTCTTTATACCTAAATACCTAGCACCAGCCTCCTCTGCGTCCCTTCCCACTCTTGGTATGCAAATCACCTCCTCTGCAGCTCTTGCCTTCTGGAATGGCCTCCCTGTAAGCTCTCGGCCTCCCTGACTCTCCATCCTGCTTCCAGACTCCACTCCCTTTCCTAAGCCCCTCTCTGTTTATTTAACCCTGTGAAGCTTGGTGGATGCAGTTTGTATTGAAGACACTGGATACAGAAGGAAGTTAGCCGGATCAGGTCTATCCCTGTGGGATTTAAGGAAGTTTAGAACCAACTCATATTTTGACTACCAGGTTCAAGAGGAGGTGTGTCCAACAAGCACCTCAATAAACCGCCCCGCACAGTGCCTGCACCCACTTCCCTCCACCCCCAGTACTGCTCACCACAAGTGCTCAAAACCGTGAATCCAGACCCCATAATATCATGAGCCTGACTTAAAAATCATTAGTATTTTTTCAAAAATAATTAAATGGGTGGTGGTGGGGGTGTTATTTGCCTTTGGTTTGCTTGTTTTTGAGCTTTTAGCGGGAAGTCACTTACCCTCAGAGTGTGTGTATACATTGCAGGGACAAAAATCAGCCTGCAATGCACATTCAGAAATGCAGGACTTGCTGCTAGTTGCTTGGAGGGAGGGGGAACTCCATGTGCCAACTCCTAACTGCCATTCCCTTCTCCATCCCCCCCATCCTCTTGCTCTCTCTACATCATCTTCTCACTTCTTCCACTTACATTCTCCCTCCATCTGCCCCCAAAGTCATCTGGCTCTAGCCCACTTCTGTATTCACTTGCTCTCAACTTTTCCATCTCTTAACCTTTGCAGCACCCTGCCTCTCACACTGCCGCTCTGTCACCCCCTATTCTACAGACCTCAAGATCCTGCTGTTCCTCCCTGCTCTCCCTCCTGCTCTCCATGTTCTCCTTACGTCCCCACATCCTCCCTCCTATTCCCCACATTCCTCTGTTCTCCTTCGTCTCCTCCTACCCCCATATTCTTTTGCAAGCCCTCAGTCTCCTCATGCCCGCACAGCACCCTGCCCCTTCAGTCTCTCTCATCCACCTCCCACATTCCCCACAGTCTGCCTCATGCAGACATCTTTGGCTTCCTCCTGCACCTCTCATACTCCCCCAGACTCTTCCTGCACCCGATTCCCCTGCTCCCTCCTTAGTCTCCCCTGCACCTCTTCAGCCTCTTTCCTGCTCCCTCCAGTCTTGTCTCCTCATGGTTTCTGCTCCAGCCACCTAACTCCAGCTCACAGCCATCTTACCCCTAAAGGCTGGCTGGCATCATTGTCACTGAACACGGGGGACAGGTGGGGGCTATGCGGGCAGTTTGGCTTCAGCCCCCTTGAGAGTAACAGAAAGTGGCAGCCATTTTGAATGAGGGGAAATGCACAAGTTTTAAGCCAGGGATGCTGTGATCGTGGGGACCTTTAGAAAGCACCAAATATGGCAAAACGTGCAATAAAATCAGGAGAGATGGCAACGCTTATATCCCCTCAGGTCTGCTTCCTTTTTTATGGGGCCCCGTTCCCTCACGGGGCCTGCATTCTCTTCTAAATGCCTGTCTACACTGGGCCCATGCCTTTGCACCGATGCCTGCTCTCCCCCATCTCAGAGCTCATGGCCTATCTCCCCTTTCATAGGACCAGCATGCTCCTTCTCCTTGTCCTCCTCACAGGGCCCATGCCTTTGGCCCCAAACCTGTCCTCCCTGCGGCCCAGGCCCTTTCTGCCCCTCTCTCTCCCACTCTTGGAAACAGTGCAGGGCTGCCACCTCTGAGGTACACAGAAATGGGGCACCCAGAATGGTCCTGAGACCATAAAACTGGAGAGCTGGCAGCATACACTGAGCACCCTTACAGATTTCCCAGGCCAGCTACCTCACAAAACCTCAGAAAATCGGACAGATGGCAAGCCTTCCAGTGCCCCCTCTTCCTCTCTCATACAGCCTACGTCCCTTCCCCCCTCACAGGGCCATAACCCTCTCACGAGGCCCGTGCCCCCCAGGGCCCGTGTGCTCTTTTCCACGTCCTCCTCACAGGGCCTATGCCTTTATACCCGAGCCCTCTCTTCCTTTTCGGGGTCCCTGTGCCTTTTCTCCTTCTCTCCCCCTTATGGAGCCAGTGCCCCCTCTCCTGTAGCACAAGCCCTATGCTCCTCTCCTCCTCCCCACTCGTGGCACCCATGTCCTCGCCTCTACGGGCAGGGATTTTCCCGGTGCGCCATGCAAACTACAGCCAACCCTGCAGCCTGCCTGCTGCAGCACAGCTCCCGGGTGGGGGAGGGGTGAATCACGGCCCACATTGGATGCTAGAACCCTGCTGGCAATGACCCCGCGCCCCGGGGCTACTGGCAACCTGGCTTTGGGCCCTGCATAGTGTCTTCAGAGCATCTGAGTCTGACTCCATCCCACCCCAGCCCTTGTTCCTCTCTAATAACCACACCATGCTCCCCGCCCTCCCTCTGCAGGCAGCCAGAGTGGCCTGCTGCCAGGGCCTGGTGCCTGAACCGCCCAGCTCAGGCTGGGCGCCTTCCCTCCCGCGTGTTAATGACTGTTGACAGAATACAGAGGCTGCCTCGGTGACATCTGCTCAGTTGGCTGCGTGCGGCGGGGTCTGACCCAGACTCCTCTGAGCACTCAGGTTGTGCAGAAAGGAAAGGAAAGGACCCTCCCTTCCCCCCCAGCCCTGGCCTCCCACCCGCCGGCCTCCCCAGGCCAAGTTTAAAAGCCCTGTTGGAACCACGAGCGCCTCTTCGTCAGGCAGGTAATGAGGGTAACCATGGTAACCCGGCAGAGGAAGTGTATTCTGCAGGAGACGTTAATCCGCACTCCCTCGAGCTGGGACAGCCTGACTTTTCATTCTCACACAGTAATTAGATACCAGCTGTCAGTGCAGGGGGAAAGGCTCAGAGACTAGGGGCTGGTGGCGAGGGGGCAGGGAGGAGGGTGTTAAAGACACAGGGGTCCTTTTGATGGGACGGGGAGGGATCCCCATGCGCTTGTGCATCTGCATTGCCTGGGGGGTGGGGGATGAGAACGAGTGGACGCTTGCATCATTTGCCCTGCCTCACGTCCAGCTCCTATTACACATTCAAAATCCCTCCCATGCCATGCACACCTGCTGCAACCATACACTTATCTCACCTGTCCTGTACTCCCTCCCTAGACACACAGGCCATCCTGGCCAAGTCTGCTCACTCCTTACAAGGGATGTGACTTCTCCTCTGTGTTGCCCACCCTTCCATCATCCCTCCTTTATTACAGCTCTAAATACCCCACTCCGTCCAACATCGGCCTGCTGCTGCCCTGCTCACTGCCTGTCAGACCTCTCCCCTGCCTCTCAATTCAGATCTGAAGCCGCCTCCTCTGTCCTACAGACTTCTGCTGTCTCACACTGACCATTAAACCTCAGGCCTACTCCTCATGGTTGTAAATCCTCATCCTTCCCAAACTGCCCTCTTGTCCAGCACTCTCTCCAGCCTATTACAGTGTCTCATTAATACAGCTCATTAAACCCATTCTTTTCAGCAGATCACATCCTCAAATAGGCCTACGTCCATCACAGCTTGGGTCACCATGGGAGGGCTCTACATCCATTGGTGGTGCATTTGTGGTCCGTTGCATGAAGACCACTGCAATCAGAGATATGTGTAACATAAACTTTATAGGGAGTGGCAGGGCTGAAAAGTAAAGCTTGTTGTTCTTCCTCAATCTGATGTGTCTAATTTAGGCAAGCTGCCATCTGATCTCCATGCTGCCCCGCCCGTGACCTCTACCCTGACCCAGTGCAAGTTGCTACCCTTGCCAGAGTAACCAGATGCTTCCTTCTCCATGCTGAATGAATGCAAGCTCAGGGCATCTCCTGGAAGAGATCATATTTTGAGTGGTGGGCTTTGTGCTGTAGACCACTGACTGTCCATCAGCAAGTGTATCCAGACCTATTCCACCCCTGCCTCCTGTTAATCTGAGTTGCAAGCAAAGGACCCACTCCTGTAAGGTACCAAGTCGTACACCCTCAATGCCCTTTGAAGTCAGTGAGTTGAGGACACTTGACACTTCTCTGATGTGAGCACAAAAGCAAGGCATGGGACCTGGGGCTGTGAATCCCCCATAGGCCAGAAGGAAGAAGCCCTGCCCATTGGAATGGAGCAGGCAGCTCTCCCTATGGACCTGGAAGTGAAGCTTTTCCTCAGCTCTACTTCTCCAAAGCAAAGTAGCAAATTTTAAGGAGGGGGGCTGGCCCTAATGTGCAAGAGGCTTAACAGGGTGGAGCTTAGAGCTTCCCTGTTTGCTCTGTTTCAGTAAAGATAAATGCTCTCCTGGCCTTCAGACTAAGGGCTGATACCAGCTGAATTCAACTTCCTGTCAATAAAAAGCCACTTCCTGCCAGTGAACTGCTGCTTGATAATGGCAGAATTCTTATTTTCTGTCCATACAGCAGACCCTCTACCCACATTCATTAGTTTCCACCTCTCCTGTCACTGTGTCTTCCCCACACACTGCAAAAGGGCCTGTCTCTATCCTTCTCACTCCACGCACCCCCTCTGCCTCACATTGGCAGGGGGCCATCTCTGTCATTCTAACTGCTTGAGTTCCTGCTGTCTCACAGTGGGGTAGGGTATTGCCCTCCCACTAACTCACACATACACACACACAGAAGTGTGATGTGTCACATGTCACTGACATTCTGCCTTTTTGTTACACTTGTACAACTTTCCAATAAAGTGCTATTGAATTGACCTGAAATTGGGTTCCCTGAGTCCTGACCCCATAGTGCTGTTTCCATATTCCTTACTCTCACCCAGGGTTCCTCTATCCCCCACTCAAAGATGCTCTCTCCATCTCTACCAGTCAACAGTCTCTCATACCTTATTGCAAACTCCCAGTGGTTCTGTCTGGTCCATGTAAAGAGATTCTGTCAAATGCCTGTTTTGGAGTTACTAAACATGTTTACACACTTCATCTCAGGCAGTTTTGCTTCTCTCTTCTCTTTGAGTTGGATTACAAGTTTTGTTTATTTTTAATCCTTGTTCTTTAGGGGAAATCTGCCTGTCAGCAACTGGAATTGGGAATTTACTGAGAAATCTTTACAAGCCAAGCTCCCACCAGAGAGGGGGCTGCAACTTATAGTGCAGATTCCAGTCATGTCACATCTGGACAGCAGAATTCACTCAGAAGAGACTAGCTGGCGTGTCTTCAGTGTTCCACACCTTGAATTCAAACTGCCCCAACCAACTTCAAATTCGGATCCCCAAAATCTTTTATTTGCATCCTGGCTCTGGGGAGGTATGGGACTGATTAGCTGAAATGTACAGTGCAAGGGTGAGCAAGCCAGCTTGACAACTATTCAATCTACACACCCTCCTCTCATAATGAAAGAGATACCATTTCAATATGAACTCTTGGAACTTTTGATCAAGAAACTCTTCTTGGTACTTGTACATTTATGGGAAGCTGGTCCTTGATTGACTTCTGTATTTAGACTTCTCTGGGGCACTAGGAAGTTCACTTCTAGTGGTATTTGGGTGTAGCATAAAAGCAGCTTTTTGCAAGGGATATATTAAATCACAGCTGGCTCCCTCTACTGATGCTGCTATGAGACAGAAAAGCTAGCTCCCTAGAACTTCACTCTTCCTTCTAGTCTATAGTGCACTGGACACTGTGTGCGCTTTAGGAATCTGCAGCAACATTAAGGCAAGAGACAAAGAAGATCATGTGGCATCAGCCATACAGTAATAATCAGAGATCATCAGAAATGTTTGTGACATTTTTGTTCTTTTCCTGTTTTTACCTGAAAATATTTTACTAAGGATATTTTCTGATAATCTCTAGAGCTGGTTGGAAAACAGAAAAAAAAAGTTGCTAAAATGTTCATCAAATTTTCCCCCAACTACAGCTAATAAGCACTTGTATATCACTTTGTATTTTCAAACCACTATTCAAACTCTGAATCCAATCCTGCACGTAGAGCTAGACTCCCACTGACTTCAATGGGAACAGGATTTGGGTTATTAACCAACTAATCCTCACTACAGCCTGATGAGATAGACAAGTGTTATTACATCCAGGGGGAAACTGAGGCAGAGAGACTAGGCAACTTTTCCAAAGCCACACAGTGATTCGGTGACAGAGCTGCAGGATTAGCACTCAAGAGTTCTTAGGTCCAAGCCCTGTGCTCAAATGCACAGTGCTTCTCTAACTAGAGTTTTACACAATAAATTTTTCCAAGGTAAATACTTATTTGTGAGGGAGAGATGGCTACAATTTTGGGAATACAGAAAGTTGCAGAGATATATTCCTTCTATGGTGGCACAAGAGTGAAATCCCTGCTACTGGGAGAGACCGACTGTTTTCAATCTGTCTCAGGGCCTTTTAGAGAAATTCAGGCCTTAGCTGTGAGCTCAGGCTGTTTTCCTCCAGATCCTGCGTCTGAGCTGCAGTCTGTAGGCCAAAAGCAAAGATTGCTGGGAAGGGGGAAACAGGAAATGAAAGGCAAGGCCTTTTCTCCAAGCTAGAGAGAGAGATCTAGAGAGAGTAATGAAGGGAAAGCTTTACAGAGTGCAGGACTGAGAGCTGTGCTAGGGTTCTTGGCTGAACCGCAGCTGAGAAAGCAGGTGAGACAGGACAGGAAGTAGCCTGGGGGAGGGGTGTCAAGCAGAATATTGAGGCTGCTGTAATCGCTGCTCTGCGTGGCCCTGGGCCTGCAACCTGAGGGAGAGGGGATGGTCTGCCCTATGCCTCAAGGTCTGCTATCTAGAGGTGGTGGGGAGAAACCCCTGCAGCAAAAGGCCTTGCTTGTTTGGATTCCTGTTTGGTCCCAGATGGGCAGGATATTTGGTACTAGTGGAGGTCTAAGCCATCTCTCCACAAGGAGATTGAATGGGTGGAGGGAAGATGAGGCTGCAGCCACTTCTAACAGCAGAGAGGTAAGTGTCACACTCACAAAATCAACATTCCTTTATATATTTGGGGCTAGACACAACTGGGGATCTGTCTCTCCTGCACCACAGCTGGTGTCCTCAGTTAGGAGAGGTGAGCACAGGATAGTAGTGTGGCCTATTTCAGAGGTAATGAAAGGCCAGTCAGTTTGGGCTTTGGAACAGCCTCAGCTGCTGCCAGAGGCCTAGTTCTGTTGCATTCAGGGAAAATAGCTGATGCTGAAAAGCACTCTGTACAGAACAACTGCACATCAGTAAGGACACTCTGATGTCAAAATGAAACTACAGAGGAGGGGTAACACTGCTATCGCAGTTTAACAGTCCAGGGACAATGACAAGCAAAACTATATGTAAAATAAGTTACCAGCTATGCTAAACCTAATACAAACTGACCAAGGTCAAGAACCTCTGAATTAAGACTGCGCAACATCCTTAACATCAACCCACAGTTCCCAGGCAATGCTATATACATCATAGATCCATGTTGGAAAATGCAGACTTCATCAGCTTCCATTAACCAGGTTGTGAAAACTTTAGCCAACACCTACTAGCACATGGGCTAAACCTGCTAACCAGCCTTGTTATCTACTTGCTGATCAAGCAACCCCCAGCTGCTTAGGCCTGAAGTCACCAGTCTCCCACTAAATTAATGTATGCTAGCCCCACACCCAATCCCCTGATGGGGTGGTGGTGATGTTTGCTGCAGGGGCAGGGGTAGGCATGGTCTGCCCTTGCTCCAGGGGGAGGGGATGTTGTTCTCTGCTGACGCAGAAAATATGTATTGTTACTCTAGGTTCATGTTTGGAAGGCTTTCTTCACAAACATAAGAGATGTACTTAAAAATTATATTGTGTGTGAATGAAAGCTTAGCTTCTGCAGAAGCTGATGGCACTCTCCAGGTATAGATTCCTAATCAACGTGGGCAAGTTTGTGTTGCAAGTTAGAGGAGGGTAATATAATGAATGCAAATCAACATGGGTTTATGGAAAATAGATCCTGTCAAACTAACTTGATATCTCTTTTTGATGAGATTACAAGTTTGGTAGATAAAGGTAATAGTGTTGACATAGTATACTTAGACTTGTCGAAAACATTTTACTTGTTACTGCATGACATTTTGATTAAAAAATTAGAATGATATAAAATTAACATGGCACACAGTAAATGGATTAAAAACTGTCTGACTGATAGGTCTCAGAATGCAGCTGTAAATGGGAAATCATCCATGCAACCAGTGGGGTCCTGTAGGGATTGGTTCTTGGCCATACACTTTTAAACATTTTTATCAATGACTTGGAAGGAAACATAAAATCATCACTGATAATTTGTAGATGACCCAAAAACTGGGGGAGTGGTAAAAAATGAAGAGGACAGGTCACTGGTTCAGAGCAAACTAGAGTGCTTGGCAAACTGGTCACCACCAAATAATATGTATTTTAATATGGCTAAATGTAAATATTCACCTCTGGGAACACAGAACGTAGGCCATGCTTACAGGATGGGGGGACTCTCTCCTGGGAAGCAATGATTCTGAACAAGATTTGGGGGTTGTGATGCATAGTCAGTTGAAAATGAGCTCCCAGTGTGATGCTGTGGCCAAAAGAGCTAATGTTAGAATGCATAAAAGGAAAGAATCTGGAGTCGGAGTGGAGCGGTTATATCACCTCTGTATTTGGCACTGGTGCGACCACTGCAGGAATATTGTGTCCAGTTCTGGTGCCCACAATTCAAGAAAGATGTTGATAAACTGGAGAGGGTTCAGAGAGGAGCCCTGAGAAGGGTTAGAAAACATGCCTTGTAGTGATAATTTGAGTTCCTTGAGTCTATTTAGCTTAACAAAGAGAACGTTAAGGGTTGTCTTATTACAGCCAATGAATACCTACATTGGGGAACAAATATTTAATAATGGGCTCTTCAAGCTAGCAGAGAAAGCTATAACATGATCCAATGGCTGGATACAGAAGCTAGATAAATTCAGACTGGAAAGAAAGCGTACTTGTTAACAGTGACAGTAATTAACCATTGGAACAATTTACCAAGGGTTGTGGTAGAGTCTTTATAATGGACAATTTTTAAATCAAGGTTGGATGTTTTTCTAACAAATCTGCTCTAGGGATTATTTTGGGGAAATTGGATGGCCTGTGTTATGCAGGAGGTCAGCTCAGATAATCACAATGTCCCTTTTGGCCTTGGAATCTATGAATCTATACATGCTGGGCCAAGAATGTGAGGAAAAACAGAACTCCAGCCTGCTATCCAATGCTGACTGCTATAACCTGTAAATCCATCTATAAAGACCCGTTCCACCAGATCTGAAACACTCCAGTGCTGTGGGACCATATTTGGGGCAATGACTAAGCCACAACAGGGTAGGTACATGGGCAATATGGCAGCCATTAAACTGACTTTCCTTTAGCTTTTTGTAAGGCTTGTCTTTGCAACATGACTCTTATTGAGAGCAGGAGGTAGAGTATGAAGGGAGAAGGCAATCCAAATGGGGCAGAGAAGACAGACAATTACAATAATCTGCCCTCCCCATGGAAAATAAATTGACAGCTGACAGGTTATACTTTGTACAAACACAAGCTTTGCAGGAGGAGTGAAGACTCCAGCGGGGCCGATCGGCAGGTTAATTAGGATGAAGCAAGGTATTAATGCAAATGCTTAAGAAACAAGGTTAGGGATGCAAAAGACTCTGAGAAATGCTTACTGAAGAGGAATCACCTCTGGTTTTTCAGGGAGGAGATAGGAGGGTGAAATAGCAAACAGAAAATGACCAATGTAGATGTCTCTGAGAACCAAGGAAGGGAGAGGGAGTCTCAGGGAAGGACCCCATGACATCTTATTTTTCTAGAAATATACTGGCTGTGTCCCTCTCCCAGTAAGACCAAAAAGGCATCAATAATGCAGAATAACCTCTCTCCAGGTAGCTGCCACACAGCCTACTGGCTTGTCCGCGGAGGCTATCTGTTTACCTTGAAGAGACAGGGCAGGAAGAAAGCAATTAAACCGCAGCTTTGATTAGGACTTGCAGAGGACTGCTTGTGTTAGAAATGCCTGAGCTTCTGTAACTGTGCTGGCTGTGGCTGAGGCAGGCCTGATCCTCCACCCCCCTGCTCAGTGCTTTCCTGGTACAGCAGAAGCATGACTGATGCTCTCTGTCCCACACAAGCTCAGAGGTAGGAACCAGTTGCTAAGAGACAGGACTGTACTTTCCAGCCCACATTCAGACCTTTGTCACCAGCTCAAGGGCTTTTGCTGGATCAAAACACACTATGCAGGTGAGAAAAGGCAGGCAGCCTTTCTCCACAACTAGTCAGATCTCATGAAAAATCCCATGGTTCCAGTTAGGGGAGCCACTCCACAGGCATCAAAACTCATGCTGGGAATAAAGCATCTTAAAGCTTCTGTAAGGAAAGGGGGTGGCGGGTGCAGAAACACACACAGACCTGCAGCAGAGCTGGCTTCTTATTCCTAATGCTGCAAGATTCAGAATAGCAATGCTCTGCTGCCTGCTGAAATTCAGGACCAAAGCAATGATACCCACACCACCAAATCCTAGGGGGTATTAAGATATGGAGCCTTTTGTTTCTAGGTCACTCGTTCAAATCCATCCCAGACCAGTCATCACCAACCAGTTTGGGGTTTTGATTTGTTTGTTTGGGTTTTTTTTGGTTTGTTTTATAATGGCTTGTATGATGTGGGCTTGACGCGCGTCAGTCAAGTCTTAGTGGACAGAAGTCCACACCACAAAACAACCACTACATCTAGCAGCCTCACCAGAAAGCCAAGGATTGAATAGGCCATGGAGACTGAATTACCCTCTTCCCCTTAGCAGTGGTCCCTCCAGGTCAGGATTAAGGTCTGTAGGCAGGCAGTATGAGGGAAGCTAGTGATGGTTGTCCATGCTACTCTTAGTGTGTGGGTAAGAACCTTGTCCTCCTGAGCTGTCAAGCCAATACTGTGCACAATCATTGAAAGAAAATATTCATATTGCATCTGTTCCTGAATCCTCACTCTCTGAAGAGTCATGCACTAGGGTGGTAAAACTTAACCAATCTCTCCTGGTAACTCTGAGTGGCTGACAGATGCACCCATGCTACACAATAAAGGAAAATGCTACTCCATATCCCTACAGCTAGTGATTCCTCCCTGCCCCCCGACACGCACACTCTCTGCAGCTATTTTCTTTTTAAATAAATTGCTACTATTTTGTTGGCAACCATGCTAAGAGTGGAAGTCAGAAGTGTTCCCATAAAGAAGCTAATTCTGGCCAACAGGTCCCCTCTGTACCACCCATTGCTACAATCAGCTAATTAGACTGACAGGACACTGAAACTCAATGGTGGCTTTGGCCCATCTTCAATGCAGTTCTCCAGGGCAGTGCACAGCTAATATGAGAGCAGGAGAAGGTAATTGCTACTTAGTGCTAGAGAAAGGATCCAAAGACAAAGAGAAATAAATATGCACTTTGCTGTCAAAGCAATGCAGACAAGTTTCTATGAAGCTAAAAAGTCAACACAGGTGGATAAACGGAACCTCCATTAATATCCCTCCATCCATCTTTGTGCCTTCTCAGACATTTGTTTGTCCACAAAGTAAATTTACACACTGTTCATGTCTGCTCTAATTTAACAGCAAAAACAATATATTTTGGTTTAACTGAGAGATTCGTGTTGGTAATGGTTTGGGCAGGTGGACCCTGAAAGGGCTCCTAGTGAAACAAGTTTAGTGGCCTCTGCTGGGCTTTACTGCCACCCTTTAGCAGTGACTGATTCACCTCCCTGCTTAAAATATGGGAAAGTTCCTTTGAGGCAGGGGCCTGGAAAGATTGCGTGGAGAGGGAGGCTACATATGCAGACTGTCTTCCTTCCTATTGCTTCCATCATGCTCAGTCCCTTTCTCCCTTCGTGAATGCTGCCTGTAACTTGCACAATTTAAACAATAGTGTTTCTGATTGAAGCTGGATTTTTTCCTCTTCATTTTAACTTTATTGTAGCAGGCCTTTACAAAAGTTGTGTGTTTGGTTGCTTTTTTTCCTCCTTTAAATCGATGCCAATCAAGAGCTGAAAACCTAAAAGCAATTTTTTTTGCGTTAATTTCAAGTGACAGAACCAAATGATTTGACTAGCTTGGGGTGGGGTGGGAGAAAGCTCCTAGTCTCCAATCCAGACCCTGCCTGCTATGCCCTGTGCAACACCAATGAAATCAGCGGAATTGTGTAGGGTGCACAATTTAGATAAGGGTCTGCATTTTTCTTTAAAAATTGTACAGTCAGCCAAAGCTGAGAGGACTGGATGGCTTTGTGGACAACGATGGGATACAGAACCCTTAACTTGTGTGTTGCAAGATCAACTGCAGCCCAAGTTGGTGGTAGTGACCAAAAACGGTTACCAGCTGATGACCGTTCCGTGGTCTCTGTCTGATGGGAACTGGACCACGTGGATGTCACAAAACTAACTAACACAACTGCCACTAACAGGGAATCTGCTGGAAATTTTGGCAGAGAGGCCAAGGACTGAATGAGCCATGGAGACTGCTCCCCTATCCCACACCTAGAAGTGACGCAGCAGGTCAGGACTGAGGTCCAACTGGCACTGCCATTATGCATGCTATACCTCTTTTATGAGTAGAGAACTTAATTCTCCAAGCCTGCCAATTTTCTTTATACACACACACAAAGCTATGGCTATGTAAATTCAGCCTGCAAATGTATCAGAGACTACTGCTGCTCACCAGTGAACTTTAACCAAGAACCCTGAGAACCCAAGAGTGAGCCTTTCATTAATGTGACTCTTCTTCCTGAAAACTTTTCAGGGTAAAAATTGCAATCGATCCGGTGCAGACACACAGAGCTGAATCTGGAGGTTTTATCGGCCAGTATACAGGGACCACAAAGGACTTGGTTTACAGTCTCATGTGTTTTGTCAGTATTGTGCCAGGCTGTCAAGTGCACTTTTAAATGTGAAGCTACTCATCAATTCAATTACTTGGGAAAAGTAAGACCTGCAGTGCATCCTCAGCACCAGGCTTTGCTAGTAGGTTTGCGTTAAATAATAGGCCATTTCTCAGCTCATGTCTTGGGATCCATTTGCACCACCTGAGTCTTTCATTTCAATAATCTTTGTGGAAGTTATTGGTTTTTAATCCAGACCAGAAGAGCGCAAAAAACCTGAGTTGTTAGCTATGACAGTGAACGCTTTTGTAGACTAAAGTTCTCAAAGATTATGCCAGTGTGGTTTTTTGGGGCACCAAATGACAACATTAGGGGATACCTGTACCAGGAAAAAAGTGGTCTCTATTAGCCATTAGGTCAGCCTCCTTTCTCCATGTGTGATGTCCTGAAGCTAGCTTGCTCTCACTATGCATACCATTCTGAGATCTATTGTTTTTGGTTTTCATGAAATTCAATGTCACTCCACTCCTTATCTCCAGAAACTAAGAAGTTTTTAGGCATATGTTGTAATTGTCAGCTTTATACAGTGTCCATGCTGATTTTTCTGTTGATGAAAGGCCACCATCCATTCTCTTCTTGGTCTCTTTTAGTCTACTATCTTCCTCGAGGGATCTCTGAGTGAATCATTCTGACATGATTTCAAAACACTTCGACTTTCTGGGGAGCCTGCCTTCTAATATCTAGGTGGGCTCTGCATGGAAATCAGCAAAACGACACCATCAAAAATGCCATCAGCCTTTCATTACTGTCTGGAACAAATCCTGGAACCTTGCATCAAGCACTGCAGGGGAAAAAGGAGGCAAAGGAGAGCAAAAGCAAATGCATGCACTGCCACAGAGCCTGAACACTCCCAGGGCCCTGTGCAACGCCCAAAGGGTCGGTGGAATAGAAGGTTTTCCCATGTCTCGTCTTGCAGTCCAATTTGACTCACGCTCGTAGCCTGTATCACAGGCTGCCAGAATGAATATATCCTGCTAGGTTGGCCAGTGTTCCATAGCTGTGACAAGTGCACACCACACAGGGTGAAGTATAGCATTGATTTAGAGAGTGTGCATGTCCACTTCTGCAGCTTACGCCCAAACCAAAGGCTGGGTCTAACCCTTCCCCTAGCACCTGGTGCTACACGAAAACAAATCAACACCTCCAGCTGTCACGAAAAATGTCGTATTTTTCCTTAAACAATATCTCCATCTCAACATACATCTGTAGGAAAACCCTGCCCAAAGGACGCTAAGTACTTAGAGCAACAGAAACATGAGACTATAATGAAAGCCACATTTTAACTCCCCATCATGGACAGATACTCTCATGGTTTGGAGGCAAGCTCAGAGATGTAGCAGACCAGCTGGTTAATGGATGCTGGGGTTCAAGTCTTGGTACTAACATCCCAGCAACACGTCAGCCTATTATAATTCGTAAGAGTTGAGCAGTCAGAGGGTGCACTTAGGAATTGCAGGATACCTGTTGTTTGTATTGCAGTAGCACACAGAGGCCCCATTGTGCTAGGCGCTCTGGATGGATTTTTTTTTTAAAGTCCCTGGCCCAAAGAGCTTACAATCTAACTAATATCGGAACAGACTTGTTAGGCTGCCAGCAAGGTACGACATTTCCTTCTCTTACTAGAACCTCATTTCTTTGGTTTTTGCTGTCTGTGTTAAATGACCTGGATCTTCAGGACACTCATGTAGGAAAGGGAAATCCAAATTCTCTGTGCCAGACCTCACGCCACACTGCTGTCTCTATTCCCAACCCATTCGTCAATAAAAAGACCACCATCTGCTGTGACCATCACCAAAGGCAGCTGCCCCCTTCTCACTGTACAGTCCTATTTTTCAACCAACCAAATCTGATTAGGCCTGCTCTGATAAGAGGCCTGAAGGAGGACAAGGGAAAGTTACTCAAGAGAGAAAAGAACCACACGTTAATTGTGTTTTAACCACACTTGCACAGAAAACACTTATGTCAATTAGGAATAAACAAGATCAAAAGGAACACCCAATAATAGCCGTGCCATTCCCTCCCTTCTCCAGAAGAGGAGTGGCCCTGACTGTCATTAGAAGAAAAGATCTGAACCCCACTAGTGCCCTGCACACATTCTTTAGCTCTTCTTCTCTTCCTTTCACTCACGGGTCTTCATATTTCCTGTGACACTGCAGATACCGTATAGCAACATGCAGAATCCCCTCACCCCAGCTACATTTTGGCTATGCTTATTCTCTGGGTCCCAAGTCTCAGGACAGTCCTGAGCACATAGTCTTTAACAAGTACATTAGGAGAGGGAAGATAGATGAGTAGCCTGATGTGGGGAAAGCCAACTGAAGTATTTTGAAAGAGCAACAGAATAAAGATAAACCAGAACATGCACTTTATTGTTGAGCAGAATGCTAGTATCAGCTTCATGAATTATTTGATTGCACATACGTGAATAGTGAAAGGCACCCATCTATATAAAACTAGCAAAGCCCACTGAAGGATACAGAATCACTGAATTATCACCAATTGAAGAAAAATCCTGTCAAGTTATTTTTAAATTTTCAGAGATACTTCAAACAAAACAAAAAATTGCAAATGGATCAACTCAAAATTTTTCACTAAATTGCAACATAGTGGTTCCTCTTAAGTACCTGAGCCAAAAAAAAAGGGGTGGTGGTGGTGAACAAACAACTTCTACAGACTTGACACCTTCAGATTTAAGGGGAAGTATGAGTGATGGGTCTTTCCTGCAGCTAGTGTCCCTTTAAAATGCCTTCCGTTTTTACTTCTTACGGTATTAGTCTCTGGGAAATGTGTTATCTGGTCCCTTTGAAAATTCAGCTCCCTCGGGAGGGTGTGCCTGATTTTTGTTTGTTGATTTATAGAAGTCTAGGTGTGTCTAGTATTTGTAGCCTGCTGTTGCAGGGATTCTGTAATAGAGGAGTTGGGGGGTCTAGATATGCTCTCTGTTGAGGCTTCATTGGGACATGATGCTTTTGGGGAGCCTGGTACATGTACTGGTCTCAGGGAGCCATCAGGTCTGAGGACCTGGCTGTGCACCATAAAGGGAGAGGGTATCTTGCTAATTAACAGCAGGGTCTAGGGAGTCTGGCTTGGCCTCTCTGGGGTACTGTGACTCTGCAGCATTTGAAAGATCAGGGCATGTACACAGCAGCTAGTGAGACTGAGGATCTGGGGGAAGCTTACTATGTGCAGGGGCTGGGAGGCGGTGTTTCTCACTAACTCAGCCCAAGCAGGGTTGGGTGGCTTTGGGGCGGGGGGGGTGACTGTTGTGTGGAGTACCCCCCCCCCCCCCCCCCCCGGGGGGGGGGTGCCGGGCCCAGAAAGACAGAAGCCTCTCTGCCCTACGGAGGGAAAACAGAGAGAGCTTGACCCTCCCCCTCCCCCAGGAGCAGGGCAGACCAGATGGGAGGTAAATAGCGCGTTGAGAAGCCTTTGCCACAGATGGGCTGCCCTCAATGGCAGCATCCTGCAGCCCTGTCAATGCTCCAGTCTGTGCGTGCACAGAAAACACTGCGCCTCAGAGCAGCAGCAGCGGGCGGGGGCTGCCCCCTCCCCGAGCCCTTCTCTACCCACTTTCCCGGGGAGAGGGCTCCCCAGCCGCGGGCGGGCCAGGCGGCAGCAGCGTCTCTCTCCATCCCGCGCCGGCGGGGGCCGGGGCACACGCCCCGCTGCACTTTAGTCCCCGCGGGCTGCCAGGCGGGCGCCTCCGCGCTGGGGCAGATGGTGCAAAGCACCCGGCGGGGGGGGGGTCCCAGCGCGCGAGCCCCGCGTGCCGACCCCCCCCCGGGCGGAGCGGGAGGGGCGCCCGCCCGCCCCGGGGTCCGCGCCTGCTCCCACCAGCTGCAAGTGACACGGTCCCTCCCTGCGGCGGGGGCGCGGGCAGGCGGCGGCTGGCGCGCACCCTCCCCGGCCGGGCCGGGCCGCGAACAATGGCTCCGGCGGGGCTGGCGCTTCCCTTCCCCGGGACGGCAGCAGCCGGCGGGGGGGAGGGGGGCGCTGCCCCGCGCCCGCCCCCGCCGGGCAGGGACAATGAGGCTCCGGCGGGGGACGGGGAGTTTCCCGGGACGGCCGCCCGCAGGCAGGCGGGGTGGGCACGGGCGCTGTCCCGCTCCGCCCCCTCCCCCGCAGCGGGCCCGGGGACAGCCGCGGCGCCGCGGGACGGCCGCGGGGGGGGCTCCAGCCTGCGGGGGCGGGGGGGCGCGGCCTGGCCGAGAGAGGCGCGGGGGGGCTGCCCCTGCCCGGCGCCGCCCCCGCTCTGCCCTTGGCTGCAAAGCGGCCTGCGGCCACGGGGCGGGTGGGAAATGCAGGCGAGCCTGATCGGGCAGGTCCCGCGGGCGGGGGGGTTTGCAAGGGGGCTCCTGGCCCCCCCCCCCGCCGCGTGGGCTGGGAGGGAGCCGCAGGCTCTGGGAGCTGGCCCCCAAACCGTGGCTCTCCGCTCGTCTGCACCCATCGCGGGGGGGCAGGTGCAGTGACCCGCGGTGGGGGAGGGGCTCCCCTCCCTCCCCCCATAGGGAGCTGCCGCCCCTCTTCTGTGCTCAGCGGCTGGGGCAGGGGCCGGTGCGTGTGCGGGGCTTTCCTCCCTCGAACTCGTGCCTAACCTAATGTGCGTGTCCCCCCCCCGCCGCGAGAGCCCGGCCGGCCCGGCCCTGCCCTGCGGGGATGGAGGGGCCGGCCCGCGCCCAGCGCCCCCCCCTCGGCCGCGCACGGGCGGGGGGCGGAGGGGAAGCTCAGGTGGGACGTGATCGGACAGGGGTGGGGAGGGTCCGCCTCAGCTGTGCCCGCCACCCCCCGCAGGGGCGGGCAGCCCTGGCTCCGCGGGGTCCCGCAAGGGGGCTCGCCCCCCCCCCGCCCGGGGTCTGTCTGCAAGTCAGCCGCGCGAGGGGGGGCCGGGCTGGACCTGGCCAGACGGGCTTGGGGCGGCTGTTTTCCATGGGGGGGGGACCCGGGCCGGGTGTCTGGGCCGCCCCCCCTCCCCCCAGGGCATGCGCGCTCACGTGCACCCCGCCGTGTGTCTGGGATGTGCCCGCCAGCGCCGACGGGACAGGGGCCGGGGGGGGGTAGGGCCGCCCCACATCGGGTCTCCCCCTTCCTGGGGCCCCCAGCCGCGGGGTGTGGGCGGGGAGGGGCGGGGAGGGAGGCCCCCCGACGCAGCCCGGCCGGACGGACGGACAGACAGACAGACACAGAGCCCGGGGCCCGGCGCGCACTAACCGTTCCCGTTTTCACCGGCACATACACCACTTGACCCATCTTCGCCGCCTCCCTGGTGCCGCTGCCCAGCCGGAAGCCCTTGGAGCGGACCCAGAACTGGAACTTGCCTTTCTCCCCCCCGCCGGCGCCGCTGCCCGAGCCGGCTCCCCCCTGCAGCACCTCGGCGATGCGCTGGTACTTGCTCCGGGTCACCGTCTTGGTCTTGGCCGAGTCCCCGTAGGTGCGGAGGCACCAGTCCCGGAACTGCCGCCCCAGCTCGCTCTCCCCGGGGCGGCTCCCCCGCAGCAGCAG